>MU117970.1:284318-370982 GCA_014904855.1 Thelephora ganbajun | reverse complement strand
CCCTCACTGACCCTAAGTCTTTATCCCTTCCTTATTTATTTTCCCTCTTTCTTCTTTTTCTTTCTTGATACGTCTGGAGTCCGATCCTCCCATGTATCCTAACTACAAAATACCAGCCGGCCTTGATCTCACGATCTGTAGTGTACCATGTGTACTTATTCCGGGATATCAAATATGTGATTTAAAAAAGAAAAAAAAAAGCGTGGGGACTCGGATCAAACACGGATCATCGATCAAGATCTGGGGTAGGCTGGTGCTTGCCCTAGTTCCCCACTGACAATCCGTGATACTTAATGCCTCCTCCAGCATCCAGAACTTCCATCCTTCGGCTCATTAACGCGTCTCAACATGGCTTGTGTCCTTGTCATGGGTCTGGGGTCTCCCACAGTCACCACCACAATCCAGTCTCAGCTTTAAACCAGTTGAGAAAGTTCGCAACCCCAGTTCAACTCCCGGGTGACAAAGAGTACGCCTTCGAGGTATGTTGGGATCCATTCACGATAAGGAAATTCGGTCCAATCCACACCAGGTGGCTGCCTCCAACTTGCGATTTGGTGAAGGCGTCACAGCGGAGGTCGGAATGGACCTCAAGAACATGAAGGCTCGCAAGGTTTGTACACTTCCTCAGTCGGATCTTCCTCAACAATCGATCACGTTTTGCACATAGGTCGGGGTCTTTACTGATCCCAATGTGGCAAAGTTGACCGCGATGAAAAATGTACGGCTCGTACCCATTGTTCCCCCGCAGACGTTGAGCCCCGTCCTCAGACACTCACCTCCTTGGAATCCCAAACCGACCTCCCATTCGAAGTGTATGACAAAGGTTTGTGCGGCCCCAAAAATAGGGAAAATGTGCATTCTTACCCCGTTACGTCATCGTTGCAGTTGTTACAGAACCAACCGAAGCTAGCTGGCGGGACGCCATTGCTTGGGCACGCTCCCACGATTTCAGCCATTTCCTCGCGTGCGCAGGTCGCCCACCGAGTTTCCAAACCACTGGCTGACCCTTCGACAGTGTCGGCGGAGGCTCCGTGATTGACACGGCCAAGGCTGCAAACTTGTGAGCAAGGGCTCTGTTTACATGTTGATAACGCTCAGCTTGCTTTAGGTTCACTGTTTACAAAGATGCCGATCTTATGGACTTCATCAATGCCCCGATTGGTATGTCAGTTTTGTTGTTTTCAGTAACCTCAGTCACGCTGACGATGTTATAGGCAAGGGCTTGCCAATCACTGAGAAACTTCGGCCATTGATCGCGGGTCAAGCATCTCTTGTTATTCAGTGCGAGTCCTGGGCTGACGTGGTCGATAGTCCCTACAACTGCCGGAACTGGGTCCGAAACCACGGGTACCGCGATCTTGGACATCGCTTCCAAGAACTTCAAGACTGGTATTGCCAACCGCGCAATGAAACCTGTTCTGGGAATTGTCGATACACTGAACACTGATACCTGCCCAACCCCTGTGCACATCAGTGCTGGCCTTGACGTTTTATGCCACAGCCTTGAAAGTTATACTGCTATTCCGTACGTAGAGACACATCCTACACTTCTTCACGTACCTCAAACTCCGTCACAGCTATTACGAGCGGATGCCTCGGCCGGCTAACCCGATTTTGAGGCCCGCTTATCAAGGCAGTAACCCAATGGCTGACGTGTTCTCGAGGTGGGCTTTGCAAACCTGCGTGAAATATCTCCCTCGAGTCGCCAAAAACCCAGATGATCGTGAGGCCAGGAGGCAGATGCTGTCAGGGATATTCCCTTTTCTCCGGACAAACCTCTTGACATCCTTGTGCATAGTTTGGCTTCTTCATTTGCTGGGATTGGATTCGGAAATGCCGGCGTCCATTTGTGCCATGGTATTAGTTATCCGGTACTGTCTCGCCACCACACTAGGCATCCCGAAAATGCTCATTGCCGCCTCATAGATCTCAGGCTTGAACAAGAAGGGTCCCAAGTACAAGCACCCGGGATACGTAGTCGACGGACCTATCATCCCGCATGGAATCTCGTGAGTGGTTCTGAGCAATGTCCCCGAGGGATGTCGCCCGCTCAGCGTTCTGTTCAGAGTTGCCTTAACGGCACCTGCGGTCTTCGAGTTCACCGCTCCATCGTCAGCTGACCGCCACCGTGACGCACTCGCAGTCTTCTACGATACCGTACCTTCAGATCCTTCCGTTTCTCGTATTCGAGACCACGAAATCGGCGCACACCTCTATGAAGCTATTGTAAGATTCCTTGATGGCCTCGGTGTACCCCGTGGTTTGAAAGCCGTGGGGTACACTCACCATGATATCGATGCTTTGGTCACCGGAACCCTACCACAAAGGAGGGTCCTCGACCTGGCCCCTGGTATCGGAGACGTGGCCGGCGCGGACGGGCGGGAGCACCTTTCCAGGATCATCGAGAGGTCGATGGAATACTAAACTCGCTACCCAGTGTGTATGTGCATTCAAAACTACAGATCCGTTGGTTCAGCTCTATTTGAACCTGGGCGGTGAATCACAAAGGAAAAAATCTCAAATGTATAATGTGGAACCTCAGGCCCCTTGTCCTCAGCGGCCTCCGCGCGCGAAGTGGTCTACGAAACCGATCGACCCATTATCTGAGACTTCATTCCAACCGGGTACGCCCTTTGAACTTGAATCTTCGTGGAGTAAATCCAACCCGTCCAACCGGAGCGCTGAGTACCATTGACGGACAAATAGAACCGTACTGAACTCCGGCCTTTCCTTGTGGCTCCCACTTGATATTGAAAGTTGGATGCCGGCTGCCAGATTGCGACTGTGACTGCTCGACCGGATGTCGTATGTCACGCTCCAGGGGGTTTATTTCCGCGGGTTTTGTCTTAAGTCGTTGTGTTGCGTGCGCGTCAGCAGATCCCCAAGGGTCCTATCCGTGGAATATGACGGCCGGTGTCCACGTGTACCTGGAAGAGACACAATCCATAAAACATCACGGATGTGAGGGTGGGTTTGGATGGTCCCCCCGTCATCTTGCTGGAGTGTATCTTCTGAAACTGCTTCCTCGCCCGAGGAGGTGGCGGCCAAATAAGGTGTGCAAGTTTTTCGATCATCAATCAACTTCGTGATTGCCCCTCGTCACTTTTTGGGACTGGAATACTCGAACTTTCATTAGGCTCTCATTCAGGGTGTTCATTATACTTCGTACCGTCTTAGTATTTGTTAATGACGGTCGGAACCATTCTGTCGTACGACCACCGACTTTCCCTGATGAGGTCTGCTTCCCTTATGGCGTCGCTGTGACCCTACTTCCCTCAGATGCAGTGCGCTTACGATATACAGTCGCCCTTTTTGCGTCGTTCATGCAGTTTCGTAGTGCTGGGGGGCTTGAGGTAGGGTATGGCGATATCCATCCATACCTGCGTCGCTGGTTTTCGGAGTATCATGTGCAGGAGCACTGTCAATATTCACAGGGTATGCTTTCTCCTATTGCTCCTCTGTGGGCAGGTAATCGTGACGACGAGGTAGCCATTGGCGATGTGTCCTGGTGAAATCCCTCTCACACGCACCCTTTAGGCTCTATGCGATGGCTGGCTGGCAACACGTTTTCCTTGTCCCTTACGGAGTCAGTGACGTTGGATAAGCACATTTGGTTGGGGTTGGACCATTTCACTGCGGACTCTATGAGCTTGGGCTCGGGCTTGAGCCTTGAGATGATTAATATCCCCAGTATCATCGCAAGGAGAGGGAGAGGTATAACGCGGAGACAATTCACTGTCATCGTGGCGTGCTCACCCTTTTCGTGGGGTGGTGGTTTTCCGGCGCAAGACCGCCTCCACCGTACCTGGCACCCGTCGGGTTGTCCAGGATCATACCTCGGGAAATTGTGCTTGCTGGAGGGGGATGACCTCTGCACGGTGTACTACATACGCTCGATGAACCTGTATCATTACAGGTATTGTTCGAGATTCTAGGTTAAGTCGGAAGTCGTTTTTTGAAAGGTCATCTTCAGGCTGCTCGAGCGACTTACCGGACCGAGAGTTCCTCCGATCCAGTGTCTGTGGTCATCTGCTTATTCTAGTTGAGAGACTAGAGCAAATGAATGCGAAGCGTTCTACCGGAGCTGCATGCAGTTGCCGGAACTATTTTGATCAGTCCGATATGGATATAGGGGCCAAGCATTGCTGTAGGGGTATAAGTCGGACGCATCCACCTGCCTTCAAACTTCTCCTTCATCTATTCTCTCCTACCACACCCACAGCACTGGTTGCTTGATTTTTCTTTCCTTCGGGCTGGAACCTTGACTCATTCTTTGAATACACTGGCTGGCAACATGATATCCTACTCGCTTGCGCTTCTGGTACTGTCTCGGCTCGTTCTTGGTGCTGTAACCCCTACCGCCCCTGGTCCCGGTGAGGTCCTCGCTGCTGGCTCGAAGTGCTCTATCTCTTGGACACCCGATGAATCTGGGAAATGGAAAACCTTCTCCATTGGTCGGTAAACGTTTAAACCGCTAGCCTTCGCCTTTGAGCCTACAACAACAACTTCCCCTAGATCTCATGAGTGGTTCAAACTCCAACATGACCCTCGTCACAAACGTAGCTGAGGACCTTGATGGGACAGACTCTTCACTCTCTCCCTATACCTGGACTTGCCCAGAGGTCGATCCCTATTCGGCCATTTACTTCTACCAGTTCAATGCTGCTGTTGATAAGTCGAGCCCAGCGTGGACCACTCGCTTTACGGTATGTAAGTCCGGTTGAATGAGTAAAAATAACCCTTAAAACATTGTGCAGATCACGTCTTCTGCTGGAGAAACTACCGTCCCTCCGCACAGTAAGCAACCCAACGGTGACGACGTTCCTTGGGGAATCGGAGTTATGCTATCTGGATCACCGGTGGCTTCAAGAGAGAAACATTACGGGAAAGGTTCTATGGAGGAGGAAGACCCAGACGAGAACTACAGCAACGACGATGACGAAGTCACAGGTCAACAGTCCAGCAAGAGCAAAGCTAAAGGAGGAACAGATTACGACCAAGAGACCCCCACAACGAAGACGAGTGCTAGGAAAGGCGGTAGCGCAAGCATCGGAACGTCCAGCGAGTCCGGGGATGCTGAAGTCTCAGAAGACGATCCGACGACTTCTAGTACAAAGTCGGGATCCTCCAAATCTAGTCTGAAGGATGACTCGAACGACTCAGACGTTACGAACTCCAAGAACAGTGGAATTCAAGAAAACAATGGATCTCTAACTAGTGCTGAAGATGAGGAATCTGAACTCGAAGATCCAGTTTCTACCTCGTCGCGCCTGAAGACTATCCATTCCAAGCCAACTTCGACGCCGTTTTCCGCGGGTAATATCAACGCTACAACCCCGACACTTCCTTTGCCTTCTACCACCCTGTCATCTGTACGACCCATCGGCTGCACCGGTGGTACAAATGCCACCTCCTCCTATTGCTCTTCGCCGAGTTCTGCCAACAACGCCACTTACGTCTCGAAGCTGAACTCGAGAACGTTATTTGTGACTGTTTTAGTTTGTTTATACGGACTGCTATGACTAGAGTAGAGGTTTTAATATACAGAAAACCGCAGGAGCTAGGTGTATCTAAGTGCACTGGATGAGTGGCAAATTCTATCGGCCAGCGGGGTTCACCCCTGTTCTTGGGACTGTCCTGCGCGATCATCATGAGATCCCCGTGCCCGTCCTAATCTGATCCACAAGTGCCTGCCAATAACTCAGATCCGAACCAGCTCCGGCACCGGTCCACGGCTGTGGAGAAACCATCGATAACGAGTTTGGAGCAAGCCAGCCGGCCTGATCGTCCGCACCTAGTGTCATGTTCCACGGGAGCCCAGTCGCGATACCAGATTCGTCCATAAGCGAACTGGCGCTAATACTGTTGCACCAGTGATCGAGAAGTGATTGTGCCGTGAGATCTTCATCTGGAGAGCCTCCGCCGTTCGTGGATGATGCTTGTAGGGCGAACATGTTCGCCAGAAGAGGGGTGGATGTCGCTGCTGTAGAGGTGGGAGTGTTAGGCTGAGTGATACTCCGGACGGCAGGGACCTTGGATCGCTGGAGTCCAAGGAGAAGGTGTGCATCATTTGGAGGTTCCTCCGAGTGATTCGAGTCGCTGGACATGACATCGGCTCTCTGAGCAGCCTTCGATTTGAGGAACTCGATCGTCTTCACTTCCCTCACCGTCGTCTCGTCCATATGTTGCATATCTTGATGATCTTTCAGGAACACGTCGACGATGGCCTTCATGGTCGGGGCATCTTGCCCGTTCGGGTTGAGAATGAGATAGATGGCTGCAATCATCGCAGCCTGGAACTCCCGGAAGTGTGTCGTGATAAAACTTGACTTCTGTGTGTCGTTAAAGGCCCGGAAATCCTGGCGGATGTTGAAATACTTCAATGCCGCGTCGAAGCAAGCGTTTTGTGACTGGATGTAACGATCTGAACGGAGCAAGTAAGGGCGATGCAGTGTGATCTTGACGAACATGACTTCCGTAAGTAGGAGGAAACGGTGGGTGACGAGGAATGGCAGTTTATCGTCCAACGATTTGTCTGGCTGGTAACTGAAGTGTGGAGGGAGCTTGTCCCAAAATGCGGTCAATTCGTCATCGAGTTTTAGAACCTCAGAATAATGTGTCGGCCTCTGTACTTGCTGGAAGTGATGCACAATCCCACCCATTATTTTGGCAAGCCCGTGTCTAAGCAGAACGAAGGTCATAGGGGTGGGGGAGGAGAGGGGAGGGGGGTGATCCATCGGTAATTTCATGTCATAATCTAGGTTGAGAGGGGGGAGTGTTGAAGAGTATTCGTCCAAAATGGACATTGGTCGACCAAGAATCAGAGCATACGAATGGTCTGCATGGTACAGATAAGACCATATTCGACGCCTGTACTCGGCTTGTTTACGGTCAAGACGCTGCAAACAGTTAGAAGCGTTCACGGATTAGTGAGACACTAGCCCACCATAACCGACGCATCTCTGTGTAGGCCCAACGACTGTGCAGTGCTGACGGCTGCACCCAACTGGCTCCAACACTCCGTTATTCGACGGTCGAAGGTGAGAAAACGAGCGCTCTGTAGTGGCCGGAAGGGTGAGCACGTGATTTCCCAGGAATCCTTCGGGCTTACTAAAAGCCGTGTCCAAATCATCTCCAAACTATTCGGCTGTATGGCGACCGCCACAAGAAGCGACCGACGTGCTAGTAATCCTGATAAATAGAGAGAAGCACAGCGACAAGTATAGGCGCTTACAGGACCAGTAATATCTCTGTGATGTCAGACGCCTACTTTTCACATCCCCACACAACCGCTCAGGTGCGAGGCGAGCAGCTATCGCAAGCACGACGAATAGTAGAGGGAGGAAACGGAGGTCTCCAGCTGCTGCAGTAGCACTGGACGAACACACGCCCGCTACAGAAGTGCGGAAATCATTTTCCGGGAGAGGATAACGGGTCCAATTGCTTAAGGGAGTTTAATCGCGTGACTTGAGGGTAGGCCAAAGAGGGGGGCTCACATGTGGTCGAAATAGTAATCGATGAGGTCGTTCATCAGGTTTTTGGGGGGTAATTCTTGTAATAGTTCGGCGATTTTGTGGGGCGATACGCCACAATCCTGAATGAGCGCATTGAGTTTGTCCGCAGCAGAGTGTTCCCCTGAAACCCCAGCGCTCTGCGCGGCAAAAGAGAGCAATCTGCCATTGGTTGTGAAACTGGAATCAATGGCAGACTCCCGGTGGTCAACAATGTGATTAATCTGAATCTGATGAGCACAATGAAGTAGGTATTTGACGTTGAGCGTACCTGTTCCAAGACTATCGGTGATGCAATTGAGCCGACGGCGCTACTTCCGAACCAAGTCCCCTTGTAGAACACCCCGGTCATGTTATCGTTCCCTTCCGCGATTCCGGCGTCGTCCTCCATCCCAGGAGAGGCGGACCGGCGGCCGAATTCGTGGTCCTGGTCCGACTGCAACCATAACTGAGGCACTGCAGCTTCGAGGACGGACTCAATGCGAGCAAGACGGGAATGAACGTCTTGATCCGGCTTTCCAGGGCTGTAAGCTTTGCATAGCTCGGGAACTTTCCGGGAAATGCAGTGGGAGCACGGAATTTGTCTGTTGCACTTCGGACATAAGCTGGTACCGCAATGCGACTAGTTGATAATAAGTCTCACCTTTTGCTTTCGGCGATGGCACTCTCCACAGGAATAGCTGGGATGTTAGGGAACAAGCTTTGAGTTTGGGGATATGATTATCGGGTGAACAATCCGTACCTGACTCTCTTCCTGGCCTTCTTGGACGAGTTCGTACTCGCGAGTTCCTCCTGTGACTTTTTCCTCTTCACTGAGGTTGAATGATCCATAGTGGGCGAGGCTTGATCGTGGTAAATGTAGAAGGAGTGACCTCAACAAATCTGCTGATCAAAGGACCCCTAGCGTGGGATCAGACTCTGACTCCTCGGTCCGACAATCGTCCGAAGACAGTCATGAACGGCTTGCCAGTCGAAGACGACGAGCCTGCATGGCGCAAACTCAGACTCACCCTCGAACGTCCCTACAAGGACGACCATGGGAATCCCATCCACCAATTGCTGGACGTTACCCCCGAAGGTCAACAGATCTACGAACCGTGTGCACGCGTTCTATCCTTTCTTTGCAACGACTCCCGTTCACGCTATTTCCAGGGCTCCGGATCCCAACAAACAGCTTGCGGAGAGCATCCGTCGAGTGTTTGCTGAGCGAGGCCACGATTTTTTTGAGAAGAGGGATGCTGTGAGCGGGAGGATTGACATCGAGAGCTCCAATGATCCTGATGACGAGCACGAAGAAACCAGCGCCGAAACCGTGAATCCATCTACGCAGCCTATGACTCCGGAACAACTGTTCAAAATGCGGTCGGACATCATACCACGGTTGGAGTGAGTCCTCAGTTATTCATGCGCTGCGCTTATTTTTAGCTTTCATCTCCTAGCATCGCTCTGGGAGAAATGACCGAAGCCAGAAACTTGCTGCTGCTCTTATTGTCGTCTGTTTCGGCGAAGGAGTCCGATGAAGCCGTTCCGCCGGTTCCCAACCTTCCACCAAAGGCGCTTACAGCAACCACTGTGACCAAACCTCCGCCCATACAGTCTGTCCAGACTTTTGACGTACAGTTGGTCATCGGTAGCAAGGATGAATCGCTGCGGAAGGCCGCCAACTTGTTCAAGTCTACTGCCACAAACATGGAAGAATCTCGGCTTCATGGAGAGCAGTACTGGGCTAACGCCCTCAAAATTCGGAAGGATAATTGGGGGTTGTTACCTGCACCGCTACCGTTCGGGTCGTTTCTGGGTAAGGGTGCGGATAAGACTTCAAGCGACTTCCTAGTGTCTTTCGGAATGGAAGAATGTCAGTCTCGTCCATTTGCCCCACGAATGTCTCATTGAACAGACACTCAGCCCCCGCGACGTTCAGACGCAAAGCAATCGGACATATGGCGACCTATGGCGAAAACACTTCGAGTGCTCTTGTTTACCCACACCGTCAAAATACAAGATTGAGGGTTACACTACAGTTGACCGATAACAACGGCGTTAAACAGTCGTTTTGCAATCGCGTCGTGCTGGAAGATGAGTCAGATTTGTATGGTTCACTCAAGGCAGCTCAAACGGAAGTCGTTGAAGAGGAAATCTTTTCGGTCCTCATCCGTGAGGCAAGCAGTCTCCCAACTGCCTCGGCTCGGGTCTCGGAACGTCTGATAGTGGTCGAGGCAGCTCATGGGACGGAATTGACGTTCGAGCTGGTTTGTCGATCGATTCCTGTATGTTTTTTGGTACTAATTTCGTAGGTCGATAACAGCCTATTGGCTCCAGGAGACGAGCAAGATGGCCCAGAGTATGGTGGCTTCTACGGAGTGTTGTGCAGCCTTATCATCGCCGCCCTCCGACTCTTGTTGGTAAGGGGTCATGGATATGAAAAGGCGAAGCGTCTTGGTGGTTCTGAGACCTCACGGGTTAACTCGTCGAAGACTCTTGTCGCTGTCCAGCAACCTCACATCTTGCAAAAGATCACGGATCTTACTCAATACCACGTCTTCTGCCGTCGTCTGAAAGAGGAGCTGGACAAGACCACGGAAACTCTGTCCGAAGTAGGGATCAAGACCCTCCTGAGGTTCAACCCTGCGGGAGAGTCAAGCCACCAGATCACCAAACTGCTCACAGAGAATAGCGACCGGCGCCTGGGGGGTGATGCTAGTCTTTACATGGATGAAAGGTATATCAGCCTTACTCTTCCAATGTTACGCTGGGGTTTAGACTGCCATAGATATTCACTGCATTTCACCTTCGAATCGCCATCAACGCTGGCTGCTCATCTAACTAACACGACCCTCTCGATATCATCCATTCCGCAGTTATGCCAACTGTTATTGGACGAGACGGAACGATTCCTTCTTGGAAGAATATGCGAGGTCGGTCGGGAACTCTGTGAACCAGTCAATGGGGCTTGGTTCTTGGACCAATTGACATCCAGGAGTGTCGGTCGATGGGAGGGTAACGTCCTGTATGTCGGTTGTTTCTCCTTTCCCGGATACAACCAATGACTATGGGCCAGTGATTTTCGAATAACATTCGCCGGAGAGCCTGTTACAATACACTGTTCCGCTCACAAGTTGGAAGGGACTCACAAACTTGAGACGATCTACGCAGCTTACGATGGGAATGATGGGCCTCTTATCAAGTGGGTGTACAAAACGATCAACCAGGTGCTTGACGGATGATGCGTCGCGTCCGCGAGGTTTCTCGCATGGGATGTAATAAGTCTGGGACATAGACGTACAAAACAATCGGATAGCAAAGTGACAAGTCTACTCTTCTTCATCGTCAGCAGCAGCACCGGCTTTGAAGGCCTCGATCTTGGCTGCGATGTTTTGCAGGCGCTGCTCGTAGGTGAGCTTGGGGGTCTTGTATTTCTTAGATTCTGCCGCCCAGTCTTGTGTCTTCTCTGTTGGTTTGAATGTGGGATCTTCCCGGATGGCGGCGTAGGCGTTCGTGTAGATCTCCTCGATGTCGGCAGATCCAATGTCATCGGCTAGGTAGGTTGAGAACTGCTTCTTGAACCTGAATGCACATGTTAGACTGGGAAGGAAAATGCCTCGAGGCCTCTCACCTCTCGTCATCTTCCTCTTCCAAGCTCTCCATGTATTCGGCAACGTGACCACCGAAGATGTACTTCTTCAACACCTCCGCATTCAACTCTTTGCTTTCTGGATCATAGCCTGGGAAGCGCTTCTCGTTGTGGGGAATGTAGAGACCACCGTCACTAGCACCCTTGAGAGCACCAAATACACGCGAACCGGTAGAGGTTCGCTTGAGACCGACATCAAGGTAGACCTTGAATGGTCGGGGGGCATCTTCGTCATCGAGGGCCTCAGTTGTTGAGACAGTGCCATCAGGCTCCGTCGCACCCTGGTATTTATCGGCAAGACCGAGTTTTGTCAGAGCCCTTCGGGCAGCAAGGAGACCAGTCGCATAGGCTACTCGGAATGAGAATTACGGCCTCGACTTCTGATGTCTTGTACACTCACCGGCAGTCCAGTTGGTAAGACCGTGGTTAATTCCATATCGTGGAAGCTCCTTTGACCGGGCAGCAGTGAGAACGAAGTCTCCGGAGATGCGGGCATAGATAATCTGGACAATGACCTCCTTGTTGGTGAATCGGACAACAAGGCGGTATTTTGGTGCGTTGCTGTTGGAAATCCTCGTCAAAATTTGCCCTGTGGTATCAGACCCGACCCACTATTTGTTCTTCGCCTGGGTTATGAGGCGTTTGCGAGCGTAGTCTAAATGGGGTGTAAGATTCTATACCGCATGAAGGTCGGATATAACCAACAATCGGTCTTTCCTTCCCTTCTCCTACGGTACTTGACCTGGAATCGCGAGAAGTAGGCGTCTGACTTGATCTTCTTGACAAACGGCATCTGTAGAGCAATATTAGAACAAGTCCGACAAGCTGTGGACTGCTGGCTCACTTTGATTGTCTTACCGTGTACGAGCGTGGATCGGACTCGCTACCAAGAAATCTTGTGGGGGTGGCTGGGAAATGCTTATGTAAACTATACAGAGACAGAGTTGTCGGCCCAAGAGGCCGTGGGAAACAGTTACTGGAAAGAGCCCACAGGCGCCACTCCATCCACTCGGGCAGCCACCATTACTTCGCGCGTCACGATGAGCAACCCCTACTACCAGCAATACCAGCAACAACAACAACAGCAGCAATCTCACGATGCGAACCCGTATCATCAGCCTTATCAAGGTCCGATGTACCCCATTGCCGGATCCTCTTCCGGCCACACTGCTCCTGTCCCAGCCAATGCGTATGAGTACGATGTCGGAATCCTTGCCCAGCAAAGTGTTTACGTGCCGGGAGCCATGATTGACAAGCGTGGCGGAGCGGGTGGGAAACTTGCCAAGGGCGGTAAACGTACAACGGTACTGAGGAAGGGTGCTGGGACTGTATATGAAGACCAAACGTTGTTGGAGTGGAACCCAGGTAAGTTTCGTGCGAAGTTGTCGCATTGGAGCTATGCTCATCACATACTTAGCTTGGTTCCGTCTGTTTGTTGGAGATTTGAGCAACGACGTTTCTGACGACGTGCTAGCAAACGCATTTAACAAGTACACATCCTTCACGAAGGCCCGCGTCATTCGCGACCGGCTCAGCGGGAAGGTAAGATCAATTCCGGTCGTTTTCTAAGTCCAAATACCGATGAGACATTTCGTAGGCTAAGTACGGTTTCGTTGCTTTCTCGGACCCCGAGGATTTCTTGAAGGCTTGGAAGGAGATGGATGGTAAGTCCATGTCATCACCCCGCGCGTGTTGGTACTCATGGCCATCCAGGCAAGTACGTCGGGAATCGCCCCGTTAAGCTAAGGAAGGCTGACAACCCTATCAATCCCGTGGAAATCGGCCATCGGAAAGCGCGTCAACTGGAGAAGGAATTGAAGAAAAACAGGAAGAAGCCTTATTAACGGCGGATTCAAGGAGAGTGTCATGTCCCAATGTTGACTACGTTCACGCTCACCAGCTGGATTTAATGTCGTCTTTTTCAAACCTAGAGTCCTTACTTCACCAAGTCTCCGTCTTTTAGGGGAATCTTATGTCTTTCTTTACTTTCCTGTATTTCGTATCGTAACCTTTACAATATACCTTCCATCATGCTGACTCCAAATCCGCGATCGAGGTGGGCAGAACCGTGGTAAAACCAAGTCTCTACTCCATCTTCTATCCTCACCGAGCGCTCGGCCACCGCCCAACATGGACATAGACAAGTTGTTCAAGGTACACAGAACACCCAAATACCCGAGGAACTACTGAGTCAAACGTACAGATCCCAAAACTCCCAACCGGTGGCAACAAACGTCGGATGCCCGACGCGCCCACTCCAGATATGATTAAAAGGATGAGGGTGGACGAGGAAGACGCCGGGACGCGTCACCTTGATCCTTCTCCAAAATCACGGAAAGCCAAAGTAGAAGACGTGGATGAGGACGAGGATGAGAGGATGGAGGACGAAGAGTTTGCGCCAGGAAATGACGCGGATTACTTTGCGGAGGAAGATGAGGAAGGCAGGTTCTTCGGTGGTGGGTTAACGTCCGAACAGAAGGATATCTTGAATATCTTCGACCAAGCCGGGGGAGAAGGGGTGCAGGTTGATGTGAGTCTGGATCCTTGTCGTTTACTCGCTCTGATGTTCAAAACTCATTTCTAGTTGTGTGCCTTAGGTGGAGGAGATGGGCATTACTGGGATCCGTAAACTCCTGTTGAGACTGGAACGGGCTGCAAACAAGAACCAGGACCAGAGGTCAAAGTACCCCGACGACCCAACAAAGTGAGTACCCTAGTTGCTACCCTTCTTGTGTATGTTCTCACAACGTTTGTAGGTTCATCGACTCGGAGGCAGATTTGGATGGTATCCTTCGTGCACTCATGCCGCTTGCCCAAATCCCCATTCTCGCCTACCCAGAACTTGTGCGATCCGGCTCTGTTGCCCGCCTTGTTGGACTTCTCAGTCACGAAAACGCGGATATTGCTATCGACGTCATTGACCTCTTGCACGAGCTGACAGACGAAGACAACGAGGCAGATGAGGAGGAGGAGGAGGAACAACGGAGTACTGCTGTGAAAACTCTAATCGAGGCACTGGTAGGGCGCCTGTAACAATTGCGTGCTCGCTGCTCACCCTCACGTTCAACAGTTAGAGAACTCGTTCCTGGAACTCTTGGTTGAGAACTTGAATAGGCTCAACGAGGAAGAGGAGGCTGACCGTCTGGGGGTTTTCCACGTTTTAGGAATCTTAGAGAACGTCCTTGCGTTCAATCCAGACATCTCTAAAACGCTGATCAAGAAAACCAAGACACTTCCCTGGACCTTGAACCGAATCCAAAATCCAGCACATGACGATAATCGAGGTTACGCTGCTGAGTTACTCTCGATTCTCCTGCAAAACTATCGAGAAAACCGGCTAGCCTATGGGAAGAACGACGGGGTCGAAGTTTCATTGAAGGTCCTTTCTGTAAGCTATCTCAAGCACTTCTTTGTTTCTGGCTATTTGAACGACGGCCTAGCAATTCAGGCGGAGGGACCCCGCTGACGGAGAAGAAACTGAGTTTATGGAGAACGTCTTTGATGCCCTGTGTTCTGCCCTCGCAGAGCCTGAGAATAAGCAGTTATTCTTGGACAGCGAAGGTGTAGATCTGATGGTCTTGATTATGAAGTACGTTCTGGCTCAAACTTCGTCCACCACCTCGCCTTACTCTGGATCGCAGGGAAAAGAAACTCGCTCGATCAAGAGCGATTAAAACTCTCGATTATGCAATGTCTGGTCCCTCTGGTTCTACAGCCTGCGAGACGTTTGTGGATGCCCTTGGGCTTAAAAGCCTTTTTACAACTTTCATGGGAAAAGCCTCCAAGAAGGGCAAGGCATCCGATGCACCCGCCTCTGAGGAGACCTCCCACACCCTAAGCATCGTCTCGTCGCTGTTCACAAACCTCTCCTCAGAATCACCAGCGCGAATTCGCCTTCTCGCTAAGTTCGTGGAAAACAACTATGAAAAGGTTGATAAATTACTCGAGATCAGAGAGAGCGCGCAGAGAAGGTTGATTGAGACTGAAGCTGATATTGAACGGGAGAAGAAGGTAACCACATCTTGCGACCTTTGACCCTTCTCTCCTAACCATGACCTTAGGAAATGATTGAGGAAGGCGAGAAACCGGGAGATGGTGAGGAAGCACTCTGGTATCTCCGACGTCTGGATGGCGGCCTTTTCACATTACAAACCGTCGATTACACTCTTGCGTGGTTGACGATGGAAGACGACGGGGTGGGTCAAGTTTGCACCCAAACCTTTGTAGTTCTAACCTCTAACCAACCTCAGATCCTATCGCATATCAAGCAAATGCTCAGCCGCAAAAATAAGTCATTACAAGATTTGGTGAAGACATTGCAAATCTACCAAGACAACGTGAACGAACCAGAACCAACGGACGAATCGACACTCTCACAAAAGGATATCCTGCAGAATCTCATGGCCTTCCTTAGCGGTTCATGATGTACGATGTGTACCCGATTACAATTACACATTACTTGTATTTACTTTTGATGTGAAATGACCCTATGATCCCGCCAAGGCAACGGAAGTGAACAACATATCCAGTGCTCCCTTTGTCTTCATCAGTTCCTGCTGGAACTTGATTTCGAGGGAGATCTTCTTTCGTAGACGAATGAACCACGAGTCTATCAGCGGGGACTGACCGAGTACTGGCGTGTACATTTCTGTTGAAGGTTCTAGGGCTCAGTGGTGTATGCGAAACATAGGAATAGGGCATACCAATCACAAGTGACCCGACGTCACAAACCAACTCCCCGAACCGTGGATCGTGGACATACTTCACCAGTAAAGCCAAGACTGGCTCAAGGAGAACATCATCACGACCAGCTAACGCGGACCGCAGGCCGTCCCGGTGGACCAGTTCTTGGATAACCGCGAATTTCGTCGTAGGTGGGACTTGCTGCGGGAAATTGTTATGTTAAACATAGCTGTGGTGAGACGACGTTCGGGTCCTTACCTTTCTTAGGATGGAATCAAGGGCCGCAGAATACTTAAAGGATTTTAGGAGTTCATCATACTCGCGCAATTTTTTCTTCCGCCTAGCTTCAATACGGAACTCATCCACATCGCCCATGGGTTTCGATTTCCCCTTCTGCTTGACGTGACCTTGGCCGATGTTCGGGAGCATACCCAGGAATGAGTTGAAGGTGCCAGCCTTTAAAGCTGCTAAGGGTATTTCGAACTCGCTGGTCGCCGCCTCAGACGGTTTCGCCTGTCTCCTCCGGACAGATAGTGTTCCATCCGACATTCCAGCAGCAATGTGTGAATCGTCCAGCTGAAAGGCAGGTCAAAAGGCAGGTCAAGGATAGAGCGGGGGAGCTTACGGAAATGGCAAGAGACAATATAGGAGCAGGGTATCGCATGGTGTGTACAACTTTATACGTCCCAACATCGTACACCTTAACCATGTGATCCAGAGATCCGGTCAGCAGGCGGCTAGCGTTGCCATTGAAGGCAAGTGAAGTGACAGTCTTTTGGTGGTTCGACATGGCACGTATACATTTGCCACCAGCTACCAGATCCCATACACGAAGAATTGGTCCGGCCGAGGACAGAACCACGGTACCAGAGGGGAACATAAGCACCTGCTCAACGGGTGTAGTGGTTGAAGTGGCAGCATGTTGGCGTCCAAAGATCATCTCCGCTTCACCACTCCGACTATCAAACAACCGGACGGTCCCATCGTACGAACCGGTCAGTAGTAGATGTGGTGAGGACGTTGAGAATTGGCCAGATCGTACGTAGTCGGTGTGCGACGCGAAGGTCGTGATCGCACTCTGCGAGGGGACATCCCACAGTTTGACGGTATTGTCGTCAGAGCAGGAGAGAACCTGGGTGTGGTCTAGGGCCGAGAATTTGGTAACGTGCACAGGTTGTTTGTGAGAGTCCAACGTTCGAAGGATGGCACGAGAGTTCATATCGAATATCTACGCAATTTCGAACTTCAGTCAATCCAACGTCAGGACGTGAGTCTCTGTACGATGAGTGTAGAAATACCTGGACCAGCCCCGTGTCATCCCCAGCGATCACCAATTTTCCGTCCGATCGAATATTTCCGCTCCGTGCGACGTCCTTGAATCTCGAAATGGTTTTGGTGACCTTCTGGGTGCGAGGCGCATATATCTGAACCCTCGTGGCCGCAGTGACGGCATACCGATGGGGCTTGGAAGGGGAGAAATGAATGGAGGTCACCGGCGCATATTCCTTGATGAAAACTGGGTGTTTGTACTGTTGCCAATACCGCGAGTCGTAATTTGACTTGCTAGAGCCCACGTGGGGGTACTTCTTGACCACTACCGGTTGATAGTCCATCCGATTCGCGGCCCCGTAGGAAATGGAATCCGAGCCGTTGGTCGCAGAGGATAGAAAAATGGATTGCACGTGTCCGCAGTGATCGACTCCGATCACCTGAAAAAGTAACCAAGAACACGGTCCTGAAGACGCGTCGCCTCCTGTACGAGGAACGAAATATCGAACGAACTAGTACCCCTGGGTCTAATACCCCCATATAGGACTTCCCCATCGATAATGGTGGCCTCCACCTTCGTGGACAATACTTTGTTCATGTCAACTCGCATGATGTCTTGATCCAGGACGATAAAGTCCGCTTTCTTCCCTTTCTCCAGGGACCCAAGTTCACGCTCAGAAAAGGACGCATATGCGGGATCAAGAGTCATTCCTTTCAAAGCTTCTGCACGGGTTAACGCCTCGGAGGGGTACCTGGACATGACGTGAATTATTGATTAAAATAAGGGAAAACCCGAATTACCATCCTCCTGGTCCATGTGGGCTGTCTCCGTCGACAGACAGGCGAGAGACGGCCGCATGAAACCCTAGCAATGGGTTGATACCCTCGATGGGGAAGTCCGATCCCAAAGGCAACACGTCAACACGGGAATATCTACGGAAATAAGCCTTAGCCGTGAGACACGAGAGTCGCACTGACCGAAGCAGTGTTTTGTAAGCGTATGCGCCTTTGATTCTTTGAGGACCCTACCAGAATTGTCAGGGACATGGGTCAGGATAAGGCCTAGGACCTACCAGTCTACTCTCCGCGTATCCCATATCGCTCGTGCTGATAGGGGTGTGATCAGTGATTAATACGACCCTTTCCGTATCAACCTACGCATGGGTCGGTTGAACGCTGTTGATGACTACAGGGCGTAAGCAAAGAGACAGGAAGGAGTCTGTAACACTCACTGCCTAATCGCCCGGACCTCTTTAAATCATCGAGGGTCATTATCTGCGAATGCTCGATGCGGGGTCTATTCTCTGTTACAAACCCGGGTTCCTCCGAGTGAATATCCTCGAAAACGTTCAGCACGACGTGATTGGCCCTGTCTCCGATTGCGTGTACGTTCTAACGAGGGAGACGTATAAACTTAAGGAGTAGTGTGACCGCTTTTGTGCGTACCACTTGCCAGCCGTGCCGCCACACCTGCTCAATTTTTTTGCGCATTTGTTCGGGTTCGGTTGTAAACAAGCCCGAAGTAGAGTTGTTATCCGAATATGGTTCCAGCAAAGAGGCACCCCAAGATCCCAAAGCACCTGTACACAAATATTAGCGTCAACGGGTAACTAGCATTCTCCATGTCTTACCGTCCATAAATAGTTTTACACCTCGCATGTTGAATTTCCCATTCCTTCCGTAGTCAATCAAGGGTTTGATCTCGTTCCATCCGTCGATGTCATTGAGTGAAGGACCAGCACGCATCCAATAAATCCTGATCTACGAACTTGAGCTACAGCCGCGTCACTTGGCCTGAAAAGCGTAATCACGTACAGGCAACTTTCCTACATCTGCCATCCTTTGTATTGTTGAGCACAGGAACTGCGGGTGTCAGGTCAAGAGGGACTTACTCCTTGAAAAAGTCGATATATCGGTCCTCTCCTCCAGCGTCGTGAATGCTCGTCAGGCCAACTTCCAATGCGTCGTGCATCGCGATTTTGAAGTAGTCCGCAACCTGCGCTGGGGTGCGGTCTGGTATTGGCACAAGCAACATCCCATTGTCCACAAACGTGCCTGAGCAATTCGTTAGCAATAATGAGGGGAGGTCGAAAGTCAACGTGTTACCCGTAGGGACACCATTCTCGTCTCTAATGATCTCTCCACCATCTATACCCTCCGGTATCTTTCCGCTAGCAACCATCAATTCTAGCACAGGTTTGCTGACCCAACTTGCGTGACCATCCACTCTGGCGAGGACGATGTACTTCCCAGCGAGTTCAGGATCATTAGAGAGGTCATCCTGGGAGTGATTTGAGCGCTGCGTGGCATCTGGTGGACTGGAAACCTACAGCCGTCGGGAATTGTTTTGACATCCATCTGTTCTGGTCCCATCCCATACCCTGGATGAATGTTGTTGGATCATCCGCGACTTCAGGATGACTACGAAGGTATCCCTTAATCCTTGAGATAATCTCTGGCGTTCGGTCGGACACGTGGCACAGTGCATAAACACACGGACGGACCTTCTATAGAATTCGAACCATCGAGCACAAGTTGCATCTTCCACCCATACTCGAGGATATGAGCGTGCGCATCTGACAAAAAATTAATCAACGAAGACTTGGGTAGTATTCGCCATACCGGACAAGCCTGGGACTATGATTGACCCAGGTTTCGTCTCATACACGGGGACAGCACCGGAGGCTATATCGAGGGAATCTGCAGGATGGACCATCGCCATCAGCTGTATCTCTTGTGACTGGGCGCGGATTCACCTCTGGACCCGACTGCGACTAGTCTACTGTCTCTGACTGAAATGCATTCCGCGGTAGGGTTGGTCTCATCGACAGTATAGATAGTTCCGTTCCCAGTGGTACAGACGGCGTATGACGATGGATATCTATCACCATACACAGAGCTCCAAGTGTAACGCACAAGAGTCGCAGTCGTCACCCCAAGCGCAAAGTTACGAACGAGATTCATCCTCCCCACCGTAACGAAAGTTCAACGGAGCGGACAACGCACGTTCAACCAGGACCTGGACACGTCGGAACAAGAGGCCAGATTCGACGCACGTGACATCTCGCAATCTAAGCGATCATCGTGCTACACTTTTTTCCCTCTTCCTAACCACCACCGAAACCTCCTTCCACTGTACTTTACCTTGTACACTTTCCCACCATGTTGTTGTACTCTGATGTTCTTACTGAGGATGAGATGTTCTCCGATGCTTTCCCTTTGTGCGTTTCGATCACCCGTATCCGACCTCCTCTAGGTGCCTGATGCTAACCTACAAACGGGGGTTTAGAAAACTCATCGATGATATTGTCTACGAGGTTGATTGCGCCTTGATTACTGTCAAGCCTGGTGCTGATGTCAATATCGGTACTGTGGAACCGCGAACCGCGCACCGGGATTGGCAACTGATCCTGGGCAGGTGCTAACCCCTCTGCTGAGGAACAGGAGGAGGTTCTCGAAGACGGAGCCATTCAAATTAACAATGTCATCCACTCCTTCCGACTCCAATCCACTTCATTCGACAAGAAGAGCTATTTGACTTATCTCAAGGGCTACATGAAGGCCGTCAAGGCCAAGCTCGGGGAGACGAACACTGACAGGGTCACGGAGTTTGAAAAGGGGGCTGCGGCCTACGCCAAAAAGATTGTTGCCAACTTCAAGGATTTCGAGTTCTACACTGGTGAATCCATGAATCCCGATGGCATGGTCGCCCTCCTCAACTACAGGGTAAGTCAGAACTGTTCATCCACCTTAACAAGAGTGACTGACCACGCCATTTTCCCGCCCACCAGGAGGACGGCATCACTCGTATGCACCACTTTACCCACCCTAAATTGATGTAACACTAACCTCCGATCACAGCTTACTTCACGTTCTGGAAGGATGGTTTGAAGGAAGTCAAACTCTAGATTGTCTTCGTTGTCACATTTTTATCGTGTTACATACCTACCGTAACGGGGATTTTATTTGCCTCCGATGTGTTCGCTCACACTCATTTGTGGAGTTCCGCGGAAGCAAATGACGGATCAACTATTCGGATGTCCAAACGTTCACCGGTACCCATGTGTTCACCAGCGCTACCCGCACTGGTCTCGCAATGTCAGGAGGTCGTTGGGATAGAAAGCAACACTTGTGCACTCTATGTAAAAAACTTGAACTCAACTAGACCCACAAAACTATATCACTCATCATCCCGAACTTGTAACCGGATCGGTTCACCATCGATATCGCTGGGGAGGCAACCATCTATTAATCTCGATCGGCGGAAACAGAATAAAGAGGGAGTGGTGAATGTTGAACGTTTCTGGGTTATCGAAAAATCCAGGATTTAGCCCCCAAAGGTGGCACGCTGTCTCCTTGATGAAGCTCGTTTGCCTCATCACCTTGATTTTTCGAATTCAGTCGCTAGCGCGATCGCGATGAGCCTCGAAGAAAGAGCACACACGGCGGTGGCAAGTTCAAATGAGAACAGCCTACCGGAGGGGGGCAACCAAACACCTTCGGACGTTTGCTCTCAAGTTTGCGGCGTTGTAGTTCAATCTCTCCCGTGGCTCTTCTCCACGTCTCAGCGTCGGAGTACGGATTTAGGTGCCTCAGGTGTCGATGCCGGTCGTTCCAGAAGGCATCCATTCGGTTTGATTAGGCCTTGGTCCCTTTGTGCCATGGCTGGGCTAAGCAGCTCCGATGCCATCAAGAACGTTCTGCTGGACCAAGTTATGGAGAAATCGCTTGCTTTCGGCGAATTGGCTGACGGAAGCCAAACCACTTTCTGATAAACACCGGCGTGGATAGGGTCGTCCGGATCTAGGACAACATCTCTTGTGAACCTGGCAACACCCAGTTTCTTTCGCGTAATTGGGGAGTGGCAACTTCCACACGTAGCACTGAACTGTGGCTGTGCGGAATCGGCCTTTCCGGCATTCAAGATGCTAGTAACTCTCATGTAAATCGAGGCAGACTTCCGGGATATATGATGAAGCTTACGGACGGTGACCGGCCTCTCGCACTGGTGACAGTTGACATCAGGATCATTTCCTATCCTTGCCTGAGAAGATGTCATTCTCACAAAAATCTGCGTGCGACCCCATTCCCACGTACCACCAGGTCAACGGGGCCATCATCTGGATTCCGCAGTGGCCGCGGAAGCGGTAACCTTTCAGTCTTCTGGGGTTAAGTATGTAGGCATGCTAAATGATCCGGACATAAACGGGAGGGAGGATAAATAAGTCTCCAGGTCTGCTCAAACTCGCAACCGAACGTTCGAACCTGCCATAGTTTGCGGTCCGTCGTAGGCTCGTTCATGACCAAGACGTACCTCTTAACGGCTAGCTCAGGGAACCGCAACCACCTCTTTTCTGGATATAGCGCCTTGGCTAAAAGAGGGACCATCTCTGCAAGTTGAGGATCCAAGTCAGGGTTCTCAACCTTTTGGTTATGAGCGTGAACATTGTAAGCAACCGTAGGTGAGATTTGGACTGCTCTATGGACACAAACGGACGGGAGACTGTCCGGTCGCCAATAGTAAAAGTCACGTTGTCGTAGGATCGCGGCAGACTGGGTCTGGGATTTGGACCACGGTACATCACGGTGTATGCTGGAGTCCTTCTGTACCAGCCATGGCTCGGTCAGGAATGTAAGGGTGGAGCACCCGAGGGTAGTGACGAGGTTTTTATAGGCTATATGTGCGCATCCAACCGGGGCATCATCGTGGCTGCGTCTGAGCGTTTGGAGTCGATCGCGGTCGGATCGCACTCAACCTGCTGTAAAAGGGGGCATTATTGTAACTATGCTCAATCGGTTGTTACCAAGGCGTTCAGAATCACCCCCGCAGTTGATCCACGCAAAACCTATCAGGAAAGTTATGCAATCATATTACACAACACCACGCATGGAAACCGTCCTCCCGGAGCAAATCAATACGTATGACAAGTGTTGTTTTTAATCACTACACGTCCTTACACCTGGATCAGTCTCCTAAAGCTCGTCGTGGGGTCTCTCGCCCTCGGTCAAAGGTTCTTGGGCGGAAGTGGAGTCATTGTCGGTAGGGGTCTCGAGTGAGTTCTTGGCGTTCTCGTGGACGAAGGCGATGAGGTTCTCGAGCGAGCGATCACCGTTATAGTCAATAAATTCACGGGTACCAGCCTTCTTGAATTTGATGGTCGGGAAACCGGTGACGCGGAAAGGAGCAGATGGGGGAATATCGTTGTCGGCAGCCTCCATCTTGGCACTGAAAAAACGCGCACACGAAATAAGTCGGTATTTAGAGGTGAGCGCGTTTACAAGACGTACATTGTGAGCCTATCCTTAAAGCCTGTGAAATGTTGACCCAAAGAGTCCCATGTAGGCTTAAGGCGCTTGCAATGACCGCACCTACGGTAAGGAAACCACGGAGTGAGTTCTGACGGGATATATATTAATAGAGGGCGGTGAAAACGCACCATGATGCGTAGAACTCGACGAAGACATCACGAGAATCATCAAACACAATTTCGTCAAACTGTTTGCTGACCAACTCGAAGACGGGGCCATCCTGGGTCTCAGGAATGGGCTTGCTCTTCAGCTCAGGCTTGAGGGTGCCAGCGACGTAAGATTCAACCATTTCCTCGATCTTTTCGGCGTCCAAACTTTGTTCCTGAGAGTAGGAGTACTTGAGCTGACTCGCAAGGTCCTGGATGACGAAGGCAGGCCACTTAGGCTCCTGGAGGTTGAGAGCCTTGGCATGGTCACCGAACTGAATGGCGTCAATCCAGACAAAGTTGATTTTGTTGTGGAACTTCTTGGCAATAGGTTTGAGAAGGCTGATATGTTCCTCCTTCTTTTCTTTGCTGGGGTCGAGGAAGAGGTAAGCCAAAGGCTTTCCACTCTCAGCATAGAGGACGTAATTGTCTGGACCAACTTGGTCAAGGTATGGGATGGACAAGTCAGAGATCCATTGCTCGATGTCCACAACCTTGGCAGAAGCGATGGGGTAGGGGTAGACAAGTCGTGGCTCGTCGAAGTTACGGTAGAGCACCAGGGAGGGTGGTGTAACACCAGCGATGTTAGCAGAGTTTTCATCACTGGCATGTCCAAAGAGCCAGTCGTCGCGGTGCTTCTCAGCAGTAGCACTGAACTCTGGGGCAGGGAGCTCAGTTTTACTACCAGTGTAAAGGACAGCAACAATCCTGTCAGCGTGGGTGAATTCGTAATGCTTGTCACCAGTGAGTTCAGTGACAGCAGGGAGTGACTGCTTAATCATGTATGAGACAATGCCCTCGGCCTGGCGAGGGCCACTGTACTCGGTGTACACGCCGTTGCGGAACACACGGAGTGTACTGTAGAGAATTGGGAGAAAGAACGTTGGTTTGTAATCAAGTTTGGGTGGTATGGTCGACTGCAGTGGTACTTACGGGTAGCCTTGAATACCTTTTTCCTGGCAGAGGTCGGCTTCATCAACGCAGTTAACCTTAGCGAGTTTGATGCCCTTATCCTTCAGCTTGGTAGCGGCTTCCTCGTAATGGGGAGCGAGGGCCTTGCAGTGACCACACCTGTGGGTCAGGCAGGATTTTTAGTCGTCTTTCTTCACTCCAAGAAGGTGAAAGGTGATTACCATGGCGCAAAGAACTCGACGAGGACAATAGGTTCGTTAGTGATAGCGTCGAAATTGCTCGGAGTGACGTCAATAACGTCGGAGGCGTCCTCGGCGACTGCGACGGTGACGAGAGCGAGGGCGGTCAGGGAGCGAAGAAGGGAGGAGAACTTCATGACGGGAGGAGGGTGAGAGGGTGAAGTAAACAGTGACGTTTGTTTGTGACTTATATGGGATGGATTACCCACAACCGACCAGGACGTGGCACCTCATACGTGGTCGCGTCCCGCCCACACATGATGATCATCACTGTTCAACCTCACAGGCTGGCTCTCAGTCAATTGGTTGGTACTCTCTCAGCAACGGAAACAATTTAGAAACCACCTCAAAAGTTCTCTTACGCTATCTCTACGCCTTACAAATCAAAGCTGTCCCAAATCAAACGTGCACCCTTTCTGTTTCCCTGCAGTATACTTCTTCACACCAGGATTGAACGGTCGCGGGGGTGGGAATTCGGTAGGGAACGTGTTATTGCCAACTTGGGGAGGCGGGTCAGGAACTAGACATCGGGACGAAATTGAGTCGGCTGATCGTGAATCACACACAAATGAGATATGAGCGTACTCTTCCTTCTGTTTGCTGGGACATTGTTAGCCGTCACCCCATTCACCGGCATTGATACAATCCTGCTTGGCGGGCCGGAATGTGTTCGAGGTTCCGTAGCGGAAACGGTCCTGGGTCGAGGTGATGGAACGCCCAGTGTAGAGTTTCTCTGAGGTGGACCTGCCTCAGACCCTATTCTTAATCTTGCTACCTGGTCATTAATCGGCGGAGGCTTCCTCACGGGAGGTCGTGGCACCGTTCGAGAGGGAGATGACCCGGGGTGTGTTGCTGCAGTTGAGAGCGGTCGTGGTGGTGGAGGTGGTGGAGGCCGTCCTGGGGTGGTTGGAGGAGGAGGGACGGATCGAATGAGCGTACCTGCGCTTCTAGGCTGTATCGGTGGGACAGGTCTTGAGAGGATAGACGGCGAGGGTGCTGGCGATTCTCCATCAGATTGGGGAGTCGCTGTGAGGGAAGGAGGCGTTGCAGTCCTAGGAGTGGGAGGTGGTCTACCTGGTGGAAGAGGAGGATTCGTGGTAGGTCTAGGAGGCGGAATCACGCGGCTTGGAGGACCCGACTTCGAAGGACTCTCTACGGGTCTAGAAAGGGATTCTGGAGTAGAACGCCGTGGAGGTGCAAGGGCATTCCTGTTAGGTAGCTGAGGTGGTGTTCGCGTGGGTAGTGTTGGTGGAGGGGGTGGTTGGGATGGAGGTGGTGGCCGACTTGGTGGTTGAACGGGAGGGCGGGGAGGTGGCTGTACCGCTGGTCTGTTCGGCGGTTGGACCGGAGGACGAGCGGGAGGCCGTGGGGTCTCTTTCGGAGGGGCAGGTGCTGGAGGTTGCCGTATCGGAGGTGTTGGTGCGGGCGGCGTCGGGGTAGGGACATTACGACCCGGTATAGTAGGAGGTTTACCCAACTGCGGGGGTGGTTTTGCTGCATAAGTTTTGCGGGTTAGCGATCTCAATCGGGCCTACGAGGAACGATTCGACTTACAAAGACCAGACCCAGCGGGTTTCAGCTTTGGCATCCCACTAGCGAAGAGGCCACCTAACTGAGGGGGCCCACCACCTCCGATGCCAACCGGAGGACCTCCTCCACCCCCTCCTCCGCCTAAAGCAGGGCCTCCTCCGCCCCCTCCGCCTTTCTTGTCCTCGACCGAAGGAGCACTACGGTCATTAGTCTGTACTTTCTTGAGGCCCTTGCCAGCCTGGATCTGTTTAAGTAGTTCTGAAGAAGCCATGGTCCTCCTGAGAACAGGAGGGGGTGAGTTGTGGTGAGCGGTCTCTTGTCCTTATGGATGATTGTGGAGAGAGATTGCAGCGATCGACGCCGCAGCTCTCAAGACACGGTTCTGCGGAAAGTGGCGCCGGTGATGACGATGCTCTTCATGCGTCAACCCCTGGATTTTTGTTCGGTTCTATGATCAAAGTTCGGCGGACGGTGGACAGCGTGCTTGACGTTCGAGTGTACTATGCCAGGTAATGCGAATTGAAGAGAATTACATGGTATGAACCAAACAAACATACAGTATAACCGCGCAAAACATTAAGCAGAATCTACAATTACCCAATCTCAACCCGATCAGCGACTATATACCACCTCTCAACGCTCTACTTCGAGGCCTCGACGTCATGACCAACGGTCGGGGTCCTTTAATCCCGCTCGTCCGCTCTACGGGTGGCGTGTTAGCCAATAGAGAAGCCCGAGTTATCGGTTGAAACTTGGTCAACCCAGGCGGCGGCGAAGCAGGTGACCTTACGATGAATGGGACAGAGGGCACCGCAGGTGTATGTGGTGAAGTGTACTGGCGGTTAAGAGAATCACTTCGGTTCGGAACAGGAGGGATCTCGAGTCTCGGGCCAATTTGCAGACCTTGTTGGCGATACACTTCTTCCCAAGTGGGAATCGGAGTGTGCGGCGTGGATGCCATTGATTGTCGATACGACCTCGATGGTGAGAGAAGATATGAAGGACGCCGACTAGGCGTGTTCTTCTGCGAGGTTGGAGTCAAGTACGTCAGCCCGCTGGACGCAGAGGACCTCTTGGTCCGACTGCTTTGTTTCCTCGGGAGAGGTATCCGAAGGAAATCAGTGACATAAACACCTGATTCGGGAGTGATGGGACTCCCCGGCAACTGAGGGACATCGGGAGCCTGTTCATTGGGATTAATGACAAGTGTCACATGGGGTCGGTGGCCCTTCCGAAGGGATGGCCGGGTGCTCTGGGTTTCAGAGTGTTCGGAACGCATAGAGAAAAATCTTCGAATAGAAGAACGCGCAGATCCGGGTGATTGCGCAGCTGCTGGACTTGGGAGCGTAGGAGATTCGGCCTTAGCCTTGTGCCCGTTGATCACAGCCCGCGAGTTTTGTTGTTCCTGGGTGGTGAAATTCCTCAGGGCAACACGCAGACTAAGAGCGGAGCGCGTTGGGGCCGGGGGTGGATCAACCTCCGAGAAACCAGGGCTCGGCAGTGAGATGGTTTGCGCAGTGCAGTTAGACATCCGCCTAATGGAGATGGTGGATGCCATCGAAGGAGCTGGGGTCGGGTGCAGCGCATACCTTCGAGTTTCGTTGCAGCATGACCACATCGAGGGTGCGCCCTCCTTCTCCTCGTTCGGTGATGCCAGGTCGAACGCGACTGACCCGCATGGTTAATCGGGGTAGATGCGTGAGGGGAAGCGAGCTTACATAAGACGACCATTGCACCGATCGCGAAAGGGATGAAATCCACCAGTAGGTTGGTTGGTTTGGCAGCGGAAGTTATAGTCAGCACATCCAACAACAGGAGGCTGAGGGCTCTATACACCCGGGAGTCACCTAATAAGTCCAGCTTACTGAACCAGCCGAGACCTTTAGGTGAGATGAAGAAAATAAACCGGATGATCAGATACAACTCCGCAGATATCAGTGCAAGAGAGGAAGCGAGGCCGGTGGGAGTGAAGCTATAAGGGGACCCGATCAAATTGGAGGCCGCATGTTGCTCGTCAAAATTCGTGACGCTCACTGTCTGCGGTAACACAAAGAGATACGCAACCGTAGCACAGGACTTGCCTAATATGTCAGATACTGGTGGGTCGAAATTTGGGGACTGCATACCGGAGAGTACCAATGGCAATAGCATTGTTGGCGAAGACGATCCCTGATAAAAGATCAGCTAAGGCGGGGCGCGGGAGTCTTCGGCATGCCTACCCAAAAGAACGAAAAGTAACACCCAAAAGATGTAAATTTCCCTACGCCTAATTTTGAAATTCTTCAACTCAAGACTGAGGATTAGAAGTCCTATGAGCCTTCCAGTTTGCGCCGCTGTACCACCCCAGGCCACTACAAAAGCTTCAAGGATAATCAGCGCCATTGAATTGCGCCGGGCGGGCCTTGCGTACCACATGCAGTCTCACTGGCGGTAGTGTACCGAAGCAGAGAAGCGAAGTGAGCCACGCTCGCGCATGTGAAGCAGAGTGACAGGGTGACCAGGAGGACATTGCTCTCTTGTACTCTGGTAGAGTTGTTGAACTCGGTATCGCATTTTGGGGTCTTCTCATGACGGAGTGTGGTCGTCGGTATACCAGGGGTGTGTGCTTCGATATCGTTGGGTTCGTGTTGTCTCTTGACGGGCGTCGTGATGAGGGAGAGGAAGGAGAAACATGTGCGCATGAAGTTCTTCCGGAGCAGGGGAGAGGAAAGAATGATCTGTACACTGTAAAAGAAAACCCAGCCAAGAAAGAAAGCAGTTATCTGGCGGCTAGGATTGGCAGTCGATCAGAGCGGAGGATGGACGGAGAGACAGGTCAATCGATGCTCACAAGTCAGGGTTTTTCAAGAACTCATCGGAAGACGGTTTTTCCAGGCCGCGGGTATCCCAGGCCATGAAAGTGTTTGTCGTCAACGACCGCCCGAGAAATTAGAAGATTATATAAATAAAGGAACGTAAGTGAGACCACTGGAGAGGCCAGCTCCAGTGTTGAGACCAGCTCTTTGAAAAGAGAAAGGGGGGGTGATGACGGGGGAAAGCAAGCCTCCGCGAGCGTCGTGCTTGTCGTGACCCATCTACAATGATGTGTATGTCCTGAGATCTTCGGGAGGGGAGCTCGTAGGCTGTGTGCGGCGACCGGCATCAAGTGTTCCCAACACCGAACAGCATCAAAATCACTCCCACCACCGTATCTAGTCTGCTGTAGCCAACCCATAAGACTCCCATAGGTCCACAAATATAAACAATGCGCGCGCCCCGTCGTGGATATGTCTCAGACGGCATGAGCTTCCTCGCACTTCCTCGCCTACCTGCGGCCAGCAGCTGGGAGTGTGGGAAGTGGGAGGGCGATCGGGGTTTGCCGAAGAGGCTCATACCAGACCTCGAAATCCAGGCGAAAGCCTGAGGTCCTTTGTCGCGTGCCTTGACGCGTTCTATATCTACTCCTCATGGACTCTGCGCCGGTCAGCACCGCCGCTGAGGTGGAACTCAAAGTTGGGAGGATTGCAGACCCTGGGATAGGTGCGTACCGTAATCACTCTCCAGCCACACTGGTATTCATATATCTCGTTCTCTAATCCCAGACCTAAAGACAAAATATGCATTGGCCTGCGAGCTACGAGAGACGATTGATACCGCCAGGGATTCAGAAACCCCCCGAGTTATCCCCAACATGATTCCAGTAATCATAGAGGTTTTGCGTTCTGGAAAGGCTTCGTTCCAACGAGAAACCACGGAATACGAATTCCGGCGTGTTCTTGTGGACATCCTTCACCGTATCCCATCCGGCGACGCTATACGACCGCAAGCCCTTCCTTTGTTCCAAGGGATGCTCTACCTACTCCGACACGACAACGAGGAGAACGGTGTGACATGTTGCAAAACTATCATCGATATTGTGCGCTCCTTCAAGGCCCTCTCCGAAGAAATTGTCGCGGAATTCTTCTCCATCCTGCTCGAAATGTTCCGTAACATGAAATCGCTAGTCCAGGAGACACTCTCCGAGGATTCTCCGCGTTTAGACCCTAACGTGGTCTTTCCCTCCGTTCGAAGTTTCAAGGTCCTCGCAGAGATGGGTATGGTAGTTATGACCTTCATGCAATCCCATCGTGTTATGGTAACCTCCGCGATGCAACCCACTATCCCATTAACCCTTGAAGTTCTCGCCTTGGAATCTCCTGCTCAGAAGAAGGCGAGGGAGGACTGTGAAGCCATGGGTAACATCTGGGCCGGGGTCGCGCCAACAATTAAGAACAATCAAGCCTATTCGGACTTCATCAATGCGCAGATTAAGGTAAAGGGGTACAGAAAAGCCATCGACAGACTCTCATGACTCTGATAGTTGGTTTCCTACCTTACCTTTACCCTCCGCGGCATGGGAGAGCAGTTTGAAACCTTCGGGGAAGCACTCGTGCTTACGTCACTAAGGCTTTGCCAAGATTGCCCTCCAAACGCCATCCTCTCACGTAGAGTGGGTACCAAAGCTATTTGCTTCCACTCGTAGCTGACTGGTTCTCGTGGTTAGGACTTGATGATTGTTATGCGACACATCTTCGCGATCAATTCAAAACGAAAGGCACTCATTAATCATTTGGATACTCTCCTTGATGAACGCGTCCTCTTAGGCACGAGCATTGCCTCCCAGGAATACTTACGGTTCGTCTTATTCGACTCGCACATCACTTGCTCACTCCATTATGCGCAGTTCGCAAGGATACTTCTCGGTCGTAGACCTCATCCACTACCTCCGTACAGAGTTGGAACCCGACCAACTATCCCGCTTTGCGGTCCTTTACCTCGGCCTCACGCACAACCCTTGTCTTACAATCAGTACTCATATCCTCAGCGCCAAGATGGCCTACAACTCTGTCGAAGTTATCGTTACCAAGAGCACATCATCGAAACACACCGCTGCGAAAGTGTTGCTTGCAATGCTTGAGATTTCCACGGCAAAACTCGAGAGTATGCTCACTGTTCATCAGGACATTCTCACCCGAGCGGAAAAAACAAAGAACGGTGAGCCAACTGGATCGGACATGATCGCCATCGAGAAGTCCAGGCCATACGCGGTTGCGTTATTTGCCAGTGAGAAGACGGAAAATATCTTACCGGGTAAGATGCGCAGCCTTTACAATCACACCACGAAATTAATACGAAATCCAGAGTACAAAATGCTTTACCGGACGTTGGTTCATGGGTTCCGGACCTGCCTTAATGGGTTGCGAAAACTCGAGGCTCCCATCCCTGACGGTGGACTGGTCAGCCGGATGTTTGATGCGGGTCTGCATGGACTGTCATTCTTCGACGGTCAGGATCGAGAAGTCAACGAGGCCATGGAGTGGTTGGCGCTCTGTTTCATGGAAATTAACCCCCACATCGTCCAAGAGGTCTGGACGCAGAAGATTGGAGTTTATGTTGAGTGCGCGAAGAAGCGGGTCTGGATTCTTGCCATTGTACAACAACTCCTCTCACGAGACAATGTTTCACCCACCCTCGTTCCAATTGTTCTCGATCATCTCATGTCCAGGCTGCCCGAACTAGGTGAACTCGATGAGTCTGTGGCGGTGGCGATCATCCGGATGTTCAAGCTCGCATTCGGTGCTGTAACACTCTTCCCTACCGACAATGAGCCTGTTCTCGCTTCTCGCCTTGGAAGGCTAATCATGGACTGCTTTCCCCTTGCGGTCAAGTCCTCTCATGGAACGCACTACTTCCACCTGCTTCGCGGACTATTCAGAGCAATCGGTGGAGGTGGTGGAAAGTTTGAGCTCATATACAAGGAAGTGCTCCCTCTCCTTCCAGAGATGCTTGAATGCCTTAACCGGCAGCTCAACTCCTCTTCCGGATTCCATCGGGATTTGGTTGTCGAGCTGTGTCTAACCGTTCCATTGCGGCTTACACATTTGTTACCTCACCTAACATACTTGATGCAGCCTCTAGCGCTCGCGTTGCGTGGAGGTAACGAGCTTGTATCCCAGGGTCTTCGGACACTTGAATTGTGCATTGACAACCTCACCCCCGACTTTTTGGATCCAACATTGAATACAATCCTCAGGGACCTGATGGAGGCTCTCCATGACCTACTCAAGCCCGTACCCGCGAGCCACCACCATGCGCACACAACGATTCGGATACTTGGGAAACTGGGAGGAAGAAACAGGAAGTTGTTAGACCAGGAGCCCTCGCTGGACTATAGGCAATACTCCGACCCTGCCAAGATCAGGGTCTCATTTTCTGGAAACACAACCACTTTGAATCTGGCGCCCGCGTCGAAGTTGGCCTTGAGGACCATTAGGAAGCCACCACTCACGATCCCGGCTACTTCCAAGGCACAATATCAGGGATACGCCTATACCTATCTCGAGAATTGTTTATCCGTTCTCGTTCAAGATGTATGTCCCCTTTTGTTTGAATCTTGGCCAAGACATACTAATCCCGCCGGTAGGGAGTGAAAGGCCGCGATCGGGAGGAGGTATTCGTACGGTGTTTGGAAGGAGTTTTTGATGCAGTACACGTCCCGGAACTCCAAACTCAAGCTGAAGCCTATGTCAAGAACCTTTCACGCCATATCTTCGTGCAAGAAATCTCCGAGCGACCCTCCTCTGACAGTGCCGCCCGTAGGTTCCCTGGACCCATGCTTGCATGCTATTTGGAAGCGCTCCCCGCCTCCTTGGCCCGTGAGAATGCCGCAGAGAAGGCCAAATCGCAGGAGCTTGCATCTTCGATCATCGCCAATCTGGTTTCAATGACCGTGGACGCAAATTTCACCCAGGTCGACGTCCTGAGGATCCTCCACCACATCGCGGGGAGGTTCAGTTCCCTCTGCTTGGAACCTGGGTGGCTTCGCAAGAGCGCAGGATGTGCTGGAATTAAGATTATTGCGTGCATGCCTGGGCTAGGGCAGAAGTGTGTCACTGACCGCGATGTTAATGTTGTTCGCACGCTGTTGCATGTGCTCAAGGATATGCCGTACGATTTAACAAGGGATGTCGATGAGGTGATGGACGTGATGACTCGCGTTCTTCGTCTCAGCAGCGCAAACATGCCCCCAAGCCAGCCGACCGACCCCCCGCAGCTCAACAAGCTCATGCATCTTACCAGCATTTTCTTCCAGGACTTGTCGAATTCCAACCCCATCGTCAGGAACGCTTCGCAGAAGTGCCTTCAACTTCTGTCGGAACTCAGCGACAAGAGTCTTGTCGATTTGCTGATGCCGCTACGCGACAAGATCCTAGCGACGTTGTATACCAAGCCCCTCCGCGCCCTCCCATTCTCAATCCAGATCGGTATCATCGAGGCGGTCCGGTATTGCGTCAGTTTGGAAACTCATTTCGTAGAATTGAATGACGAGCTGTTGCGGTTACTCCACGAGGTCTTGGCATTGGCGGACGCAGAGGACGCAGCTCTCCTCGGAAGGGCAAACCCGCGTCAGTCTTTGATCGAGATCACGAAGTTGAGGGTCGCTTGCATCAAGCTATTGACTGCGTCTATGCCGATGACGGACTTTTTCGCCAAGCAGATTCAGACGAGGCAAAAGTGGGTGTTTTTATGTTTCCGCGAGTTGTCGGAGCTGATGTTTTGAAATTTAGGGTTTCTTCTACCTACTTCAAGTCACTCTATTCGAGCTCTCCTGAGATCAAGGAAGTGGCATATGAGGGGTTGAAGATGGTAATGTCTCACCAGAACAAGCTACCACGAGATTTGCTACAGACTGGTCTCCGACCGATTTTGATGAACCTCGCGGATCCCAAACGACTCTCCGTCTCCGGACTCGAAGGACTCGCACGTCTACTCGAACTTTTGACCAACTACTTCAAGGTTGAGATCGGCTCCAAGCTCCTCGACCACTTCAGATTCGTCGCCGATCCGCAGATGCTACAGGCATCGTCCAAACTACCTCTCCATGACAATGAAGGTATCAACAAACTCGTCCGTATCACCAACATCTTCCATCTCCTGCCCTCGACCGCCAACATGTACCTCGAAAGCTTGGTCAACGCAATCGTTCAGATTGAGGCACAGATGCAGTTCTCTGGTCCGAGTCCATTCACAACACCTCTGGCCAAGTACCTCAACAGGTACCCTGTCGATGCGATGGATTTCTTCATGAACCACATCCTCTTCCCTCGTCACATTCGATCCTTAAGGAGTGTTCTAGAAACAAAGCTAGCTCCCCGCCTATTGCGAGAGGTGGTTGCGCGGGCCTCTGCCATCGTCACCGCCTGTTTCCAGACAACGGATCATAAACACGTCATCCCCGGCTTGCTTCTCATCGACGACATCACATCGCAGGATGAAACACTCCTTATGTCGAACAAATTCCTCGTCGACGGCCTTGTTCAACTTTGGAGGACACACGTTCCTGCCCGCATGGAACACGATTTAGAAGCGGTCCTGGATGCATCTCAACGGGCAAACCTTCTGGCCTCTGTCCTCATAAAGGCTCTCAAGCAAGCACCGCGAATCGACCTCATCTTCGAGATCACCACGATTTTCACCCACAATCTTCCCATCGAAACCCTCAGCCTAGCGAGATTCATCTACCAGCAGGTTGCGTCATCGAACGATCTCTTCTACAAGAGGAGCATCCTTTTACGATTCTTCTCATGGTTCAGCGATCCCTCCATTACCTGGGCCCGGAAAACCTACTTCATCCGGTACATCATCTCCCCCATGCTCCTTGTCCATGCTACGACTTCGGATAATAAGGGTGGTCTTGTCGACGAGGAGATCGTGAAGATGCTTCACAGTCGTATTTGGGCCCCAATGAATGTCAAAGACTCCTTCCCTGAGCAAGACGACGCATTGAAGGTCGAACTCCTCCACCTCACATCCATCATGGTTCAACACTACCCCCAGTTCCTCATCGACGTCCAGAAAGTTATCATCAAGAGCACATGGAACTACATTACAAGCGAGGATGTGGTGGTCAAATACACCGCTTACTTACTTGCCGCGCGATTCTTCGAGTCGTTCCCCACTCCGGAAAAGTTCGTCGTGCGGGCTTGGACTGGACTTTTGCGACCACCGCACAACGAAGGAAGAGCCCTTGTACGCCAAGCCCTGGATGTTCTCGCTGTGACACTTCCTCGTATGCAATCCAACGATGGTGGCTGTCCCCAGTGGGCGAAAACCACTCGCAGGCTGTTGGCCGAAGAGGGGGCCGGAATATCCCAGATTTTGATCATCTACCAGCTCATCGTCCGTCAGCGAGACCTCTTCTATCCCGTTCGATCAGTCTTCGCCCCCCACATGGTCAATTCACTCTTCAAGCTAGGATTGGGAGGGTCCAACACCAATGACTCGCGCCTGCTCTCCGTGGAGGTGGTTCAGGTCATGTTCGAATGGGAGCAGAAAGCGACTGGAGCGGGTGATGCAATGGTTGTGGATGAACCTGCCGGTTCGCACTGGGAGATGCCTATCAACTTCAAGGAAACCATGGTCAGCTACCTCGTGAAGCTTGCGACCACTCCTTTGGAGGCCAATTCCAAGAACCTCGTGATTCCTCGCGCTCTCACCCTTCTCCGTTCGGTTTTGGGCCCGTCTGGCTGGAAAGACGTGACTGTCAAATTGCACTTCTTCGTTCGAGCACTTGAGCAGGTACGTATCCTTGCTCTCCCTCATTCCAGAGTATTGATGTATGTCGAAGTTTGATTTCGCCGTTGACCATCAGTTGAGCCTTGCAGTACAGGCGGCGAAGGTGCTGCAGGTTGTTTCTGCAGAGAAGGACGATGCTTGGTACACTTCGAACGCTGTTATCCTCCAGAAACTGATTCGCAAAGGGATGACTTCCGACGATGCCAACTTGCTCGAAGCTCTCCACCCAGTATTCGATCGTTTGACCAGACTTTTCCCACTTCCGAAGGAGGGCGAAGAGGATCAAACGGAGATGGCAGAATTCTACGCTTGGATTCACTCTTCCATAACGGAGAGCCTCCTCAACAATACTTCGCTTCGCGGTGCCCTGCTCATGCTGAAGTCGGTCACTCAGGCTATACCAGAACGCGTCACTCCCTTTAGCGAGTACCTCAACAAGTTGTTTGGGAGAGTAGCCAAGGAACATGGCCAGCTTTCCACTTCTAACTCATCTACACCGGGTGCTTCCGAGAGCAACGTGAAGATGCTGATGAACATATTGGACATCCACAAGGTTTCCGTCTCTTTCATCGGACAGGACAACCGCTTCAAGCTTATCGTTTCTCTCGTTCATCTGATCTCGTTATCCAAGAACATCCCGCTCTGCCGGTATATCCTGGACATGGTGCGAGATTGGACCTTGAACCGTCGCGACGCATACCCCACGATGAAGGAGAAGGCGATGTTGCTGACGAAGATGGTTACATTCGAATCTCGACCGGACGTTCTGGAACCCTTCTACGAACTCATCTACGATATCTACACATCCCCAGCTTTGCGTCGTAGTGAACTTACTACACGTCTGGAAGCCTGCTTCCTCGTTTGTTGCCGTGCAAAGGACGTGACCATCCGGGAGAAGTTCGTCGATTTGTTGGATGTCAGTGTCCCTAGGTCGTTATCCAACCGTCTAACGTACGTCCTTGGCGTACAAAGCTGGGAGGCTCTCAATGACCACAACTGGATATTCCTCACTCTTCACCTCCTCTTCGGCACGCTCGACGGCGAGCAGTCTCTCGTTCCGAACTCACATACTTCATTCACCGGAAAAATTCCCACGTTTTCTCCCCGCGTCACTACTTCCAACCTCATCCGTCCCATTCAACGCATCTTGTTTTTAGACCCTCAGACATCTCATGAGATCTGGGTCGCGTTCTTCCCTGCTGTTTGGTCCTGTTTGTCGAAACGCGAACAAGGCGAGATGACCCAGCATATGATCACCATCCTCAGTCGCGAATACCATATAAAGCAGGCGGACCTGCGCCCCAACGTCGTCCAGACCCTTCTGACAGGCATCCACGGGTGTTCTCCACCCATGCTCCTCCCACCCCACCTGATCAAGTATCTAGCCAAGATGTTTGGTGCTTGGTATGTGTGCATAGAAATCCTTGAGAGCTACACGAGCATCTCGGACGATTCGACACCCGACTCTGTCACCGTTTTCGAATCCCTTGCCGAATTGTATGCGGAACTCGCGGAGGATGACGCATTCTATGGCCTGTGGCGCCGCGGTTCCTACTACCAGGACACCAATATGGCTCTGGCATTGGAACAGAGCGGTATGTGGGAGCAAGCCACCACTCTATACGAGAATGCTCAGACGAAGGCACGTTCTGGAGCCATTCCCTTCGTCGATCACGAGTACACATTGTGGGAGGATCACTGGATGTTGTCTTCCGAGAAGCTACAGCATTGGGACATTCTCTACGATTTGGCACGTGGGGAAAATAACTATGAGTTGATGCTGGAGAGCGCTTGGAGGATCAAGGACTGGTCAGTCGATATGGAGTCGCTGGAGGAACACGTCCACCTTCTTCCCGAGGTTCCCACACCTCGCCGTCGCGTCTACGAAGCATTCCTCGCCCTTCTCAAGTTACCCGCCGCTCTGGACAAGAATGTGGAGTTCACCAAGATCCTGGAAGACGCAATGCAACTTTGCCTCAGGAAATGGGTCACCCTACCACCACATCTTTCCGCCGCGCACATCCCACTTCTCCAACACTTCCAACAATTCGTCGAGCTGCAGGAGGCTGTCCAGATATTCGGCTCTCTTTCTGCCACTACCGCTCAAAACCTTGAGAAGAAGTCTGCTGACCTCAAAATGGTCCTACAGCTCTGGAGGGAGCGCTTGCCCAACCTCTGCGATGACATCAGCGTCTGGAGTGACCTTGTGGCTTGGCGACAGAATGTCTTTAACGCTATCAACAAGACATACCTCCCTCTAATCCAGACTTCAGGCCAGGGCGGCACCGCCGGAACCAGCACCAACACGTTTGGCTACCGAGGTTTCCATGAAACCGCCTGGATTATCAACCGGTTCGCCCATGTCGCTCGCAAGCACGATCTCCTGGATGTCTGCGCAAACTCTCTCAACAAGATCTACACGCTCCCGAACATCGAGATCTCCGAGGCGTTCTTGAAGCTCAGAGAACAGGCTCGTTGTCACTACCAACGTCCTAACGACCTACAGGCAGGATTGGATGTCATCAACAACACCAATCTCATGTACTTCTCTGCTGCGCAGAAGGCGGAGTTCTTTACTCTCAAGGCGATGTTCCACGCGAAGCTTGGACGGACGGAGGAAGCGAGTAATGAGTTCAACCACGCGATCCAGCTGGACCTTAACCAAGCGAAGGCTTGGGCTGCTTGGGGAAAATTCAGTGACATCATGTTCAAGGACAATCCGACGGAGATGGTCTACGCTGGTACCGCAGTAACTTGTTACCTGCATGCCGCTGGAATCTACAAGAACAACAAGAGTCGTCCACTACTGACTCGAGTGCTATGGCTTCTGAGTGTCGACGATGCCAACTTCACGATCTCGAGATCGTTCGATACGTATAAGGGAGACGCCGCGTTCTGGTACTGGATTACGTTGATTCCTCAGCTTTGTCTTTCCATTTCTCAACGGGAAGTGAAACAGGCGAGGTACATCCTGTTGAATCTCGCCAAGCTGTTCCCCCAGGTAAGAGACCCCATGCACGCCACTTGACTCAAAACCAATCGTTATCATCTTAGGCTCTCTTCTTCCCGCTGCGAACAACGAGGGAGGATATGATCTATGTGAAACGGGCAGCCATGCGTGCTATGACTGCGAACCAAGCCCAAGCCCAGGCTGCCGCACAGGTCACCCAACCACAAGTCGATAACAGTCAGCCGGCTCAACCCACGGACATCAAGGACGTCACGATGTCTGAAGCTAACGCGGAGAACGCACCAGGTGAAGGTAAGGAAGTGGCACCAATCATCAATTTCTTGCTCATCCCCGTAGTGAATGGTACAGTTACACATCCCACCACCCAAACCGCAGCTCAGTCGGAAACTTCTGCTGCGTTGGTTCCTCTCCGCGGCGCCTGGGATCATATCGAAGAAGTGAACCAGATTCTGAAGACAGCGTTCCCACTCCTTATCCTCTGTATGGAAACGCTGGTCGATCAAATAAACTCACACTTCAAAGTTTCTGGGGAGGAAGATATCTATCGCTTGATTTGCATGCTTATGCAGGATGCTATTCAGGTAATGTGGCCTTTTTTGTCGGTGTGGACACACGGTAACCTGTCCTTAAGAACTATGTTCTAAGGATGAATGTCCCGGACGACGACGGCATGGTTCTCCCGATGACGATGGCGACCCTCAAGAAGATGGCCTCGAATCTTCCTTCCTTCGCAAGGGTATGTGATCCTCGTGTCACGTGTCAATATTCTAATACGGCTCCCGAACAGAAAGAGTATGAGGAAGACTTCCTGAAGACGCCCTTGACGCATTACGAGTACCTGCGCCGGCTACAGAACTGGAGAGACCGTTATGAACGCCTTTTGGATTCCAAGCCCCGTGAACAATCACTCGATCTTCTCAGTCACTATTTGGTCGACTTCCAGTACACCAGGTTTGATGACATTGAAGTACCAGGGCAGTATCTTGAGGTACGAAATATCAATAATATACTCCGGTGACAGACTAACACCCTTCCCGCGGCAGGACAAGGATAACAATCAGAACTTCGTCAAGATTCAGAAGTTTGGGCACAAGTTCGAAAACTGCAGATCGCACGGCTACTGTTGGCGAAGATTCAGCATGCATGGGATCGACGGTTCTGTCACGACATTTGCTGTCCAGTTGCCCTCAGGACGACACACGAAACGGGAGGAAAGGGTCACGCAGTTGTTTAGGACCTTCAATGGGTGAGAATGACCCGGTTGCTCCTAACATTCTTGGTTGTTGACTATTTCGAAGTGCCCTATCCCGGAAGAGGGAAACAAAGAAGAGAAATCTTCGCTTCCACCTCCCTGCAGCGATTTCGTGTAGTCCAAGTCTGCGGTTGATCCAGAACGACTCATCTTACATCACCCTTGGAGACATCTATGATCAACATTGCGAGGACTCTGGTATCACTAGGGAAGAGCCGGTACTCATGATTGGAGAAAAGGTCAAGACCGTGCTCCGCGACTATAAGACTTCTCACGGAAAGATGGTGTGTTCAATCCGACTTTCTCCGCAGCTCTCATTAATTCTTGAATAGCCGAGCAAGTCGGAGTACTTCACCCTGAAGACCGAGGTTCTCTCTGAGGTGACCAACAAGCTCATGCCAGACGATATCCTTCTCAAGGCAAGTCCACACAATCTCTTTTTATACAGTTGCCTAACACCCGCAACGCAGTACATGATGAAGACTATGAACAGCCCTACGGAGCTTTGGAGGATGCGGAAGCAATTCACCACTCAGCTTGCTGCGACGTGCTTCATGACCTATATTCTCTGCCTGACGAGCCGACTGCCCTCGCGATTCCACTTGTCGCGGGCGACAGGACAGATCGCAATGAGCGAGCTGCTACCGTCTACGTCCAGTCAAGCTCCGGTTTTTGCCTCAAGCGATGTTGTACCGTTCAGGTTGACGCCAAGTTTGCAACGCTTCATCGGTTCTGTCTTTCAAGAAGGCATCCTTGTCCCAAGTTTGATGGCAATCGGGCGAGGTTTGACCGAGCCAGAGGTAGGGGAGTAACATTTTTTGATGTCTCGCCGTCGTTAATTCTCTGTGTGTTTAGTTCGAACTTGAGCAACAGCTTTGCTTGTTCAGCAGGGATGAAGTCATGACCTGGCTTCACGGTAGGGGAAAGCCCTGGACGTTCGACTTGTCGTTTAGGACGAGTGTTGCTGAGAGTATCAAGGGCGTTGTGACAAGAGCGGAGACCCTTGCCTGTAAACTTGAGCGCGAACAGGTAAGTGTCTATTCGATCGGGTCTTCCGTTCTTAGGCTAACAAGTTGTCGTTCAGACTGTCCAAAATCCTACTTCCCCCAACGCGAGAGTGATCGTCCACACAGTCAAAAGCCTCGTGGACACTTCGACGAGTCCGGTCAACTTGATGAAAATGACGGAGATCTTCGTACCCTGGTTTTAGACATACTATCTTATCGTGCACATCTGTTTCCATTATACACCATGCAATTCACGTCAGATATCCTTGGATGTATCGCACTTGTTTGTACTTTTTAGGAGAGCATAATCGCAACAGTAGGACCCAAGGGTTCACTGGTTCCAACTTTCTGTCTGCCTAAACTGGTTGATGAGCTGTTCGCTCTCTAGCATCATCTGGAAGAAGGGATTTTTGAGCGGGAAAAGACATAAGGAAGGTCCTGGCATACCTCTTCGGCCATTTTGTAGAGATCAGAGTCTGGTCGGTTGTACATCATCGAATTAGCGAACATCAAAAAGATATCCCTCTGGTATTCGAGGGAGTTGGTTATCTGGCCATCCCGTATTCTCGTTTTGATCGCCTTCAGGTCTATGGGTCGTTTGACGATTTCATAATAATCCGGTGCGTCCGAAACCTTGACTGGGCCGTGGAAGATGCTTCCATTTCGAAGCTGGCATATCTGGTCATGGAGGAGTGATATGACATTCTGAAATGCCCGGGAAGTCCCTTCCGAGGTGGTGACACGTCGCTTCTTGGTTGGCGCTTAGAAGGAGAAAAACGGGGTAAGGAGTTAGAGGAGGATGTGGATAGGGTGCAGATAGGGTACACTGATGGTACAAGGATGCCCTTACCTGGTTCAGGTTCACTTTCCTCCAGGGGTTCGGATATTTCTCGAGATTTCTTTTTCTCCCTCTTGGGGTCCGCCTCAACCTCGGCCTTACGTTTGCCTGTAAGGTGCAAACACTGATTTAGTATTCCTGCGCGAGTCAACATGACCACGTGCAAATAGCGGACCTCGACGTGCTTGGACCCCGGTTTCAGGTTCATCCTTTTCGGAAGTGACTGCCTCTTGGGCTTCCTCTTGTTCCGGCTCGTCATCCGCAGGCGCCATTTCCGGGGGAGCGGGTAAGGTGGGAGTTTCATCTGGCTTCGCCATATCTACTTCATCGGATTCCAAGGATGCATTAGTAAACCCGAAAGCGTGGATGAAGTCCCAAACGGACCCTCAGCATCCTGTTCCTCTAGACCCTGCTCTGTGAACGGTGACTGTGGCTCTACTTCCTGGTGAACTGGTTGAGCGGGCTCTTCGTTCCCGACTTCGACGTCCTCCTGTACTGTGACCACTCCTTTGGTGGGTTTCGGCGAGGGTGGGACAGAATTTGGAGTCAGGTGGAGGTCGACTTCCTCTTCTTCCATCGCTTGACTGACTTGCTGTGTAACCAGCGGCTCATCCGTTGTGGCGTCTGAATCGTCGATAATAATTGGTTCATCCTGTTGCCGCGGAGGCTCTGCATCGATCATGGATACGTCCTCGACTTCGTTGGTCGGTTCCTCGAGGACCTCTGGAACATCCTGTGCAATCGGCGCTTCGGGGGCGGGTTCTTGAGAAACTATGCCTAGCGAGGCCTTGATTCTCCCGTCCCACAGTCCGGAGCGAATTTCATCGATCTCCGTCAGCACAGTCCTAGTAGTTAGCGGACATGTTAATAATAGTCCGGGAAGATGGAACACGAAACCCACACACTTGAACCGAGTCTCCTCCTGGAATATGAGGTCACGGAGTTCCGTGACGCGAGCCGTGTAGTGTACTTCAGCCAGTTTTCGATTTACATCAGCTGAATAGCTGTGAGCCTATGCGGGTTACACGCATACATGGGATCGAATGTCGTACCTCGTGGTCTCGCGTTATCTTTGCCCATACTTGACTGTGCTCTCAGAACGCGATGTAATAGCATATGATTGATGGAGTCTTACCTGTCTAATCCTGCAGCATGGATCATGCTCGTGTAAATCGAGCTACATGTCTGGATATGCACACATTATGATTGCGCGGTTGTAATGTCAGGGGATATAGGCATACCGAGGGGCTGAAGTACGACTTTGGCCGACCAATAAGGGGATGGTTGGAGATGATCTGAGAAACCTTTGACCAGTCGTTCGCGCCCTCCTGGTACACTGCCTGAGCGAGGAGCAACCGCTCGGTGTTGGTGAGCTGGTCCATAGGAGGTAAAGGCGTGAGAACGAATCTCTTGTTTTGGGCATGACGAGTGCGATTACTCGCTCCTTCCTTTTTGAGATCCAGGTCGCCCCAGCCCGCAGTTACCGTGACCGCGTCAACCCACCCCTCGACCTCAACCACCATGAAGTACCTCGCCTCGCTCCTCGTCTTCTTCCCTCTCGTCACTGCTGAGGTTGCCAGGCTCAAGCTGCACAAGATTCCTCAAGTCTCCCAGAATCCTGCTCTCGAGGCCGCGTACCTTGCTTCCAAGTACGGCGTCGCCCAGCCTCAAGTTCCTTTATTGGGTGCTGGTGGTTCTGGAAGGCGCCTCCGCGTTGACGACCAGGGTGAAGACCTCTACTGGACCCAGGAGGAGGCTACCAAGCCGGGCCACACAGTTCCTTTGACTAGTATGTCGCTTTAAACACCCAAGTACAGTATGACCCTAAACGCGGCTAGACTTCATGAATGCTCAGTATTTTGCCGAAATCTCTTTGGGAACGCCTCCGCAGTCTGTAAGCTGACCCCCGTTTTACCTCCGACAACCTTGTTCTCACAGCCCCTCCCATTATAGTTCAAGGTTATCCTTGACACTGGGTCCGTGATTTTCCGTATCTACGAAAGACGCCATCATCTCACCATTTGCCGGTTTTAGGTCGAGTAACCTCTGGATCCCCAGCTCCAAATGCACGTCTATTGCGTGCTTCCTCCACGCGAAATACGATTCTAGTGCCTCTTCAACCCACAAGGACAATGGAACTGGTATTGAGATCCATTATGGTTCCGGTTCCATGGAGGGTTTCGTCTCGAACGATGTCTTCAGTATGGGCGACCTCACGGTGAGGGGTATGGACTTTGCCGAAGCTACAAAGGAACCAGGTCTTGCCTTCGCCTTTGGCAAGTGAGTAACCCCCTTTTGCCCCTTAAGACCCCCTTTCTGACACGATATCTAGATTCGATGGTATCCTCGGTCTCGCTTACGATACCATTGCCGTCAGCCATGTCGTTCCGCCGTTCTACTACCTTGTCAACAAGGGCCTCCTCGACGAGCCCGTGTTTGCGTTCCGTCTGGGAACTTCCGAGGAAGACGGGGGAGAGGCCACCTTTGGTGGCATCGACAGTTCTGCCTACAAGGGCAAGCTCACGTACGCTCCTGTGCGCCGAAAGGCCTATTGGGAGGTTGAACTGAACAAGATCGCATTTGGCGGTGATGAGCTTGAGCTTGAGAACGCGGGCGCTGCCATTGACACTGGTGAGTTGATACCATCAATACATCACTGAATAACAAGGTGACACGGCCCTTTCCAGGCACTTCATTAATCGCTCTCCCCACCGACATCGCTGAGATGCTCAACACTCAGATCGGTGCTAAGAAGTCCTGGAATGGGCAGTACACCGTTGATTGCAGTACGATTCCCAAGCTCCCGGACCTCACCTTATTCCTCGGTGGGAAACCATACGCTCTCAAGGCTTCCGACTACATCTTGAACGTGCAAGGTTCATGCTTGTCGGCCTTTACCCCAATGGACATCAATCTGCCGGATGGTAGTACGATTTGGATCGTTGGTGAGTGTTTACAACGGTACAGAACCACATGTGTAACGAGCGCTAACGAATATCCTGTGCAGGTGACGTTTTCCTCCGTCGCTATTACACGGTGTATGATCTTGGCCGTAACGCCGTTGGATTTGCTGAAGCTGCCTGAATTCTTTCATTTCCCGTTTATGCATCCCGTCGTTCGCCGTAATTTGTACTTTTGAAATACCATCGCTGTTCTCGTTTCTCCCCTGGCACGAAGGCTCCGAACGGAGCGTCGATTTGACTCACCGGGCGATATTGACATCGTGAAGGGATGAATCGATGACGCCTTGTCAAAATGGTTACGGGCCGAAAGTCACGAGGTGGGGTGGGCGCTGAGCCGACCGTGTGGAACAAGAAAGATATGTGAAGACGGTTGACGGGATGACAGGTGGTGCTGTACATCTGTATCCAAGGACGCATCGAGCGTGCTGCGCGTGATACGGGGGCATAAGGGGGGCGAGCGCGCCTGATACCATCGAGGCTACTTTGCCACGTCTGCCCTTCTGCTGTGCACGTCTGTGCTGTGCGTCAGTCTTTTTTTTCCCGTTCTAAATGGGGACCGTCGTCTAATCGAGAGAGCGATCCTAGGGATCACACGCAATACAATCAAGTTTACCACGGATCCGGAGCTCTATGACTCCACAACGGCACCCAGCACCGGTTCTATGGTGTCCTGTGCCGCTTACCCCGATCCATACCAGCATATAAGAATCTTATCTTGTTAGACCTCAGACCTCAGTTCGTTCCCTCATTCACCTCCCCCCCCTCCCCCACCAACTCACCCATCCCATCTCCAATGGCCAGACATACTAAACCCATCTCTACCCCCGTCGAGCAGGCCAAGCCTAAGAAGCACGTCAAGTTCCTCATACCCTCAGAGTCTCCTCTGCCAATCTCCCTCTCTCCCGTCCCCAGCACCCCGTCCCCGGCTTATTCACAAACATCCCTACCATCTACCACTGGCCCCTTCACACCCCCTACTCCCAACGTACCACTACCACCACATGCGTTTTCTCCTGTGAAGAAGAGCCCAGTCGTTCCCCTCCACATCAACTCCCATTTTGTCCCAGCTACACCAACATCATCTGCCCCGCCCTCCCTTCATGACCTCCTTGCCAACCCCCAGGGTGTCCGTCTTGACATTGCCTTCCCACCGCACCCAGACCGGCTCCACATCCACCACTCTCACCTTTCTATGGCTGCCACACACCCCCCGGGTAAGGTCACGAAGATCATCGCACCAGGGCTTCCTTGGAGCATCACCGTTGAACCTACTACTACCTCCTCTCCTTATGTCACCGTCTTGGACGTCCTGCATGCCTTGTACACCAGCCTTCACAAACCCATTAAACAGGCTGAGTTCGACGCCGTCCCTCAATCTCATAGGGACTTGATCTCCAAGGCTTGGCATCACAGGTTGGATAAGATCCCATTCCCCCACGACGTGAAGGCGGAGAGGGCAAGGGGAGTCCGGCGCATGGATTTCTTGCTGGGAAAGACTTGCATTAAGCGGCTGAGATATCTCAGCATCTCTGGCATGGGCGAAATCACCTGGCTGGTTGACTTTGGTACATGAAAGTCGAGCAGCCCCGCTCTACTGTTCAACGGTCAAGGAATTTTTGAGGTCTCGTTTAGATCCATTACTTCTCTAAGGTTTCACCACCATCACACACCCCCTCGGCGGACCGCCGGCGCTCTAATCGCACGCAGCCGCTGCTCACTCCGATACCCCTTTTACTTCCGACTTTGTCGGTTTTATCCACGTCCGTAGTAGTTGCCTTTTGTGAGGACAAAAGGCAGCGGGGTTATTGGACCATCAAGTAAGTCTTTTTTGTCTTTTTACCTTCGACCCTCGTTCAGACTTCTAATCCGGTCTTTTCTTTCAGTCCTCCCAATTATATTCATCCCTTGCTCACCCACTCACCCATTGCGGAATGATTCCCCAATGTTCACATTGTCCTCGAACGACCCCATTTTCATTGAGTAACTTTTTTGTGTCGGGCGCAACGGACAGCAGATAACCCAAATGAAACAAACACGCCATCATATTGGTTGTAACACCCCCTATCAATAACCGTTGTAACATACATGCTCCTTTCGCTCGTTTATGGAATATGTTTTATGAGCCTTTTGAGCCACACCTCCCCCCATCGCGCTGTCCGAGGTCTCCATTCTTGTAAATGTGAGGAATCACAAGGACCCGATCGTTTGTATGCAAAAGGTGGCAAACCCCGAGTCCAGTCATCTGGAATCTCTCGGATATTAGGACAGTCGAAGGTGATGTGATGCAATCTAGAACCCAGAGTGCAGGGATGTCGATAGCGTTAACAGGATCCACGTGTTCCGCAGCAGCGAACGTACGCGCATTCTTTTATCCGTGTTGACAGTCAAGGACACCGTCTAAAGTGTTGGAGATGTCATCGGAGAGCTGAAGGGGCAGCTGCGGAAAGTCTGCGATGATCCGCAAGGATCCTCGGATGACTTCTAGGACGAATGCAGAGTCCTGACTGGCTGCGGGATCACTATGGATACATTCTGCCGCCCGGAGAGCGGGAATTCGCCCCAGCCAATGCGCAGGCCAGACACAGCGTCTAAACGTTACGATACGCCGATACGATAGGATGCGCAGTGAGTCCGCGTCCGTTGTTTCTGCTCCGCGGCTGTCACGAGTGTATGAGAAGAAAACGGAACGACGGGTCGATCGCGGGGTCGTGACCCGCGACACAATCATGGCTGAAACGATCCCGAGCACGTCCTCGAGTTCCGTACCTCAAACGAGCGATATCTTCTCCCCATCTCTCACGAATCTCCTGCGCAACTTCCCATCAGCGTCAAGACTCGCATCCTACCGCAAGGAGCTCTTGACCAGATCGCTTGAATGGCCCTTGCATCGTGTAAAGGTTCTAGAAGGCCACACCGGGTAGGTTACGATAACTGACCACTCCCCTCTCCCCCTCCTACCCCTACCCACACCTTTTGGGAAACATAGCCTTTGTTGACGAACCTTCATTTCCAAACTTTTCGACGTAAGATGTGTGAACGCGTTGAGTTGGACAAGCGATGGGGAAACCTTGATCTCAGGAGGAGATGATACCACGTTCGTATTCTCGCTCATTGTGTGTGCCCTTTGACCCCCAGAGCTATCGCACCCCTTTCTTTGCTCATGGCTGTACCCTACAATCAAACAGTGTGCGATTCTGGCGAATGTCGAATGATAGGGGTGATCCGGAGGATGAGTATCCCTTTGTCTGCTATCATCAGGTCCCCACAGGACATTGGGATAATATCTTCTCTGCAAAGATGCTGCCATTCTCAACCAAGTTGTGCGTACAATTTCCTCCTCGGTCGTCCCTTGGTTTATACCTTGAATCCATAAATTGATGAATGAGCACGAATGTGCAGGGCCACCGCAGCTAGAGATGGCTTGGTCAAGGTCTTCGACGTCGGTGCAGAGATAACCACATTCGATTCTACCTTGCCATATTCGAGGGGCTCTCCCATGCGCTCGGGCTCGAAACAAAGGACAATCCGGTGTCATTCGAATTCCGTGAAAAGGATTACAACCGAACTGAGCCCTGATGTATTTCTCACCGTTTCGGAGGTCAGTGTTACAGTTCGAGTGTGCGTGATTCCCAAAGCTGAAAGGACGGAAAAGGACGGTACCGTGAGGCAGCACGACCTCAGGGCTCCGGTACACCGGTGTGGGTCCGAAGGAGCAGCTTGTTCTGCGCCGCTGGTGAAAATATCTCATCGCCTATTTTCCATGTCGATAGCCCCATCTGCACCGCACCAACTAGTCGTTGCTGGAGACCACCCATACGTACGTTTCATCCTCTTACCAAAAACGTTATTTTGAGCTTATCCCACACAGGGCTACCTATTTGATCGCAGGCAGATTGGTCGGCTTCTACAAGCGGAATGGGGCGTTGCTGTGGAGGACAGCAGTCTCACCACTTGTGTCAGACGATTCTCGACAAAGGCGAAACCTTCGCCATACGATTACATTACCGCAGCAAGGGTATCGTCGAGCAACGGTCATGAGGTGCGCAGATCCCATCGTGTTATCACAGCTACGGTCATAATGGGATCATCAGGTCATTCTATGTGAGTGTATATGGTTCGCTCCCATCCGTTGGGCTCGAGTTCACCGGATGCGCCAGCGTACGGTGGCCACTCGGTCTATCTGTTCTCCACTCTGGATGATCCTACAGAAGAGTCTCCGAGGACTCCGTCCCCGATATTGCAACCCAACTCAACGCGACAGAAGGCAGGTGTCGGTTCTTCCTCGACAGCACCGGATGACCCCATTAGTGGAGATATCCCGCCTACGACAGATAGCCACCCCCCGTCTGATCACGAGGACGTGCGAATGGACGAAAGCGGCGACCGGGAAGAGAGGGAGGGGGAAGACGAGGAGGAAGAAGACGATGCCGAAGAAAAGTACTCGAAGGTCCCTTTGGTCCTCCCGCAACGGTCGTTCAAAGGTATATCAAACTTGCGGACGATCAAGGACGGTACGGTATTTGTAGGTCGGTGAGAAATGCCGGCTACTGACGACGGGGTCATTTACAGTCAACCTTGTCGGACCCAATGATGAATTCGTCGTCTCTGGTTCTGACGACGGTTATTTCTTCTTGTGGAGAAGAGAGAGCGGCGCTCTGCACGGGATATACGAGGGCGACGGGAGCGTTGTGAATGTCATCGAGGCTCACCCCTCTCTTCCGTTACTCGCGGTGGGTGGCATCGATCACGAACCCAAGGTGAGCCCGCCTCGTACAAAGTTTTATTGCCCAAGACTCACGCTGTGGTTTAGTTATTTAGCCCCCACAAAGGAGTGGATGAGTGGTCGAGGCTCGACAGAGCAGAGAATATCATCAATAACAACATGGGCAGCGTCGTCGTCCCACCGATACTCTCACTCCTTCGGGACATTGGGGTCATTGTCGACCCAACAGGCGGTGGCCCAGTGGACCCTTCTCAATGCGCGCACCAGTGAAGAGAGTGGAAATGAGTTTATGTTGTATCACTACCGTTGTATCTTATCTACCAACCCATGCTGTATCCGAACACGCTTCTGGCTGACGATAGGGATTGCCAATTTCTAACTTGTCACACTGACTTGGACAACCGGCGATGGTCTCCATCTGCAAACAACAAGCATTTTTTTTAGCATCCGGGCCGTTTTTTCGATGGAGACCGAGATTTCTGGGGCTACTTGAGCGAAATTTGGAGAGCGGGGATTTTGAGAGGGGAGGAGAGAGGGATGGACCGACTATCCGCCCCGGGATTGTGACAACGCCTTCTCACTATCCGCGACGGCGGACTCATCGGCACACCGAACCCCATCGTCACTGTACGGATCCAGTCTCGACGCTCGTTCTAGAGGTCGACGACGGAACAGGAACAGGTTTGCCTTCAAGCCTCCTAGCCGTTCAATTCCACGCATAATCTTTCGCGTAAGTCTTTCGCAATCGGTCAGAGGAGTCTCTGACCAGTCCTGTCCCGTGCGTTTCATAGCGCTGACCATCCCTTCATCCATTTTTTTCTTCTTCCACGCTTCAAACATCAATCGGAATTCTAAGTGTCCAGGGTTGCGTGAGTTCGCCCTCTCGTAAACTCGCGCTGCAACGTTTCAGTTTATTGTGCGGCAAACCCTTGAAATCGTTCAACCCGTGGGCTTGCAGTTTGCAAAAGGTGACAGGCACCCTTAACTCTCTCTTCTTTCTTCCAACCATTCACTCACGACGCCTACCCCAGAACGACCATGAACAACCCACATCCAACGGGCGGTGGCACCGGGGGCGGGAACGCCGGAGGGGGGAGGAAACGTCGAAGTTACCACAAACAGCATCAACAACGCAACAACTCTCGTGAAGCTGCCTCATCGACCGTCTTGTTGGACGACGCCAACGATCTCAACTACTCCGTTCATCATTCTCACCCTTACCAAGCCGCTTCCTCGTTCGACATGAGGAGGGACCCGAACCAGTCGCGTAACAGACGTGGTGACGTCGACAACTGGCAACAGAGGGGAGAACCTTCTCATTCCATGCACGACCGTGGTTACGACGACCCTTCCAGGCGCAATGGCGGCGTGAGGAACTCTTACGACAGGTTAGATAGGGATGGTGAGGGTTGGGGTGTCGTTGATCCGTATGGTCCACCCGGCAGGGACTGGCAAACCGCTGAAGAATATGCTCAACAAGGCTACGCCTCCTATGGCGATGCTGGCTACAACCCTGGACGACGGGGTATGGGTTACGAATGGGTGGACGAAGACCGAAGATTACCGCCGGAAAACGGGCGTCGCTATGTGGATGACGGGGCGCGGGCGTGGAGGGATAACGGTCAACACGGTCAACAACGGTTTGTGTCTGACTCTGGCTGGGATAGTCGGTTTGTCGAGAACCGGGAAGCTGCTCCGTACTTGGAGGAGCCCCGGGTCGAAGAACCACACCGGAGCTGGGAACCCGCCCCTGGCTGGAAACAGAACCAAAACACCCGTCCCAATCAGCAGAACCGGAACCAACGCAATCAACAACGACAAGGCGACGGCAACGCCAACCAGTCTGGTAACTTCAACAACAATAACCACCACAACCGCGGTAATCGACAGGGCAAGAGTAAGGGCAAGAAGTGGAAAAACAAGGATAAGCAGCGAGGGGAATGGAAACAGCAGGATGACCAGAACCCCAATAAGTTTGTGTTCCATTCATTCCCCTTCAATTCGAGACTCTCCCTGACCCACAGAAATTTTCAGTTGGACACGACGTGACACGAATCAGGTATCGAGTGTCAACCAAATACCACTCAAGCGGCGACAACAGCGCTCAAGATCGCGGTCCGCGTCACCCACGAACTCCTTCTACTCTCGGCGGAGCTCCCATGGAGGAAGGTCGCGGTCGCGGTCGCCATCTCCAAAGCGTTTACGACATAGTGCCAGCCCCCCTAGGCACGACTCCAGTCCCATCAACAAGCGTCAGAAGTGGAAGAAGAACCGGTACGGTGACAACCAACAGAATCGCGATAGGGGACGTGCTCGACGGAGAGGCCCGTCCCCTACGTGCTCGGCCTCATCGAGGAGCGTAAGTTCCACTTCGAGCCGAAGCTCCGGGGCTGGGGACCGACCGCGGACGATGCATCGTCTTCCAACGGCGACGAATGTTCGTGATATTGACATTACGTTGTCGATGTCTAAAACTGCTGCCTCGTGGGATCGCTCCCCGAAAAATACACGTCGTGGGCGGGAACAGAGTACCAGTCCAAAAATCGAGGTTAGTTCCGAACCCTAGAACAATTTCGCGCGTCTTCCTGACCATACGCCTTACTAAAGCGGGCGAACAAGCGACCGATGCTTGAACCCAATCCGAAACTCAATCTTAGCACTGATATGCCTCCACCCCCTGTTCCACGAACTTTCCACCAACCCGGTGCCGAAGGTCCTCAACAATTAGCATCTCCATCACCTGCGAAGGGGAGGAAGGCTGGTTTCAGACCTATCGGTTCTGCGAATTCTTCACTGCGTCAATTCTTCCCCACTGACGATGACGACGAGCCAATGCTTAAGCCACGCGACCAAGCGGTGACACCACCCCGTCCTTCCTTCCAAGAGTCCGATCGTGAAAATGATCGAGATCGCGAACCGGAACCGGTACAGGAACGCAGGTCATCGGACCGGATGTCCATGGAGATGGAGATGAGCACAACTCCTCCCCCTGAACCTATTCGTCGGAATGCTTACGAGCAGCCGGCTCAAGAAAGCGGGCCACCGTGCTCGCCATCGCCCACGTGGTCACCTGCGTATGCCTATGAGGAGCCCCGAGAGGCGTTCTCGATCATGACGCAGGTTGGAGAGGGTACGTTCGGAAAGGTTTATAAGGCCCGGAACAACACCACCCATGCGATCGTGGCGTTGAAGAGAGTGCGGATGGAGGCAGAGAGGGATGGGTTCCCTGTCACTGCCATGCGGGAAATCAAGCTCCTACAGTCTCTGAGACACGATAATGTGGTGAGGTTGCACGAGATGATGGTTTCAAATGGTTTGTTCTGGCATTTATCCTTTGGACACCTTACTGATTCATGAGACCAGGATCCGTGTATATGGTGTTCCAATACATGGACCATGACCTCACCGGGGTTCTATCTCAGACGCAGTTCGCCTTCAATGATGCTCAACTGAAGAGTTTGTGCCAACAAATGTTGGCGGGCCTGTCGTATCTCCACCATAAAGGTGTCATCCATCGTGATATCAAGGGGTCAAACATTCTGGTCAACAGTCGGGGAGAGCTGAAACTCGCCGACTTTGGATTGGCAAGGTTCTATCAGAAGCGGCGACAGAGCGATTACACAAACCGGGTGATTACTTTGTGGTATCGCCCGCCAGAGCTTTTGTTTGGTACGACGGTTTATGGACCTGAGGTTGACATGTGGAGCGCAGGGTACGTCATACTTCTCTTCCCTTCCGTTAATTTTACGTAAAGGACGTGACTGACATTAATGATTGGGGTGATAGGTGTATCATGTTGGAATTATTCACAAAAAAGCCAGTGTTTCAAGGAACCGACGAGATTCATCAGTTGGACGTGATCTACAGGGTCCTTGGCACTCCAACTCCTGAACGGTGGCCTGGTGTCACGACGATGCCTTGGTATGAGCTCGTAAAACCGAAAGAGGTGATCCCGAATCCGTTTAGGGATCTATTCAAGAGGTATGGTCATCTCATTCATCACTCTCGTTGCCGGGTTCCTGACGGAAAACGTAGGTGGCTCTCGCCGTCTGGTATGGATTTGGCGGAGGAACTATTACATTACGACCCGTCGAAGAGGATATCTGCCGTTCAAGCACTCCAGCACCCTTATTTCACCCAGGAGCAGCCGCCACCACAGCAACCGACTGGGTAAGTTTGGCCCATGCATTGGACGCACACCCCTCGTTTTGCTAAACGCACTTTTGATAGTTTGATGGCGTTGGAGGGCGAATGGCACGAACTGGAGACGAAGCGGGAGAAGGCTAGAAAACGCAAGAAGGAAGCCGCAGGCTAACCTTGCGCTCTCGAACTTTCACATTCCTAATTTGACCCCAACATTTTCACCTTTTCTCTCAATGTGTACTCTCCACTTCGCACGCACGCACGCAATTTGTCATTCAGTATCTTCGTTGGACCTGTGCCCCACCCCTCTTCTGATGCTGTTTTTTCGCGCTTTTACCGCTCCGTTCGGTTCATCATACAAGTAAAGTACATCGCACGTTATATCTTCATTCTCCTCCATCGTCGATTGCCAAGTATGCTTTGTGAAGTGATCCCTACCTTAATTCACTGTTACCAACCCTTTCTCTGTAAGATTTTGAACGATCGATTCGACCTGCAGGAAAAACGTGCGTCAGCGTCGTCCAAGGCCATGAACGGTTTACGTACGTTTGCGGCGGTGATGCGGATCTGCTGGTCCCACCGTTTGGTGAACAAAGCACCAGTATCCTCCGTCGTCTGCTCGACATCCCCGAGACCACCGGCCTTACCCTGCGCATCGTCCCCTTCCCCACTCGCTTCGAACCAGATAAGCTTATCAACCTGGTCGATGGAACCCTTCAACCTTCCCTGCTCGATCATCTTCCTCGCCATATTCTCCGCCGCGCTTGGTGACAGATCTAACAGGGCGCCGAGACCCTTGAAAGTGATGTTATTGTAGATCTTGGAACTGGCCAATAGGTTGTGTTCCATGACCGCACGGTCAAGGACGGTAGAGGGTCCAGTTCTCTTACTGATGGTGGGGTCGTTCATTTCGTCGTCGGTCTGCATGGCGGACGCGACGCGATCGTTGGACGACAACGCAACCTTGGCAAGTTGGTGGGGTTTGAGAGTACCCTCAAAGTCTTTGACTTCGGCAGAGCGTAGGATACGATCGAGGAACATTTTTTGGAGGATGTTGAAGGAAGGGAGGTCAGCTGTTCGCTCGTCTCTGCATAGGGAGGCGAGAACTCGGGATCTATTCGGACCTGCTGGAGCGAGGACGCCGCACGTCACTGCCGCTGACCTGAGACATAATTAGAATTCGAATATTGATGAATGGAGGCGAGAGAACTTACAGCATATGTTGACGTTCCTCTTCATCGATTTCTGCGACCCAGCTGAGTTCGTGGTACTTGCTGGCGGCCTCCAAAAACTTTCTAGAGTAGTCCATAATCCTGGCCTGGCATAGCTTGTACGCTAGCAGAGTTGCCTTATCGTTCGTTGAATGGACCAGCAGGGCAGCACGGTTGTAATATGTCTCGGCTTGCACGTTGTCTTCGTCCTCAAGGAGGAGCCGAACAATACGAATGTATATCTGCAGCTTCTCTTGGTCTGGTATGGATCTGTGTTGGAGGGCATTGAGTCCGATAAACCATATTCGGGTGGTCGGCGATAAACATACCTTTGGCTTGAATCTAAGGAGAGACCCATGAGGATTCGAGCGGCATCGCTCCATTCCTCTTCTGATTCGAAGAGTTCAGCAAGTTGCAACCTTATCGAATTAACCTATCACACAGATACCCACACTATTGAGTATATTGAACAAAGAGGGGGACGATAATCGTGAGACAGCCACTCAACATGTTCCTCATAGCTGACAATCTTCGGTTGAACGAGATCGAGCGTATCCTGTAGGATCTGCTTCTTTACGTCTGGATCCTGGACGACGCCTTCTGTGACGGCTTTCACGAGCTCAGATACGACTTGTCTGCCGACCACAAGACCGCCTGCATCTTGATTGACCACTGTATCTACGAGGGTGTGGAGGTCTGTTAAGAAAGATGGACCGGATTGGTTCGTAAAGAGGTCGTTAAGGACGGCGACGTAGGCCGGACCCTTGTCCCTCTGGGATAGGGAAGCTAATTGGGCAAGACGCGAATCCATTGTCAGGCGATCAGTTCTCGCGGTGGTGGCGGAGATGGGAGGGAGGCTTTCCGACACGTGATGCTACGGGATTATTTCATCTCGCACCTCGAGTATATGGGTCTGATTGAAGCTTTGGAAGAACAATGCGGAAGGTCAAAAACGACTAGCGAGATGAAGAAATAGCATGAGATGGTTTTCATATCTAGTGAACTGCAGAACGCCAAGTTGTCGCTGTGGGAACACCCCAGAGCTAGCGGATCGATGATTGGTCGTGTCTACCGGTCTTATACTTTTACCTTAGTCCGCAGCGTAAGGTCGCTCTCCCTCCCTTCCTTTCCTTCTGGGTTTCTGTGAGACTCTTCCCCTCTTTCTTTCGTCGTTTCGCTGCTGCGAGTCAGCCCCAGTCTGCAATGTCTCGCTTCACATCCACCTACCAGACCAACAGACCTGTGGCTCAACAACCCGCTGACCGCCAGGCACTTGCCGTCGGGGTCAATACGAACGCTGTCAGTTCGCCATACGTCGACGACCCGGGTTTCCTAGCAAATGCGTTCAACAATTCTAATCCATCTGGCGATTCCCATGACATCTCCTTCTCCGGTCTTCCTTCATTGGCAACCCTCTCCGAAACCCCAACCCGCATCCCGAGCCGTGTTACCACCTCTCTTCTCGGTTACAACCAGTCGGGTCGGGAGCATTCCCGGCAACGGATTTCTCGTTGGCTAGTCCTCGTACTCCCCCCGTCCTTCATAACCGAATCACAGGGAGTATTTGGCCATACACTGTCATCAGGTCCAAGTTCTCGACTGTCTCAGGGATTGTTGTTGCCTCTGTACCCAACGGTGAATCAATCTGCGCCACAACTACCTGAGCACCGCATAACTCACCCACTCGTCGCATTTCAATTGAAATTTCCAGATGTATGCGCAACTGGGCGCGATCGCACGTGAATTCAATTTCCCGAGTATCGTGGGGATCTGTCTGTATATGCACGTCAACGAGGCCGGTGCTCTTTTCACACCGCGGATAAGCGAGGAGTCATGGGGTATTCTCTGGGGACATCTGTTCGAACCGAACGCCCCCGGTCCAACTAGTGGCCTTCCCATCTCTGGACAGATCGAGTTTGACATTGGTGGGTTTCGTAACGGATTTGAATCGCCTTTGTCGGTTGACACACAATTCGTAGATGTTACGAAAGCTCGATGGTATGAGTCCTGGATCTCAGCGTCTCGGCGGGAAACTGCATCCTTGGCATCACCCTCGCCTACTCATGTCGCTTCCGTGCATCAACGCCAAGAAAGTAAGACCACTGTCAACTTTGAGGACGTACAAGAACAGAGCCAGACTATCGCTGGTATCAGAAAGAGGGCAAGGTATACACCAAAACGGCTTTCCCTGGTCGAGCGTTTTGACTTGGCCAATGCTTCGCCCCCTATGTCCTTGTCAATTCCAATGCAAGTTCCTGTGGCCACATCCGTACCCATGCCCGGACCCCGCCTCGCCTCGCCTCCTCTCGTGAGGATGGCAGTCTTATCACCCATTGTACAGGAAGAGGAGTCTCTCCTATCCCACAAGGAGGAAATTGACAATCGGGTCAAGTCCTGGAGGGCGAGCGCTACTTTTAAGACAAACCTTCTTGTCTCAACAGGACAAGTTAGCCTGGATCCCGTCAATATGCCCAACACACTCTCGTTGGGTGATCCGGTTGACGAAGTCGACGAGGTTCGGTCAGAGTTGAATCCAGAGGACTACTCCTGGAGTATCACCTCAGCAGGTCCCCCGTCTGTTCTCGATTCCCCTACCTCTGCTTCCTCGCACCGTGTTCCGTCTGTACACGTGGATAGACGGGCAATCGGATCTGTCCCCCTCACCCCCGAGACTTGTACTTCATGGGGTCCAGAAGACTATGACCCTCTTTCTCCCATCTCATTAGATTTCAGGCTCTCTTCCCCAGACCTTGGTCAGAGGTGCCTGGAATACTGTCCGATGACACCTACCACAGCTACCTCCTGGGGACCTCCTTCCGAGTACTCGGCTTCCCCGCCACTCGAGCCGCAATGGGCTTACCACAGACCGCCTTCTGTGGATCTTGGGAGAAGGGCTGAAGGTAGTAGGCCGGTAACACCGAGTACTGCGACTTCTTGGGGACCTCCAGAGGAGTGGCCACCCACTCCAACCACACTAAGTAGGGTCAGCACCCCAGATGCCGCCCAACAAAGATTCAACTTTACGGAGGAAATTGGAGGTCTTGTGCTACGTCAGCGGGTGATGACACCTGCGTCGCCTGCCCCTTGGAACCTCGTCTGGCCATATCTGATGCCCGACGGGCAGACGACGAAACCTCAGGAGCTGGCCCCACGGAACTCCGTCCGGCCATATTTGACACAAGCGGCTTCACCTTCGGGACCTTCAGAATCTCGGGGGCCATTCGTTGTTGTAGAACATGCAGCATACCCAGCCATCAAGATCTGTGGGTGGCTTCTTACCGCTCATTACTGTTTGGTTGCTCATAGTTCAAACTGGTGTATAGATCCTGCCGTGTACCCCCATTTTGATATCTACCCTTCAGTCGAGTGTGATCGCGTCTATCGGAGTTACGCTTCCAGCACCGTTCCTGAAACCCCGGCTATTCAGACGCAACGACGTACTCTCTCTACGATTTCGTTATTGTTTAACACAGAATTTTCATTTCAACCTGATCGGGTTGGGTATCCGGCTCTAAACATTTGTATGTATTTCCCTTCCCCCGCGATCCGCATGCATTCTTTCACCACTGTTCCTGTACGACCCGGTGTTCTAATCACCATACTTCAGACCCCGCCGTGTATCCTTATTTCAAAATCTACCCGAGGATCCAAACCGTCCAATCCCGAACGAAGGTTAGGTCCGACGATGGGGGGCAAGAAGTCAAGTCGTATATACATTCTGGCCCGAAGGAAGTTTTGAGGGTACAAGTGTGGGGTTTCGTATGGCCTTTGTTTCGACCCGTTTCTTCCCTGGCTTCAAACACGTCTCCTGTCTCCACTTCCACCTCGTCTCCAGTCCCGAAGCCTGTGATGGTATACCCTACCATTAAGATTTGTGAGTCATCTATGGCCTAGGACACTGTGCCAAGCTTGTTTACTAACCACGACGCCCGTAGACCCTGCTGTCTACCCGTTCTTCGACGTGTACCCCGTCGTAGAACGGTGCGCCCCCGCCAAACCTTCGAAACCGGTCCCGCACCCAAAGCCCTCCATCGTCTCCAAGAAGTTGGTGGACACGAGGCTCGGTTACCCTGCGGTGAAGATATGTGAGTGCTTTCTTGGTCACCCGCAAACTCTTTGGTTGTAATTGGTCCTTCCAGACGAGGCAGTTTACCCTCACTTCGACATTTACCCGAAGGTCGCTCAATACGTCCCTAAGACAACGGTTTCGGTACGTTTGCCAGCGGCTTACCCGGTGTTTGACATCTGTAAGTATTGCCCCTTCAGCATGGCGACTCATGTTTATGTCCCTTCAGATCCCGCTCTCTATCCGCACCTGAATATATATTCCCCCACCACTGGCGTTTTGCAGCCAGCACATCCAACCCCCGTTGTCTCCATGTCAAACGGCATGAAGACTGCGGATGTTCAGCTCGCACCTGATTATCCTTCCTTGGTGATATGTGGGTTCTCAAGTCTCAAATGTGGAATCCGGGTGCTCACGTACCAACTCGGTGTAGATCCTTCTGTATATCCATGGATTGACGTCTATCCTTCCATTGCTGGTGAATCCACCAAATCAATGTCACCAGTACCTTTCCGTCAATCACGGTCCCGACTAATTACACACCCACGTACAAAACTCCGGAAGCGGTTCACAGCCGACGAAGATGCGCCCCCGGTTCCCAAGTTGCCAGACTACGCGACACTTCAAGCACTCTCACAAATACCCTCATCTCTCCCACAACACGGCTGGAAGCCATCTTTTCGGGAACGCCTCGCGTATCCAGTGATTTCAATCTGTGATTAATTCCCTTCGGGCGGGTTCTCTTGACGATGGGTTTTACTCAACAATTCCTCGAATCATTTTTGTCTTGTGCAAGGGTAGATCATCCAGTGTATCCTTGCTTCGATATTTACCCAGCTGTTGCTGGAAGAAACTCGCTTCAATCCCCGCGAGAAGAACAGCGATCGACGACGACATCGGCATCAAGCGTGTTGAAACTAACCCCGGTCTCGGTCAAGTTGAGGACTTCGTATCCCCAGTTGAATATCTGTAAGTTCTCTCTTGAACTTTCCTTCCCCTTGGTAGAGTTGAAAACCAACCATGCGATTCTGTGACCCCTTCATTTTGTGCTGCCGTTCAGATCCCGCTGTTTACCCGAATTTCGATATTTACCCGACTATCAGAGGGATTGTGGTGAACAGGAGGATCTCTGGTCAGTATTCTTGATTCTTAGTTTCTTTAGGGTTCTACTCAAATATCGTATCAAGTCACGTCAACACCTTCAGTACGGGTTACGAACACCTTCGCCCCTCCATACCCTGTTATTGAGATCTGTCAGTCCCGATGTCTCTTCGGCTTCCTTTCGTGGTGTTGACTTGTCCCGCGATCCCCAGACAAACCGGCCTACCCGTACTTCGATATCTACCCATCATGGTCCCGTACGCAGGGATACTCCCGGCGTGAACATAACGTCAGAGCCCTCGACCATGGTGTCCTCCCGGGTTCCACTGCAGATACTCCAGCGGGGACGCTACTTGAACTTATTGTTGTATCAAAGCCACCATATCCTCTTATTCAGATCTGTGAGTTGCCCCACTCTTGAATTACTTAGTTCGACGACTAACGTTTCGTTCGCGTGTAGATCATCCAGTCTACCCGCACTTCGACATTTATCCATCGTGGATTCACGTTCAAACGATGCCTACGGTAAGGCGAATCACTAAGATACGCAAGTTCCACCGCGAGCTCTATGAAGAGGTCTTTGCAACTACGCCCATTCACTCACCAGGAAGTGTACCTACGTTCTCGTCCCCGCGATACCCAGCGTATCCTGCATTAGAAATATGTCAGTAACTACACGTCTCGTCCTCCGGTTTGTTTTGCTCATCCGTCGTGTAGACAAGGCAGCATATCCTCACTTCAACGTCTACCCCTCGTGGATTCAAGTGTTGGTTCCCCTTCCTCACGATGCACCCCGACAGGAGGCTCGTAAAAGCCACAAGGAACTTCGCAATGAAGTCACCTCCCGGTTACCTATCACCGCCCCAGATGATCTGAAAGATTCTACGGTCAAGGAGAGAGTTTTGAGGCGGCCCCATGTGTTAACAATCATCACGAAGCAACAAGAACCTGCTGAAGAACCTCCATTATCTTCGGTCCCTAAGGTGTCACCATTGTGCAGACGGATACCGTCGTTGAACCAACTCAACGGGCGAAACTCCAGCCCATCTCGCCCGCGCGGTTCCCCTGCATTTGACAGCTTCCCATCTATCGAGACAAGGTTGTCACAGTCGGAGGACGAGGCAGCCGAACCGTTGGATATGGTTCCAACGACCCTTACGAGACCTCAGTCTTCGTCGGCACAGCCGACCACCCCGACGAGGAGGCAGAGCGCTTTAGTTGCACAGAGAATTAAAGTACTGAACGCGACCACAGAATCTCTGGAGCCTGTTTTCGATCACCCCGTTCGTGGGTCAACGAGGTCCCTTCCTATCTCTCCAACAAGGGCTTAGGGCTGAAGGACTCCCCCTTCGCCCACTCGTTATTTATGAACTTAACATTCTCATTCACATCTCCACATAGAGCAGTTTGTAAAATTATCGTACATAGGCTCAGTCCGAAATGTTTTTTTCAGAATGCAGTCCACAAAAATACAGTACATGACGATCAATCCCTTTCTTGGTCCAACTGGAAAATGGTAGTGACACCTCCGAAATCACCCAGCTAGGAGGTACCAAACGATGTGCGCCGTGTTTGTTGCGAGAACTACCCATAGAGTTGCATTCCATCGTTCTGGGTGACGGCGCGGTTCTGCTAAATCATTCGCTCATGTCATTTGTAGGGGCGGGAGGAGTGTCGGCCCCCGAGAGAATATAACCGCCTCCTGGCATGTGTTGTGGGGGAGGGGGTTCCGTCTCCTGCTCTGGACTCGACAGTTTCCCAGCACGAGCTGCACGAATCTGTCTTTCCCTCTCGTCGAGCTGTATCTTTGATTTCCTGTCATCTAGAAATGCCAACCGTGTCTACGCAGCCGGTGGATTAGCCCAGATTTCGAGCTCAGATCACTCAGTGGAAAGACTCTACCTTCTCTTTCTGAGCTTCGATCGCAGCTTTCTCTTCAGCCTTGGCTTTCGCCAGACGTTGTTCCCTCTCAGCTTCGCGTTCTTCAAATTCCTTGAGAACCGCGTGGCCGATTAGGAGGTCATTCCAGTGGGTTTTGTGGAAGATATAGTATGGTTGAAAATCGATGACCTATCTCAGGGATATGAGTCCCAACGAGGCAGACGGGGAGGGGAACTTGGCATGAGTTTACCTCCGGCCTGAATCCTAACTGAGTACAGGGGAGACACGACGTGAGCCCTGGGATGGGGAGAATGAGAATAAGTAGCCCTTACTTCCACCGCATACTCTAATGTCCCCTTGGGATCCACGATCTTCCTCCGGATGGTAGCGTTCGTGGGTTTGAATCGGTGATACTTTTCCTCTTCAGGATGATCAATGATGTTCCCAGAGAGCATCAACAGCGTCTGCAATACGCTATCAGCCGTTTCTACGAGGGCGATGACCAGAACCTGAGGATAGGACCTCACCTTGATAGCCTCATAGGTTACCTCACGCGAGTTCAGCCGGGAGATCCCAGGGTCCACGAGTCTCCGGAACTCTTGTCTTCTATTGTGGTCTTTATCGAAATGGGAATAGTCGTGCCTCACGGACGTGGACACGCTCGGATTCGATGTCGAAGCTGGGATCGGAGAGGAAGGTTCGGCGCTCTTCCTCCGATTCTCAATCGCAGCCAGTATGCTTTCGCGGTCAGTCATAGGTAGACTCGCGGTCGGTTGGTTCGGTGCTGGAGTGGATCTTATGTACCGCTCGAGGGGACTGTCACACTTGCAGACTGGGTCCGGTACACGTCCAGGTTAGAGTCGGCCTTCTAGAGGAGAGGTGATCGGTTGAGTTCGCGTCACGTGTACACAATGCACCTTAACGCGCAGGCAGGGTATGACTTGTGCTTATACGAAATACTAGGGTCATTCTGGATATAAGAAAACTAAAGGGTATTAATCTTCAGGTTAGACATCTCGTCCACTGGGGGTTCAGAGTCGTCAGCTTCGGCCTGAGTAACTCTACTCTCTCTAGCCAATTTTTCCCTCTCCACCCGAGCGGCAACTCTCCGTCGATCATCATAGAATGTGTTTACGGCCTACATTGGAGTGCGAAATAAGAACTCTGGTTTGCAGCGGTATTCTGGTTTCTGAGTAGCGTACCTTTGTCATTGCGGCTTTCTTGTTGACGATCTCCTTCCGTTTCGCTCGTTCCGCGTCCTCGATCGCCTGAAGCTGATTCTTGATGACCTCGTCCAGACATTTCGCACCCATTCGTAGATCGTCCATCTTGTCTGGGTTGAAAACGAGCCTGGTGACACATTCCTCTGTCTGTACCAGGGTAGGTTGAAGCTGCATCCTCGGCTTTCAATCGTAAGAAACAGTGTGCGTACCTGTTCCCGGAACCCCATCTTTATTCATAGTGTGTTTGTCAACCAGAAACCACGAAAGGCCCCACGACGGAAGCACACCTTCTGTAGGAATTCCACCGTTCCTTTCCTCTGCATGATATGTTGCTTCATTTTCTCAGAATTGACGTTGAGCCGTCGATACTTGGGATCATCAGGATTCGTCAAGATCTTCTCCGTTATCTCGTTCAAAACCTGCGACCCAAGCGTTAGCCTCGAGACGAAGATTCACAGACTGGTTCACATGCCCTCAATGACGTCCCAGCATCCTTCTTGTCATTATTCCGGAGAATTCCAGGATCCAACAAGCGACGAAACTCCTGCCGCAAAGGGTGGCCAGCGTCCCAAGGCTCGAACTCGTCCCTCGAAATTCTCGGCGTCCTTCCGGGAACGGCGATCGCCGTGGGATTCCGCCTCTCAGCCGCCCACAAGATCACCTGCGCATCAGGGTTTTTAGGCGCAAGATGGTCAAACCTTTCGGTGGAGTCCATAGTACGAGAGGTTGAGAGTTCGAAGGGAGAATCGATAGGGAGGGGGCTCGATATCTCCATCGTGCCCGCCTCCCATATAAGAAACCCCGTATCAATTCAGAAAAGTGTGGCGGCCACTCATGATGAGGAGTTAGCCAGCTGTCACAATCTGGCCACAATTGTGATAGGGTGAATGACCCGATAGACATGACACTTTACACCAAAACAGCGATCGGAGGTGTGAGCGGGCTACGCTGAGCGGGCAACAATCAGATACATGGTCACATACTCCACTATTAGTAAGTAGGTAGGCTGGTATACAACTTCTCACAGGGGATTAGAATATCGATACATGTGCAGGTGTATTCAAGGCCAACAGGACAAACGGCCACATGCGGAGAGCAAACAATCATCATGAATCTTGTTCGGCATCTTTCGCCACCGCCTCCAGGTTAGCATGACCGTCACTTTCAGCTTCGTCGTCTGGCGATGAAAGGATTGGTATGTCGCCGACATCCTCGAAGCTTATGAGCGAAGGAAACTGTTGGTGCCTTGATCCTCTCCACTCCGGCGAGGGTAGGTCCCCATCTGAGGACGTATCACTGCTCCAGGATCCATGGGCATCTCCTACACCGTACTCGCTTGCCGGTCTGCTCCCAACCCTCGCTACCGTATGCCGCAACGTGCTGAACGGTGATGAGAGGACAGACTTGCGTCGGATTCTGCTGAAGATGCTTGGACTGGGTAGAGGCGCCGCGTTTTGTGGTACCGCTTCGCTTGGTTGTTGTGTTTGTTCCGTGGTGGTTGGCGGGGGGGAGGTCGGGGGGTGATCTGTGCCCTGAGTGGAGAAAAGCGAGGATGGCCAGTTACCGCGCCAGGTCAGAGGTTGAGATGCGACACCGTTGGTATGTCTAGCATCTCTCAACTCTGTCCCTTTGTTATGAGGTGTCGACGATCCTGACTTGCTGGTATCCTGTTTGAAGAACCAACGAGAACCCTTCTTGAAGGCGTCCTCTGCATCCGTATCCATGGACATTGGTGTTTCAGAAGTAGTCGGGACAGGGCCTGTATCCGTTCCGTCTTGAGGGAGCCGAGTTCCAGTGATCGGCTCGGGAAGCAGGCCGGACTGAGGTTTGGCAACTTCACGATACTTCTCCTTGCTTTGCAGCGTCCTTCGAACAGCCTGTCGACCCAACAGTACTTCGTTCTCGATTCGATGCCGGTTCTTGATCATGTGGAGCTGCAACACGATTAATCAATCTATGTCACAGTCATTAAGACTCAGACCCACCTTTGGCCATGTAACCAACTGGCCCACACCCATCATACGCTCGAGTTCTGGTGGGTCCGGGTCACTGAGGATATGAAACCAGTCCTAGGGAAAAGTTCGTTCAACCGTCCCACCCTAGTCTCGTTACGAAGGAAATGCACCATCAATCGCGTTCGTGGCCATATCCTGGAAGCTAGAGTCAACACCCACATAAATCGATACACAGCAATCGGATTCACGTTACAGTGCCATCAAATCGCTGTAAGAACACGCTTGACCAGTCCTGACCCAGCAGTTGAGGAAGCAAGTCCAAGTCGCGGATAAGCTGTTACCAAACCCTCATTAGCGAATGAAAGATGCCGCCGGAAAAGAGCAGAACACAAACTTTGAAGTTCTTGGTCAGTTCCAGCTTTAACCACTGCTCTGCCGCAGACAACAGAAAGTTCCCTCGCCAGCCTATAACTCGCGATTGAGTGGTGTTGGGATCGAACGAGTTGATGTGAGCCTACCTTTTCCCTTCCCCTTCCTATGGGCTACCGGCTTTCCTGCAGACCCTTGGGGAGCAAAGAAGAACAGGTGTACATGTGGATTGACTTGGGAAACAATGGGGTGAGTCACTAGACAATATTCGCGGAGTAAGCAGCTCGTTCCATTGGGAGCATTGTGTTACCCACCATTAAAATAAAGGTTCAACGCTTGCACAGGTATGTCGACCCTACACGCCGTTAGCACGAAAATACGATCCTTGGGGAAGTAGCTAACCTCAGACTTCCATCTCTGAACTTAGTCCCCCAACTCCAAGGCGTAATCGTACCGTCTTTCATCTTCTGCATCAGGACAACCGAGTTAAGGATACCTGGCACGGCTGCAGAAGCGAGAAGTGCACTCCAGATAACACAATCCGGGGCAGTCATATAGTTCAAAAGTTTTGTCGGTCTTCAGTGCTTGTTCAGACACTACCTTTTACGAATCAGTGGGAACAGAACGTACGAGTGACGATCTGCTGGGATGACAGATATGTTCAAAATACGACCTGTCCTTAGGTACGCCTCCCGAAAGGTGAGCGAGCCGCGGGTAAAAAATGTGCACTGTTCGTCCGTGTCAGAACGTGTCAAACCTGACGAAATACCATCAAGAACCTTCTTCGCCCATGCCAGAGTATCGAACCTGGCGCCTGAGCACGACTGTGAGCATGAGGTTTCCACGCAACTCAGCCGGTCACACCTGTCGTCCAAAATCTCTTGAACCACACACTGAATGGCTCCTCGCAAGCTGTTATTCGATTCGCCAGCTGGGGTACCAGAAGTGCCTTGAGTTCGTCCTCCATGTAACAACAAACAAACGCGGCAATCAAGCCTCCAGCAGAGGTACCAGAGACGACACGCGGAAGGAGGTCCGCATCTAGAAACGCCTTTACCACCCCGAAGTGATCTACATGGGCTGTGAATCAGTGGCGAAACCGGCGAAACCGGTGATAAACGTACAATATCCAAACGAAGCACCACCAGAAAGGCAGAGAGCCGTGGCACCAAGATTAGTGTTGATGCTTCGGTAGAATCGTTTCTTCTCCTCGATTGAGATGGCGTTTGACTCGCGGATGTAGCGAAGTGCTTTCTCTTGTTCGTTGATGAACGCTGCGCAGTGCTGTCAAAACGTGCCGTATGGTGTACGAAAAAGTGACGGACATTCGATCAAGTATTTGGTCCCATAGAAGGTCTTGGAGCTTCCTATCAACTTTCATTCTGGTGACCTCTGCGCACCCTAACGCACCTCGCTATATAGCCTGTGGAAATATGAGATAAGGATATGTTCGGCTTTGGACGTAATGAACGTAACATACCTTGCGGACTCCACCCCCCCAAAGTTGTCCCTTACACACATCTCCAAAACCCCCAACAGCCCTCGTACGTCTTTCTTCTCGCGAAGTGTTCGCAGAGACCGCCGCACCTTGTTCACGAGTTTCCAATCGTAGAAGCTATCTTCAGCAACCGCCTTCCAAGCATCAAATTCAAGGTATTCATCAAGTGTGTGAGCCGCATCTTTCCATTCCTGTTCAAGTTAGGTAAAGATTCGATGCAAAGGCATTAAACTCACTTGGTACGTCTTGGACCCTCTCAGCTGGAGACGCAGGAGACCTTTCCTTCCCCTCCCTACACGAAAGTTTGAGATCCGGTGATGGGCAAATGATGGCGGGAGGAGGCCTACAGGCAGACAGCCACTCTTTGGCGTTAACGATCTGCCGTATTAAAACATAAAACCCAAACTCGGCAAGGATGAACACAGATATTAAGGTCTGTATGTCACGTTGAGCATAGGCTTAGGCACATCGTGTCTCAAGAAGTGGATGCAGCGCACCAATAACGGCCATCGAACAAGAAGGTACAGTAGCTCCTGTCTTCGCCCATCGTTTCGTTCTCCACGCTTTCGCCTTGAAAACGATCTAACAATCAACTCTCGTCTTCAGGTCTGAGGCGCATGACATACTTCCGAACTTTCAAGTTGACCGGTGCAAAGTCCGAGAGGGCAGACACCTTACGAACACGCCGAGGCCCTAGCAGAGGTGTCTCAGGTTGCACCACCGGTGATGCTGTTTCGTTGATTTCGCTATCGGTCATGTTCAGGAAATGAGCATACGTCTCCATGTGTCTAAGCCCAGCGGCGGCCGCCATCCATCTCAGCCATGCGTAATCGTCCAAGACACAACATAAAAAACACACGATTCGTTGGCATAGTCTGCATTGAGGAGCTCTTCAAGGGACTTTGTACCCTTACCGAGCGATGATCCGGTAGGCATTGCGAACGAGAGGGAAGTTGGAGAGTTCGGACACAATGGGGACAAGTAGGAGCGATGGCCGCACGTCACGTGAAATGGGTAGTGTTACCGATCATTCGGCGCTTATCCTCGAAGATCATTGAAACTGGACAACGAGAATGGGGGTAGGTCTTTTGTGGGTGTGCCGGTGGTGGCTGGTGGGGGATACAAACTTGTATTTGGGTGTTACAACCAAGAGGCGTGAGGTTGATCGCCTTGGCTCCTATCCACCGATTACGCCATCGATCTCTGCGGTCATTCACAGTTGGATTTGACGGCCGTGATGTGAGGGAAGACTGACCTCTGCACCTGCCCTTGGGATAGGTTCCTCGCCCCAGAGGCAGAACGGCATGCCGTGGAAATCATCATCTGCCGTCCTTCGTCGGGGGGGGGGCACCAGCAACGACCCCCATCGGTATTGGGAGTCACCGATGCCGCAGTAACTCAGATCTGGTGTTCGGAACGTTCCCTATCCACTCTAGTTCATGCGGTCCCTATACTGTACGACATGGCAACGATATTGTTGGAGCTAGCGCAATGATCCTGTCGTCATTTCGAAATCTATCATCAGGGCTAGCACATCGCCGTGGTATTTTTAGTATATGCCGCGAGGGTATAAGTACCCCCTCAGACTTTGTCTCGTTTCTCTGCCCACAACCACATCTTCTCTACCAGTCAATCTCTTATCGCCTCATCTATCCTACATCTATCATTATGGGCTGGTACGACAAGCAATCTGAAGAGTACGAGGCTCACGAAGCTGTGCTTCATCTCTCGATCCTTAATCTTGAGATCTCCCCTTCTGATCATGTTCCATCCGTCTTCCAGGTCACCAAACGCAAAGCCGACCTCTCCCATGAGCTTCTGGCCGGAGCTGCTTCCTTCTACGCCGCTAAAAAATACGAGGACCATGTCGCCGAGAAGGGTAAGCCCGACGACCACGCCCTTGCCAAGGAGCTCATGTAAGTCGCCATCCACCAACGATCTACGCCATCGCACCATGCTGAGCCATCCCCATGTCTGTAGCGCTGGAGCCGTCGGCGCTTTCATCGACAGGGAAGTCGAGACCAGGGGGGTACGTAGCGAAGATCTCGTCGCAATCACACTTTCAATTCACACGCTTGTAGCTCGATTTCTTCGACAAACAGAAGGCTAAGCACGAGGGTGTGTCCTTACATTTCGCCCACTTGTTGCACCGTTAAATCGTACTGACCAATTTTGCAGCCAAGAAAAGGGCGGAGCAAGCTTTGGCTGAGTCTGGGGATTATTAAATGTAGCCGTGGCTGCGAATCGCGAGTGTGGCCATAGACTCTCATGAAGTAACGGGAATCAGTTTGTAACAAAATCTATGCGATCTTAAATATGCTGCAGAACGTGCGAAAGAAATACACGGAGGACCGCGTTCAAAGTGTAGTGGACTTACTGTGATTCCCTTGACCACTCCTTCACGCTCATCGTGCCAAGCTCCCCAACCGTCCTCTTTACCTCCTCCCTCTCCACGCTCGACTGATGCTTCGCTAACTCCGTAGAATCACGAAACGTAAGCCAAGAACGGTGCAACGTGATACTAGTCTGATTGGAGCTCGCGTAATGATCGATTGATCGGTGATCCTATTGTCATTCAGAAACCCTCTCATCAGAACAAGCGCGTCATCGTGGTATTTTTGGCGTATTCCGCAAGGGTATAAAGTATCCCATCAGGGATCAGGTTTTATCTCGTTTCTCTGTCCACAACCACATCTTCTCCCACCCAATCTCTTATCACCTCATCTATCCTACATCTATCATCATGGGCTTGTTCCACCACGAATCCGAAGAGTCCAAAGCTTACAACGAAGTACTTCGCCTCTCTCGATCCTTAATCTTGGGATCTCCCCTCCTGATCATGTTCTTCCAGTTCACAGAAGGTGGACACAAAGCCAAACTCTCTCATGAGCTTCTGGCCGGAGCCGCTTCTTTCTATGCCGCCAAAAAATACGAGGAGCATGTCGCCAAGAACGGTAAGCCCCCTAGCCACGCCCTTGCCAAAGAACTTCTGTAAGTCGCCATCCACCAACGATCTACGCCATCGCACTATGCTGAGCCATTCCCGTGTCTGTAGCGCTGGATTCGCCGGCGCTTTCATCGATAAACAAATCGAAACCAGGGGGGTACGTAGCGATGATCTTACCACAATCACACTTCCGATTCACACGCTTGCAGCGCGACTGGTTTGATGAAAAGAAGGCCAAACACGATGGTCCGTCCTTACCTTCCACCCACTCGTCTCACTGACGAATCGTACTGACCGATTTTGCAGCCAAGAAAAACGCGGAGCGAGCTTTGGAGGAAGCTAACCATTATTAGGTGCAGGCGTGGCTGCGAATCGCGTGTAGTCATGGACTCTGTGTAAATGAAGTAACAGAAATCAGCCTGTAACAAAATCTATGCAATCGTAAATATGCTGCAGGACGTGCAAAAGCGCGAAAGGGATGCATGAAGGACCGTGTTCAAGGCACTTTCGACCACACACAGGCTCAATTGTGGACTTGCTGAGATTTCCCCAACCACTTCTTCAAACTCATCGTCCCAAGCCTCTCAACCGTCCTCTTTACCTCCTTCCTCTCCACGCTCGACCGATATTTCACGAATTCCTTCGCGACCATCGAAGACGCCGCGCCGACACTGACAAATACCCTCACGGTCACCAAATGCTCAAAAGCCTGCGTAGAATCACGAAACGTAAGCCAAGAACAGCACAAGATTTCAACATGATGGTGAACATTTTAGGGGGAGTGGATTAAAATAGAAACGCACCCCCATCATGACCTGTCGACTGCACCTAACCATTCCTATCGAACCTCCGCCTTCGATTTGTACAGGGGCTGCTATTGAGATTCGTACCTGGTCCCTGAACAGCTGATGAAGCATTTCGAACGTGAATGTGTCATGACCGGCGGTTTGGGTATGGACTGATGCGATGAGAAGGCAAATTGCGGGGTATGGCAGGGCTAGTTATCGTAGACAAATCATTGATTAGACAAGCAGATTGTGATAGCCGCCGGAAGTGCTTCGACTTACACGTGAGGAAAGAGTTTCCGACCGGACACCGCTGTTCAGTGATTGAGCTCATCAGACTAGCTGGAGTGAGGAATGGAGAGGCAGGGGACAGCATCAACACCGGGGTGGTCTTCAGGATATTCAACAATCAGCCCCACCATCTACACTTGACGAAAACTGGGGAAAAGAAAAACTTACCAATATCCTTATCAGCATGCTTACATCTTTCACCAAAGCCCACGTCTCATGCAATGCAGTCTTAACGCTCCTCTCCTCCAAAAACCTATTCACGCTCCCACCCCACAACTCTTTCCACCCATCTACATCATCTTCCTTGCCAAGAGGTACCGTTAAGATCCCCCTAGTCAGCCTCAGCCAATCTTGCACACTCCTCGGACCAGCGGTCCGCAGCATCCTTCCGGAAAATCGGCTCTTCACTCGTTTCTCAAGAAGGTTGATGGTATCCACCCGGTTCGTCACCCCAACGACTGCGAGCCCATTCAACCCAGACCCAACTCTGCAACTCTGCACGGTGTCAAGGAGGCAGTAAAGGAGGGCCTGTCGACCGTGAAGTGCAAATTCATCGAACGCATCGAGGATGACTACTACCGGCTTAGGCTGGCTCGGGAGAGTCGATATCAACGAGGGCAAATAGGCTGGAGGGGGTAGAGAAGCAATGTCCTGTTGGTCCATTTCGTCTTCGTTGACGTCTGGGTTACTCCCATCCTCTTCATCGCCAAGAGCGATCCGTTTCCCTGTTTGGTGGGATAATTGCCAGGCGATCTCGCGAATCGCAAGCCGATCGTTTTGCTGTGTATGCCCGGATAATCGAATAACAATTGGAGAAACGTCGTTCGAGACTTGAGCCAACGCTCGGTCTGTCAACTAAAAGAAATTAACCGTGAGCAGTGATAGCTTATGAAACGAAATGTATCTACATACCCGAGTCTTCCCGCTTCCCCGGGGCCCAATGAGCAAACAACTATTCCCTTCACCACGAACAACGCTCCCAGTTAACAAATCGCACAGATCCTCGTATGCCAACTCATTTGTCGAAGGCGTTTCATCCTGATTGGCTTCCAGATCAATCTCAGGCGGATTCCTCAGGGCGGCCATGATGGCCCGCTTCTGCGCCTGTAAGCAAGGATGATAATGCGCCGGCAATTTAGCTATCCTCGTAGTTCCTGGGGTGGTCAAAGCACCCGACCGCATGACTCTCTTCGACGGGGAGGGTAATCGAGATAGTTCAGGAGATGTAGATCGTTCATTCCGCCGCCGCTTTCCTGGAGAAGCGGTAGGGGACACACGAGACCGGGAAGGGGTAGTGGGCTCAACAAAGATCCCAGTAGGGAGCATGGTAGGCGGTCTCGTCGGGCTAGACTTGGGATGTGTGGAGGTATTCCTGTTTGAAGAGAATGGATGGCGAGGTCTACTTGGTGTTATGATTTCCACAGCGTCCATGACTATCCTCGGTCGGACTGGAGTAGTTGATCTCGGTGGAACTGGCTTCGGCGCCAGTCCCTCCTCTTCTTCAGGTTCCTCGACGACTGTAGGGACATTCTTCTTCGTCGTGCGTGATCGTGTGGTTTTGGTAGTCGCCTTGGAGGGACCGGCTTTGGTCCCGGTCGTGCGGACAGTCGTCCGAGTAGATGCCCTCGAAGGAGGTTTAATCGAAGGTGGTTTGGTAGAAGACGGTTTGGCCGAAGGAGGTTTCTTCGACGGCGGCTTCGCCTGAGCAGCTTGCTCCTCGACTTGTGTAGATCGTACGCCAGGCGGTTTACCCCGCCGCTTAGGGACCTCGGCAGGTTCAACTTCCGTAGTAGCATCAACTTCCATTGCCAAAGCCGTAGTCCTCTTAGTTCCCCGCTTCGGTGGGGCCTTCTCGGCCTTGGATGGACCAGCGACAGCCCTAGATCGCGTCGCTCTAGCCCCCGGCTTCTTCACCTTAGATTCCGGTGGGTCCAAAACCCCGGGCTCCGTTTGTGCATTCGCAGCGCGTCGAGTTGTCCGTGCGGTGGTCCTGGGTTCGGGAGCTGGTTTCGCTGGTGTTACAGGACCATCCGATCGAAGTTTACGACGAGAGGGTTCAGATGGCAGAGGTTCTGCAGGAGCTTTCCGCTTAGGAGGCATAGTAGGTCGAGCAAATGTAGTCCAGTTCCGATGGAGTGAGATAACAAGACTCGGAGGTCGTGACTTGATGATGTTGTGAGATATAATAATGGGTTGGACGCGTCGCGATCATGTGAGGTCGTTCTTCTCGTCTTTTCCCACACCCCATGGGGTTCACTGGGTACAGCTCTCCCTCATCCCTCCCACAAAAGCGTATTTTTATTCTGATTTATGGGACAGACTAGCTCGTTGGATTAATGCTCCAACTACGGGGTTGGAGCTGATCGTCGAAAATATCGTCCGAAACTATCATGTCCGTTCATAATCTTTCCCGGCTACACTTGTTCCGGACTTCTCATCCGACCTATACGCGCCGAATTGTAATAATCGAGTAGGGTCAGTACAAGGGTAAATGGCAAGTAGGAATTCGGTCTTACCGGTCAACTTTCAACAACGAACCAAGTCTAAACCTCCCCGCCGAACGCACCATGTCTGCCTTCACGATGGGCGAGAACGTGTTCGTGTTACTCGATGATCCTATCTCCCCGGGACGATACGACCTTCAGACTCTGTCGTTGGCTACGAAGCCCACTCACTTGAAGAGCACGTATATCACGCTCTCTCCGCCTGGCGCATTGGAACAACTGTTGAGCCATCTACGCGCTCGGTGGGGGTCTGTGAGAGGACAAACGACCGGTCCTCAGTTGACGATCGAGGGGAGTGTCTTTTCAATCGGGACAGATTGGATAGTGCGTGTGGGGAACGTCATAATGTCGACCGGCTCGGTAAAGGGTATACTCCTTGAGGTGATTCTCAGTAGTCACACCTCCCTTGTGCGAGCTGACGAGGTTTAATAGGCAGAGTATCTTCCTTTGCCCACAGTAACCGTTCTGCTGGGCGACAACACCTCGGAAATGGTAACTAATCTCTTGACTTCCGTGCTCCCCCAGATGCCAGGCGCGAAAACGCTTGCAGTGACAGTTAGCGATTTCGAATGGGCCGAAGTGATCTTCTACGAGAAGGAAGAAGGGGAAAGTGACGAAAAGAAGCAGGAGGTGGGGGATGACATTTGGGTGTCCGGTGAGGACGAGGAGACCGTGTACAGACCCGGCGACTGGGTGGGGGTAGAGAGAGACCGACGGTCGGCATACTTAATCATAGGTGCTCTCAGGTCAGAGGGCATCATCTAAACTAGCGCTCGGGTAACAGACACTCTTGCTTCGGGGTGACTTGGAAATCACTCCGCTTCCCCCCTCCGTTTTTCTATGACTCGACAACCTCCATGTCTACGCTGCTAACATCCACCACGAAAAGGCAGATCTGCCGATATTCTGCTTCGACACGAGGGCCAGTGAACTACAAGTCAGAGCAGCCACAACAGCGAGGACAACGACGGGGTGTATCCGACTATGGACACTTTTACCGGAACAGACAGTTGGAGCAATATGCGGCCAAAGAGGCTCGAAGATTGACCCTAAGACAACTGGTTCGTCCCCCTTTCCACCAAACCCCTTCTGGTTCGTCTCTTGCAACCCATAACCCATAATGAACGGATTTTCTAGGTCTGGTTTGGCCGCTCTATGACTGAAGACAGGTTGATCAAAGTGTGTGGCGCTTCTGACCTTATCGTGACCGCTCGTGTCGTTTTTCGTGATTTTCCTCATTTTTCCTCCCTACACAGAGTGCGAATTATGTACGGACGGAGTTGCCAGTTCGGATATCACATCGTTTGCGTGACATGCAAGCATTACCATACGTTGTCGTGACTAAGGAAGGGGTTGCCAAAGTCTATGAAGTACGTGTTCCGCTGCTTGGTGCCTTTCCTCCCCTTCTCCCCTACGTATACTTGCCAACCCCGCGCACTTTCTTTAGTTGTATTGGTCAGCTTTCGAAAAGTGAGGAGGAACGTTTCGCAACAATCTAGACCTCCCCAAAAACCTCCAAACCTCATGAAACAGAGCAGGTTACGCAAGTACCCACCGATCGAGACGCTTGAAGACAATACCGCTTTTTGTGTGTTTCTGCGGGAAATACTAGACGAACAGTAAGTAAAGCGCCCCCCTAACCCACCTCACACTACACTGACAGCACGTGTTTTACTAAACTTAAAATGAACTTGTTATGACATGTTACGTTATGCAAGTGGTCCAGTGATACCAAGTCTTTCGCTCGGCCTCTCCCTCTCATCACAATACCTCGCTCCTGAGAGGCTAGACTCCTTCATGCGAAGAATGCTCGTGTCGCGAATATCTCGGCGCGTATTGGCGGAACACCATCTGGCGCTTTCGAGCGCGTTCCACGGTAGAGATCACGATCCAGATGGGGGAGACCACGTGGGGATAATCTATACGAACTTGAAGGTGAAGGACAGCATCCAGCGTTGCGTGAGGTACTTGACCGAGGCCGCTGATCAATCGCCGGAGGAAAAAAACCCCGGAAAGGCAGTCCTCAGGAGACACAATGTCGTGATCGATGGGCAACTTGATACCGAGTTTTCGTATATTCGCGAACATTTGGAGTAAGTGCGACCCATTCTTCCTTCTTTTTTTTTTTTTTTCCTTTTCTACCTCTCTTTCCTTCTCTTGTGATGTTCTAGTGAGAGTTCTGATCATCTTTTGACAGATACATCGTGTTCGAGCTGTTGAAGAACGTTGGTGATATGAAAAGTTCTGGTCGTGTGCGTGTTTGAATTTTTTTTACTGATATGAGGGTTCCTATCAGTCGATACGTGCCACTGCCTCGCACCACCACGGCGCAAGTACTTCTCCCGAGGTCCGTGCGACGATCGCAGCAAGCAAAGATGACGTTTCAATTCGGATATCAGATCAAGGTACTTCCCTCTCTTAGATCCTCAGGTAGCTCGACCAGGATGAGAAAGCCTGATTCCTATGCTTTGGCGGCGGCGACTAGGTGGTGGACTACCCAACGTAGAGATGTCCTCAGATCTGTTTTCCTTTTCGCACATCCGGAATTCGGCGCGGTTAGATGATTCGAGATTGGGGGCTCTGAGAAACGCGAGTCAAAGTACGGAAGGGTTGATGGCAACTGTGGCGGAGCAGCTGAGGAAGAAAAGAATGAGAAGACCAGTTCCTTACTCCGGAGATGGCCAACCGGACCTTGCGCAGCGTATAGGGGCGGACGTTCACGCCAAGGTTGGGATTGGATTGCCAATGAGCAACATCTATGCTAGGTGAGAGATCTCCTCCTTCACATTTTTGGTCCGTCATGGGCTGTGGTCGTTGAAACGCGTTACAGGTATTTTGGAGGATCTTTGGAGCTTATGTCTTTAGACGGATGGGGTGCGTATCGTTTGATTCCGGATGGTCTTGTGCTCCTTATCGTTCTACCTGACAAATCCCTGCAGGCACCGATGTCTATGTCCGATTACCGAAGCTGGTATGTCCTGTCTTCTCTATTGAAAGGGGGGATCCGCTACTCTTATGGCTGAGATTAATCGGATTTGACGTCAGGGAACGAACTTAGAGGGCATCGAGGTGTAAAGTTAGTGATTTACGGAAAAGTGGTCGTACGACCACCTCGAGGGCAGGACTACGCGACGTACACGTATATACAGAAAGCCAGAGTGTAAAAAAGACTTACTCCCAACTCCCCTCTTCGCTATTCCCCTCTCCCTCCTCCCTTCTTCTGACGGTCGAGGCCTAGCGCCTTTTTGACTTTTTGATCGGACCAACACCTAAATCCACTTTTTTTTTTGTCGGTGCATTGCCGATCCCGGCTTGTTTTTCTGAACTTCCAATTATCGGGTGGACGCCCTCCTGCTCTACTCTCGGACACGACACAACCGGATCATGCTTGGCTGGGACGCACACAGCGCAAGGTCACGGTTGGCGTCGATGCTCTCGATGGAGCGACAGGCAAGGTCACCGTCTGTTGTCACTCGAGCATCTTCCCCGTCACCCAGCGCCTCACGGTCCGACATTTCGACGGGGACTGACATGGGAAGACGACCACTCCTTTTAGGGGTGTGCGCCATGGACGTCAAGGCGAGGTCGAAACCGATGAGGGAGATCCTGACGAGACTGGTGGACCGGATGAAGGGTGCGGTAGAGATAAAGATATTTGGTGATAAGGTGATTCTGGACGAAGGTGAGAGTGGCTTTCTGTGGTTGCTCCTATTCTTCAGCAAGGTTAATTCCACGGTGTATAGACGTGGAAAACTGGCCATCGTGTGACGTTCTCGTCTCATTCTTCTCCGCGGACTTTCCACTGGACAAGGCAATCGCTTATGCAAGGCTTCGAGACGTCTACTGTATCAACGACCTCATACCGCAGGCACTCCTGTGGGACCGACGACTTGTGGGGCGAGTGCTGGATCACCTGGGAGTACCCACTCCACCTCGATGCGAGGTGTCACGAGATGGGGGACCCAAAATCGACAAGGAGCTGAGGGAGCACATGAAGAAGAAAATCGGTATCAACCTGGGCGGGTTCCAGGTGACCCCGGAAGTGAGCCTCCGAGAAGACGGAGACGCGATCATCATCGACGGACAGGTGTTGGAGAAACCGTTCGTGGAAAAGCCTGTGAGTGGGGAGGACCACAATGTGTACATCTACTTCAGGGGAGGAGGGGGGCGTCGGTTATTCCGTAAGGTAAGGTTATCCCATCTTATATATGCTCGGGAGTGGTAGGTGTTTACGGCAGCTTCAGATTGGGAACAAGTCGAGCGAATTGGACCCGACGTTGAACTACCCGCGGACGGATGGATCCTACATCTACGAAAAGTTCATCGAAGTCGATAACATGGAGGACATCAAGGTGTACACTGTAGGAACAGAGTACACGCATGCAGAGACGAGAAAGTCTCCGGTCGTGGATGGGCTCGTGAGGAGAAACACGGAAGGAAAAGAAATACGGTAAGGCTGGGATAAGAACACGCACGTGGGTTTGTTGATTCGAGTTCGCACGTTCTTATACCAGGTTCATCACGCACCTGTCTCCTGAGGAGAGAACTTGGGCGACTAAAATCTGCGAAGGCTTCGGACAAACGGTTTGCGGATTTGATATGCTGAGGTGCGCCGGGGGAATGGAAAGTCAGGTCATTGATGTCAACGGCTGGAGCTTCGTCAAGGGTAACGACGCTTATTATAGCCAGTATTCTTCTCTCCATCTTTTCCCGCTCGCTATCCTAATCCTTTTTTATTGCCTAGACCATGCTGCAGACATCCTCTCTGGCATCTGTCTCCGTCGCCTCACCGCTTCCCCCGACCGTCCTCTCGCAATAGAGTCAACCCCAGAGTCTTCCACTTGGATCCTCAAGGCAAATGTAACCGTCCTAAGGCACGCCGACCGAACTCCAAAGCAGAAGCTCAAGTTCAACTTCCCCATCGACGAACCATGGACTCAACCTTTCGTTCGTCTCCTCAACGAAGAAACTGAAGAAATCATCCTTCGGGAACGAGAACAGTTGACTCAAATCGCTACCGCGATCGAAGAAGCGAAGAGCCTCGGAGCCATCGGTGAAGATCTCAACAAGTTGACTCAGCTCAACAAGGCCCTCGCCAGCAAGATCGAGTTCCCCGGCACAAAGGCTCAGCTCAAGCCCGTCTACTCCAAGAAACAACCCGGTAGCAAAGTTCGCCATCTCACCAAACTCACTCTCGTATTCAAATGGGGGGGAGAGGTTCGTCTCTCCGATAAGCGACATCGCGCCCATGCTTACTCTTATCGTCAGTTCACTCACTCGGCTAGATATCAGTCGAGGGATCTTGGAGAAAACTTCGGCAAGGATATCTCGATTATGAACAGGGAAGTCCTCAAGAATGTCAAGGTACAAATTTTTTCCATGATCTTTTGATAAGCAAATTTTCTTATCAGCCGCCAGATCTATACATCCTCCGAACGTCGTGTCGTCGCATCTGCCGAAGTATTCGCCGCAGCTCTTTCGGATCAAGCCCATTCAACTGCCACTTCCTCTGGTCCCTCAACTCCAAACCACCGCCCATCTTCCAGAGCGTCTATCGATGGTGGCAACGGCGGCCATCAGTCTCGAGCACTCGCTCTTATCTCTTATCAGAAACCGATCGAACTCATCATCCGCAAGGATCTCTTGGACGATTCCAATGCCGCCAAAGACTTGATGGACGATGTCAAGAAGCGTCTCAAGATCTTGCTACGTCCTGGCGAACCCGAGAAGAGGCCTGAGCTTACCTGGCCCAAGAGCATGAAGAAGGAACCTGTCGAAGTCGTCAAGGTACCGTATTACCTTCGCGTCTTCCTCTCTGTGCTGCAAGATTGATCCTCAATTTTAGGAGGTTATCCAGCTTTTGAGCGAATTCCGCAACACCATGAGGAGGAACTGGGAAACTCTCGATCTCGACAAGATCCAAGATCACTGGTGCGACAGAGCCACTCCACACACTCCTACCTCTGCTGATCACACAACTCCCATAGGTGCTGTGGGGACGAACCTTGGCTCTTCCGCGAACGTTGGGAGAAGCTTTTCGAAGACTTCTGTGACGTCCCTCAAGAGAAGTTCGATCCTTCGAGGGTGAGCGGCTTCTTCGTTCCTATCTCCGTCATTTCCTTACTCTCCGATCTTCAGGTGTCCGAACTGTATGACACTGTCAAGTACTGCGCTTTGCACCACCGCACGTTCCTCTTCGCCATCTTTGACGAGAAAGGTGGTCAAGAGGGAGGACCTCAGGGCAGAGATCGGAAACTTCACGAACTTTATGCCCGTGCCAAGGCACTCTTCGATCTTGTCGCTCCTCAGGAATACGGTATCGAGCCCAACGAAAAGTTCGTCACCCGCGTTCGACCCACCCGTCGTCCTTGTTTCTAACCTCATTCCATTAAACAGAGAGGAAATTGGTATCCTCACTTCGTTGCCCTTGCTCAAAAACGTTGTGGAAGATCTTGAAGCGGCCAGGGGAAGCGGTGGTAGTTCTTTAAACCTCTACTTTACCAAAGAGAGCCACATCCATACCCTTGTCAATCTTGTTCTCCTCTCCGGTCTACCCATCGCGAACAGGAGGATACCCGAGCTGGACTACGCGGTACGCGTTTCCCTACCCCCACCAATCCTTCACATTAAACTCATTTCATTATCTTTCTCTCTCTCAGTCCCACATCACGTTCGAACTGTACGAACGTAACTACGGTCGAGGAAAAACGGACAAAGAATATTCGATCAAGCTTTCGTTGAGCGAAGGCGCACATTCTTCCAACGTCCTCGACTCGTCACTGGATTCCAGACATTCGCTCAACGTCCAGCCGCGTAGGAAACTAACCCAGCATTTGCCTTACAGCGATGTTATTGCCAAGTTGTCCAAGCACTTTTATCGGTTGGAAATGGCATGTCTTATCTCCGTTCGTTTTATGCTGTTGTCTTTGCCTTTGCTTTCGTTCTTTATGATTATGAAAGTTTGGACCGTTTCATGATTCTTTCCATGTTTTCGTTATGTTTTATCATCACTGTGCACCTCCGCCCCATCCCCATCCCACGCATCATCCACATGTCCTCTCTCTCCCCGTGATTTTTCTCTCCCTCTCACCACCCCTTCACATCCCCGTGTCATACTGCATATCACCTGTGTTTCATTTTTCTGTGCATCGTATTCATCTGTCCTGTTTATTACCGCCCTTGCCATTTCCGAATCCTATTTTATAATCATTGTGTTCTCTTCTCGTCTCCTCCGACTTGTGGATACGATCGCTGACCACCAAATTTCTTTGTTTTCTCTCTCTCTCTCTCAGGATGAGGAATCCGATAGCGTATATGCGCCTCTTGCGGCCTCAGTCATGACTGGGGGAACAGGAAGCAGCCCCGAATGAACGCTATAGCCTCGTGGCTTTACCGCAGTATGGTGTTGCGGGTGACCGTCCGTATTGTGGTTTACATCTACTGGGGGATCCTTGGGGAGAAGGTGAAGAGGATATGAAGTCATTTATGGGGGTTTGTGAAGGGGGGAGGGGTACCTGACAAGGTTTGGCGTTCAGAATGTTCGATATTCACATGCACAGACGAACGTTCGTTGTGATTTGGTGTCGTGGTTTTCTTTTCGTTTACTCTCCTGTGGAGTGTTGTGAGTACGAATGGGGTTGCACCTAGATTGACCCTTTTTTCCCAGTCCGCTTCACCTCGGTTTTTCTTTTCCTTTTTGTCTTGGTTCGTTGTTCTGCTCCAGTACCACATGCTTTGATTTCATTTGAGCGATCGTAATCTATCATATATCACATTGTGATACCTGTCGGAATGCGCTCGTGTGAATCACCATTACGATACGTGTGTGAGGAAAACATGAGGATGCATATGGGCAGGGGGGAGGTCTTGTGACACCTTCTCTCCAACGCCCAAGGCGTCAAATTTCAAGTGCAGGCATACGTAACCGTACGTAACCCATCACTTCATGAAGGCTAGTGGAGAGGTTGAACGAGGAGACAGGGAAAGAGGGTTCAAAGAAAAAGGGGAAAGGGAAGAGGGCAGGAAACCTACAGGTGTAACAGGTCAGGCCTTCAGGATTCATCGTCCCAATCTCGTAGTCCAATTTTCTTCCGGATCGCATCGAGCTGATCGGGTTTGAGCTCTTTAAACGCGATCCCGTGTGTGCCTTTACCAGCCATTGAAGGATGGTCCTTATCGAACAACGCGGAAGCGGACTGGGAGAGCATGGATGATTGGGTCGCTAATGCCGCGAATGAGGATGTTGATTCGTGGTATCTGTATGCGTGTTAGTCCATGTCGTGTGCGTGTCATGCATGTGCACGTGAGAGAGATTGAGGGGAGGGTGATTTTTTTCTGTTCTCCCATGACTTACAGTCTGAATGCTTCCTTGTTGAAGCAGTCGTGGTCTTTGATCTCGTCCAGAGCTTGTTTCTTGAACGATGCTTTGACCCAATGTAAAACGTCATACACGTGATGCTCCTTCGGCCTACGAGAAACGTTGCGATCGTTGGTCAGACCTTCGATGACCACAAGAGGCGGGTAAATCATTAACCATACCTCCAAGGTCTAAACCTCCGAGAGAGGTTAAAGCTCCCGTCCTTTTGGGAAATTAATGGATGAAAGACGTCCGTCAGGAATTGGACCTGTGGTGCGGAGTTTGGGTAGTCTTTCGGAAATAAGAGACGGAATTTCAGGATGCAATCCGAGTAATAGCCTTTATTACCGGTCAGATCGTAATATATGACGACGGAGAGGAATCGACATCGGTGTACGTGGGCACCAGGAAGCATCAAGCAGAATGAAGACGAGGGTATACGTCAGCTCTTTAATTGCCACAGGAGAAACGGGGAAGGTTGGGCAGGTGGGTGAATGACAGACCTTGATGTACGAAGAACACGCCGTCCCAGACGAATATGTTATTCTTGTCTGGGATCAAGTACATCCCGAGCGGACAGTGCCCGGGGTACCTCAGTGAAGCGTACTCTTGGGACATAGTGGTATATGTGATCAAGGTCGGGTTCCCGTTTCCTGTATCCCCAGACCCAGACCCACCTTCGGCTTGCGCCATCGTCATGGTCGACCGGGTCGTTGCTGGAGTGGAAGGTGGCAGCGCACTGCCGGGTTGAGACCGTGTCGGTGTCTGTGCTGTTAACGATCGTGACAATCGAGGAGGTGTCGACGGTGGCTCGTTATAAGTCGTGTACCCGTACATCGTGAAGACGTCGTGGAGGAGGATCAAAAAGGTTAAATCTTGGCAAGATCTCACCCGTGGGTCTCGATCGACTGAGATCGGGATGGTCTGCCAAGTCGGCAATTTCCTGGATTATCGATCCTTTCTTTTAACCTTCATCGTCCCCCTATGGATACGCGTGCTTACCCCGGTCAAGGCCTTTCACTTTCCCAGCTCGTTTTTGCTCTGAACGAAGAGGTGAAGCGCGTGGCGTATTGTTCGTCGTAAGTCGCACATAATCATTGTTGAATAACTGCGCTAATCGCCTCTTTGAAACAGATTCACCTTTGATGCAGTTGCTCAGCTCGACAGAGACACCTCGAGTGCGTTGGCGAATATCCGCGAGTGGAAGAACTCCTTCGCCCCCATAAATCGCGTCCCGTTGGAAGTTCTCTCCCTCATCCCCACCCACTTCTCTTACGAGTCGGACCTGCTCCACGCCACCTCTGTATGCCGTCATTGGCACAGAACCTTCACCCAACGTGCCACGCTATGGTCCGAATTGAACCTGGTTGTCAAGAGGAGCCCCTTCTTCGTTAAGACTCTCCTCGAGCGCGCGAAGGGGTCTGCACTAGATATAACCTCTGCTTGTCTGGATCGCACAGACATCTTGGCATTGCTTGGTCCCCACGCTCAGAATTTCAGGAAACTCGATTTCGTTTACGGCTACTGGTCGGACATTCAAATGTTTTCCGAAGCCGCTTCCGGACCCCTACCGCTCCTCCAAACTCTCAAAATCCATGTCGCCGATTTTAACCCGCTAGCTCCCGAACCAGCGGACTTTCCTATACTTCCCCTCTTCACTGGCGCGGTAAATTTGAAGGAATTCCGATTGTATTCGGAAGGGTTGCCATTCTTGAATCACTTCGCCTTTCCGCACCTCACAACCTTCGACTTAACGGTAGAGCTAGAGAGTGGGTCGTTCCCCGCTTCACAGCTACTCAACTTCCTCGAAGCTACACCCACGTTGCGGGTGGTCCACGTAAAGATCGAGGGGGAAATATCGTTAGTAGATGCCCCTCCGGAGAGAATCGTTATCCTTCCCAACGTTGAGAGGCTCGCCGTAACCGGGGATGGGCCCAGGTACGAAGTTGCGGCCCACATATCATGTCCCTCTGCAAAGCGCACATCGCTTATACATGAGGAAGATCTTGGACATGTGATGCCGCAGGAGGTATTCCCCACTTCGGTTTCATGGAACGTGATTGCTCCTCAGCATATGGCGAGTCAAATCGACGAAGTCGCGCTCGGGATAACCACCGCTCGGAACTTCGTTGTATCATGTTCCCTCTCCTTCCTGTCTCCTGGCCTGGCCACCCTTGAACTAGGTTACAGGATGTTTTCAATATACGATGACGACGACGACGACGACGACCACGAAGAGTCCGACTTTTCCCTGGGACAGAAGCATGTCAGAGTCTTCTCTCAGGCTTCCAAGACTATCCGGAATCATCCTTTGTTGGCCAACGTCAAACGCTTCCTCATTCAAGATAGCCATGCCCCTCTCACCTCAAACCAGCTTACACGCGTCGCGGACGAAGTTGGACAATTGTTCAGGTCCATAGGCCCTCTGGAGGAGTTGACTCTTGACGTCGTTGACCTAAGACCGTACCTCGCTCTCTCCATCGATCTCCCCGAGTTCGATGATGTAAAACGGTCGGGCGCGTACCCCCAGATTAAGGAGCTCACGATCATCGAGCGGTCGCAGGAAACCATCGAGGAGGAATGTTTTGCCGCTATTGTGGAATTCGCAAAGTCGCAGCACGCGCTGGGTGTACCTTTCGAGCGCATGATATTTCGCGTGAAGGAATCTCCTGTGGAGATGGCGGAGAGGTTGGGACCGTGGGTTGGTGCTGTGGATTGTTATGAGATGATTATAGCAGACGATCAGGATGAATGATTGTACTTTTGCGTACCCGTATGTAACGGATCCTCGGCGGGAAATGGAGACGCGTTACACGGAACCTGTGGCTCAAATCGCCTGGGACTTATTGGATCAGCAGAAACCTTATCCGCCAAACGTGGCGCGTCAGGCTCAAGGATTGGCAGATTCGGGGACTGGCACATGGCCCCGGTGCCGTTACGATAGGATCTTCAACCTTTTCCTCAACACTCTCCGTCCCCTCAATGGGCACACATGCTTGCCCCGGAAAGGGCCTATCGCTTTCGCAGCTCGTCTTCGCTCTGAACGAGGAGCTAAAGCGCACGGCATATTCTCCATTGTACGTTGCGGAAGGTCATTGTCGACTCGCTCATAGGTCTTGAGGGCTGACATGGACACGCTGACTTCCTCTGCAGCTTCACCTTGGATGCGATTTCTCAACTTGATCAAGGTGTTTCGACTGCGTTGGCGAGTATTCGCGAGTGGAGGAACTCCTTCGCTCGCATCAACCGTGTCCCGTTGGATATCCTTTCCCTCATCCCCACCCATCTTCCTTCCCAGCAGGACCGTCTTCGCGCCAGTTTTGTGTGCCGTCGTTGGCGCAGAACCTTCCTCCAGTATGGCGCCCTGTGGTCTCAGTTGTTCCTCCAAAAGGGTGAAGCCTACGTCAAAACCCTTCTCGAACGCGCGAAAGGGTCTGCGCTGGATATAATCACCCACCACAGTCCTCCTAACAACATCATAATGCTGCTTCTTCCTCACGCTCGACAAATCAGATATCTCAGATTCATGTACAGTCACTGGACGTTCATTTCGAGGTTCTCTGAAGTCATTGCTGGACCGCTCCCGCTCCTACGTACTCTCGAAATCACCACTTTTGGCGGTCCGGTCTTGCCGTCCGTAATCCAACGTGGTGACCCCTCCCTCGCCCCCCTCTTCAGCAACGCTATCAATCTGGAAAAGTTCACCTTTCGCTCAATGTCGTCGATGTTCTTGGGCCATTTCCTCTTCCCAAATCTTACCACATTCGAACTATCAACAGATTCAAAATGTGGGTCCAGAGCTTCAGAAATACTCAGTTTCCTGGAAGCTTCACCCATGCTGCGAACTGTTCGCGTAAAGGTCAGGGGGGAAATACACCTGGGAGGCATCCCTCAGGAAAGGGTTGTCGTCCTCCCTAATGTCGAGACCTTCTACCTGGCCATGACCGAGGGCATACAAATTTACGATGCCGCAGCCCACATATCATGTCCTTCCGCGAGGAGCACATCGCTGGTACACAAGATAGACGTCGACAAAGTGACCCCCAGCCGAGAAATATTCCCCACTTCTGTTTTGTGGAACAAGATCGTCCGCCAGTGCGCAAGGAGTCCGGTCGAGGAAGTCACTTTCGAGATGATTTCCGCTCAGGACTCCGTCGAGGACCCTATCGAGGACCCCATCATCAGATGTCTACTCACCTTCCAGTCCTCCGACATGGGTGTCATTCGATCGGATTTCAATGTTTTGAATGAAGACGAGGATGAGTTGCAAATGCCCCTCGAAGATATGGGTTACTCCATTTTTTTACAGGCTTCTAGGACTATTTGGAATCACCCGCTAGTGTCCAACATCAAGCGTCTCCACATTAAACACGGGGCTGCTATCTCCTCATATTCCGCCCAGAAGAAGCTTATGATGAACAAGGTCGGAAAACTATTCAAGTCCATGGGGTCTCTGGACGAGTTGACCATCCATGGCTGCGACCTACGTATATTCCTCGCCCCCTTTTTCGACATCCCAGAGTTAGACGATATCAAGCAGTCTTTCGTGTTCCCCCCTATCAAGGAGCTTACAATCTCACACCCATCGATCGAGGAGGACGAGGAGGGATGGATGGATGGAGTCTTGGAATTTGCAAAGTCACAACACGCGCTGGGTGTACCGTTCGAACGTGTGACGGTTCGTGCGGAGAAGCTTCCTACGACGATGGTAGAGAGATTAAGGTCATGGGTTGGTGTGGTGGAGTGCTATGAGGAG
>MU117970.1:271592-284308 GCA_014904855.1 Thelephora ganbajun | reverse complement strand
GTCGGAAAACTATTCAAGTCCATGGGGTCTCTGGACGAGTTGACCATCCATGGCTGCGACCTACGTATATTCCTCGCCCCCTTTTTCGACATCCCAGAGTTAGACGATATCAAGCAGTCTTTCGTGTTCCCCCCTATCAAGGAGCTTACAATCTCACACCCATCGATCGAGGAGGACGAGGAGGGATGGATGGATGGAGTCTTGGAATTTGCAAAGTCACAACACGCGCTGGGTGTACCGTTCGAACGTGTGACGGTTCGTGCGGAGAAGCTTCCTACGACGATGGTAGAGAGATTAAGGTCATGGGTTGGTGTGGTGGAGTGCTATGAGGAGTGTCGTATGGAAGACAATTATGTGTAGGATTTATGTATTGGGCACCGTGTAGCGCATGCCTGTGTGGCCGCATCAGTAGATTGTTGGAACTCTGGTCTGAATGTGTACAAAGATACGGATTGCACTGGACTCCCCTTTCTTCCGTCACCCCCGAAACCAGCCCATGGATCATTCCTCGCTTGTACTTCCATCCAAGGTTCAAACCTGGGAAGGCATATAAAAATCCCTTCGAGACCAAATTGCACGTCTGAATCGTTTAACACAAGGAGGGTAGGACCGACACTCTGCGTGGAAATACCAGATGCATATCCTGCGTAATTGTGGTTTTGTACATCCAGATTCTCCGTCTAGAGTAGCAGCCCTACATCTGATATTATGTTGATCGTGTTGACGTGAGTCTATGGTAAGTACAATCGATTGTAGTGCACGGGGAGCGAGGGGAAGCTCGCGGAAGTTGTTTGGCAGGGGCTTCCTGCCCATCGAGCACAAAGAGACTGTACAACGATAATCTAGAGACGGTGCATGAGGATTCGAAGGGGCCTGTATCGGGCTACGGCTAGAATGAAGGAAGAGCTTCGTTGTCGCACTTCTAGAGTCAGACGAAGGGGGAGAGGGTTGTAGACAGAAGTCTTGTCAGCGTTAAAACGCTTGGTCCGGACACAAACCCCCAGAATCTGGCTCTCGAATCCGGGAAAATAGCGAGAGTTTGGGGGTTACAGAGGGAGGTAGAAAGATACGAGAGAGACTGAAAGGGGAAGGAAGCGGGCGGAGGAGTAGAATTGAGCTCATCCGTTCCACCTCCTGGAGTTTGGGCACGTCGGAGAGCTCACGGTTGGCCACATGAACTTGAAGGCTCCCGAGGGCCTTCCATGGCCCTCTGTAAGAATCATTATCCAGGGTACCCATCGTAATGCACACACTTTTAGGTTCCCTTCGCGCCGGGTGGCGGGCAATACTGTCTGGAACCCAGGCCAGCGTGATGCTTGGTATGGGCTCAAGCGAGGGAAAATGTAGGTGTGGGCCGTTGAGTCATTCCCGCCGCTCCCACCCAGGGGTTCACAAGTTCCCAGTAGCAGGATGGAGATGAAGGTCCTTCAACACCTGTCTCTCCAAGACAGCGCTAAGAACGGCCCTGCTCTTCGAACGCTCCACAACGGCGAGCAAAATCGGCTACGCGTTTTAAACCGCCAATCCGTACTACGTGAGGGATTATATGTTGGGGAATCTCGTCGACGTCGAGGATTCCGTGGTTGCATGTGTGAGGTTAAGCAGTTGGGATTTCTCGGCATTTCGCGGGAGTCCGATGGGTTCGATCGTTCGCCAAACTTTCAGCGTTAAAGTGCTCACTCCTATCTGGGACCCTCACCATATCCATGACGGAACCGGAGACTGTTGTCTATAAGATCCTCCGACCAGTATGCTCTTGTGCGGTGCGGATTAACCCCGACATCGGTCGACAGACCCCGGCACTCGCCTCTGACTGCCCGAGGTTGATCGTCGGACTCAACGTCTGCCTACCGGTCTGTCCCACCATTCGACGAAGCTCCGGAACTGAAACTATTTTTCTTGTCGCGTCATGCCTCTCGGTGCGAGATGAATGTGTCTGAGCCGGCCTCTTGTCCTTAAGATGGGTAATGATTGTATCTTCCTAAAGTTGCTCGACGAAGCCCCTGGGTTGGATGTCCGCCTAGTCCGTCCTTTGCGGTCCTACCGATGGCACGTGTGGTTGGGCTGTTAAGCGGAGCAGGAGGCTTATTGAAATCGCACATGAAACTCTGTGTAGACTCTGCCAATCCGTCCGGCCGTTGGGTTCGTCATCGATAGGTTCGGCATCCAAGCTCGTGGACCACGACCCAGCATCTTCAAGCTTGGGTTCCCGGGGCAAACCACGGGCGTGCCCAACTCCGCTGTGTGTTCAGACTCTAGGGGCGGTGTGCGCGTCAGGGTCATTCCGCGCTTGCGGGATGTACCATATAGTAGGTCCTAACGCCGTTTCGGTGGCAGAGGAATATGCACTATCGGAGAATGGTCGGCCGAGGGCCTCGCTCAGGAATTCGACGAATTCTTCGTCTCTGGTTTCTCACGTTGCTTAGGCCTCGCCACAGACAGATGAACGGTCGTCGCCGACTTCTGTCCCTTCGAGTTCCGTCGGACCTTTGAAGGATTGAGGTCTCGAGGCGATCAGGATCGATCGGATGGCGGAGGATACGGTCACGATCGATGATGCCCGAGGCGGCCAACAACAATGACCTATGTTCCGGACCTCAGGTTCAAATCCACCTTTCCGCCTTCACGATCATGGGAGAACTCCAGACGGCACGGAGAGATCCCAGGCCTCGGAGTTATCGCTCAAGCCGTCACTGGTCGAAAGAAACACGCCTTCTGGTGTCACTCTCTACAAACGTGTTCATGATATTTTCCACGATTCTCGTAAGAATACTCCTGGGCTAGGTATAGGAGGGGGGGGGCACACGTGCACATGACCCCTCTGAACCAGGGCGAGATGTGGAATCTCGTTATCCCCGGGGATGGGACTCGGAATGCTCAGGAACATGACTCAACCCGGACAACGGAGCGGACCACTTGATTTCACATCTGGTCAAGCCTACGTGCAGGGTCGTCCAGGAATATATCATGGAGCTCCGTTCTAAGGCAGGTCAGGGTTTCCACTGCATCTATTATACCCCACCCATCACCAGCCCATTCCCCTCAATCCGCTGTTCCTCTTCTCTTCGGGAAGGACAATCTACCAGTGGGGATACTCGGGGGAGGACTCAACACGGGTATGTGGTGGGCGAGGACACCGAACCTGATTGAATCCACGTAGCGAGTCACAACTTGGTAGCGCGTGTTTTAGATATCAGGGCAGACAGAGCCTTGCTTGGGATGCACGTGGAGGGCCCATCACAAAAGAGGTTTGGCCGGCCGGGTGATTACATCAACGAATGGTTAGCAGATGCACCACAGTTCTCCAGGCCGCGGTGGGTTGGCCAACCAATAACGTATATTCTAGGTTGCATACGACACATAATGCAGACAGTGCGAGCTCCTTGGACATTCGAGAAGAGAGAGAAAAGAAAGAGGTCGTGACAGGGCACACAACGTGGAGGGGAACAACAATACGGAATACGGCACAAGAGTACAGAGTGCCTGGGACTTATTGGATCAGCAAAAACCTTACTTGCCAAACATGATGCGCGATGCTTCAAGCTTCAAGCTCAAGTGTTCAAGATCCCATTCCTGACGGGTCGACGCTAACCCACAAGCAAGAAAGTCGATGGGACAAAAAACAGATTCTGACTTCGACGTGACTACTACGACTTGTACGCCCTTTACATCGCAACACATGCTGCGTTCTGGTCCTCAATGTGAGTCATCTTCGTTGACGTGGTAGACGATGTTCCTTGGATTCTGTCACAGACTGAGGCCAGCCCGGTACACCACCGGCCTCAACCGTTCTGTCATCGGAAGCGTGGAATCTCGGCTGTTTGTACCATTCTACGGATAAACATATTCCTCTCACATAGCCTCATGGGTGGTCATCCATTGGATTTTTCGCTTCTCAGGCAGTCGGTCGTTATGTATCAGGCTGAATCACAAGTCATCTGAGCACCTTGAGAGACCTTGAAAGCCAGCTTGCGGTCGAAGGGGAAAAAAAAACGGGGGACGGTTTGGAGCCTCAGCCCGGTTTCACTCCAAATCCGTGATTTCCGGCTGGAAGTACCATAAAACAAAACAGCGCTGGCGAATTCCGTTTCAGGTACCCTCGTGGGCACGGACCAGTTGACTACCGACGTTGTATTTCACCGATGGGCTTGCCACTTCACTACAAAAACGCCGAGTCGAATTCAAGATGGAATGCACAATGCGGAACCTCCGGAGATGGGACGCAGGCTGTTACAGGGCAGCCTCAACCAATAAGCATCAGCGTCCATCGTCCCACCCCGCCGTGCTCTCCAGCTCGACCCACTGGGACATTAACGGCACCGACGCGTCATCATCGTCCACGGAAGTCTTGGCCGACTCACCGTCCGTTGCCATCTCGCATGTCACTTTGATGGGTGACAGCAGAGGCCGGAAATCCACGAACGAAGCGAATGTGTCGGTGCTCACTTTGAAGCAAGGCCAACGAATATCATAACATCTGACTGGGGATCGGGACTGCGCACTGGGGGGCACTCGTGAAGGTCAGAAATGAGTTTTACTGCTATACCCCCGAGAGGATTCGGACACGTGACATGATTTCACCACATCTGCTACGTTGACTTGGAACTAAACAAGGGTACCACGAAGTTGTCGTACAATACAAGCTTGAAGAGCTGTAGTGATAGGAGCACAATGAGTTGAAACTGCGATGGAAAGCGCAAGAGGTCAACCATACGAGCCGACACCTATTGTATTGATGGCATACCTGAATCTGACTCGGAGGGATTCCAACTAGAATTTGATGACAACACCTCTACTTACATCAAAAACAAACCCCAGGACCGTACAGGACCGGGCTGCAACAAACAAGGGCATCCTCCATCTGACGGGTAACCACAGCAGGTGTTTCCCTTCAGGATCCTTCACCCATCCCTCTCGGAGGGTATTCAGTGAAACTGGCCCATTGCCTTCGGACAAAGTACTCCACCCTCGTTCGCGGAAATAGGTTAGGGCATTTTGCTGGCTAGCCCACTGGTGTTGATGGAGACGGCCCATAGCATTTAGCCGCGTGCCCCAAAGACGAGGAAAGAGTCGTGAGATTTTTCGGACGCGCTTGAGTACCTCTCCAGTTTCTTGGTGATAGGCGTGAATGTCATTTCCTCCCTGTTTGATGGCCACGGTTTGATCTCCAACATAAAGTCCCGGCTGATTGGATACTGAAACGGTCCAAATCCTGTTGTCATGGACTGTCTTTCCGTCGGCAAGAACGCCATCCACCACCCCCTCTTCTGTGAGCCGCCAGGCGGCAATCGTGTCACCATCCAGTACCAAGAGAATGTTACCAGTGACGGCCAACGTCTCTATCACCATACCCGTGTCAATGACGCATGGAAGGGTTTGCGGAAGGAAGTTGGTGATGGTGACAGTACTGTCCCCCAGGTGGCCAGCTACTATGTAAGCGTTGCGAAGAGAGGGGCCGATGAGCCGCATGCGACCATCGGGGCGAGCATTAATGGGTGGACTATCCAAACGCCACAACTTGAGAATACCACTGACATGACCCAAGAGTGAAGACGAAGTTGGTGAGAATCGAAGGAAATCAAGGCCAAAGGTGAAGTCCCGAATTGAGAATTTCCTCCACTTGACATAACGATCTGAAGTATATTTCCAGACCTGGATATCCCACTCCCAGGAAGCTGCGAAGAGGCTTCCATTAGAAGAGAAGCAGTCGGAGTCGAAACCCCCTCTTTCCTCTAATAAGCAACGCGAGTCCTGAATATCCAAGATGATGAGATTGGAGGAAACCGAAGAGGAAATACGATGAGTGGTTTGGGAAAAGGACTTGATCCTACGATGTTCTCCCCATGACCCAATATAGAAGGATTCGATCCTGGTGAGATTGGACCCAACCTCGAAGATATTGATCGTACAACCCCGACTGGTGTGTTCTGTTGTCATGATTCGAAAGGATGTGCTGTAGGCCCAAAGATGTGGTTCTTCTGTTGACTTGAGTTTACCGGGGGAATGCGCTGCACCTGAGGCAACATTGTATGCATATACAACGTAGGTGTCAGTCCACTGGGATTCTCTCTCCACGATGTCAATTGTACTCCCATCCAACGACCACACCAGGGATGTACTGTCGGCACAATCATGATAAATTTCATTGACTGGTCCCCCTGTCTGGATATCCCAGGTTACAAGTGAACTATCGGAGAGGGAGGCAATGGAACGTCCATCAGTTGAATAGGCAAGAGGATTCTCGCATCCATCAGAGGTGGGTTCAGTGAACTTGAGGGTGGAGAGCAGTTCAAGACTGAGCGAATCGCGGATTTCCACAGCTCCCCGGCTCTGTGCGGCAATGAACTGACTGCATGGCGACCAAGTGCAAGAGAGGTAACGATCTTTGCCAGGAACGATTATCCCCTCTTCCCATGATTCCTTGGTTCCAACTACTACTCTTGGCAGCGAACTGCACCGCTGACAATAGTACCACCTTCGGACAATTGACGAGAGAGGGGATAGTTCCAGAGCCGAGTGATAAATGTGGGTGGCTGAAATATTGATGGGCTCAAAAAACGTGGCCACAAAACGGGAATAGTCTCTGGCTGTGCCAAGAAGCTCCTCGTTCCTGGAAACCTGATTCATCGCATGCGTTAAGCAGCAGATAATGCTGTGAAGAGGCCAAAACGAACCTCCTGTAGCCAGGGAATCAGCTGTTCAAATGCAACAATGGCTCCCCTAACAGCCCCAAGGACGCTCACCACCTCCAGCCACGCCAGAAAATTCTCCTCCAGGAAAACATGTAGAAGGGAAATTGCACCGGCGGAATCACCCTCGGTCTTCGTCAGGTGGCTGTGCCAGGATCGGCAGGCATACCGCAGTGCGTCGCTGATCCGATCGCTGATTCTCGCCTCTAGATCCTTGACTTCTGAGTTCAACGCGTAATCGGGGAGTGACAGGAGGTTCCGTTCCAACCCGTCATTCATCACTCTCAGGCAGCTCATGGCCAGTTCCAGATGTAGACCGTTGGGTGAGACAAAGAACCTCGTGTCGGTGCAGCGGGAGGGATCGGTAATGAAATCGGGGAATGACTTGTGGAATGGTTTTACGTGCTGGCTGGAGTCTTCGTCGAAAGCAAGCAGCGACTGGAGCAACTTGAGGATTTGTGTGACCTCTTGGGGGTCCAAACCAACGAGCTCGGCGATTCCAGATGGGGGAAGGGGGTTGACGAGCAGCACAACGGTGCCGATGGTGGACCGGACCTTGGAATCCACCTCCACGTCTTCCTCGCTGAAGGCTGCCTTGAGGATTGATGTGTATAACGAGTCAAGGGTCGTCTTGGGGTTGAACCGTATCTTGCCCTCGTAGACTGTGTGCTCGGGAAATTTGAGAACCTTATCCAGTTGTTGTTTGGGGAGACAGGCGCTGTTGTCCAGGAACTTGACAGTTGCGACGGCATAAACGAACAGTCCGGCCGCTCTGTGACACAGTATATCGATGTCCTCATCGTTCGGCCATCCCTCTAGGCAACGCCGTCGTGCAACTTCGGAAAGTTCGTGTTTCAGGAATAGTCGAATGTCGTTCTCTATCAGAGAGAGACGGACATCGTGCAAAATGAAGACGTCGGTCGAGTCCACGATCAGAGGGAGGCGGAATCCCGTCTTGATCCGAGGTTCTGGCCGGCCAGTGATGAAAAACTTGACCTTTGGAATTTGCTTGACGAACCGTCCCAGCACCGACAGAATCGCAGATTGTGGTTCCTCGTCCTTGCACTCGTCCAGAGCATCGATCACGATGACCGTCCAAACGTCTGCTGACTTGAGTGGCTCGACTATCAGTTTCCCCATCTGACTCATAAGCGACTCGTACACAATGTCCGGGTTCGACCGAAGGAGGGGGATGAGAATGGATCGAAATGCTGGGTATTTGTGTGCCAGCTGGAAGGCGAGGGTGGGGAGGATGATGCGGAGGTTGCTACGGTCCTCGAAATCGCGTGAACAAAAGAATGATGCTCCCAGTAGCCCGTCGCCGAAGATCCGCTCGCTGACCGTCTGGGCGATTGTGGACTTGCCAGTGCCTGCGAGCCCGTTCAACCAGAAGACGGGTGACTTCTTGAAGTCTCTGGCCCACGACTCGATCTCGTTCAGCACGGTCTCCCGTGTACCCCTGAGACACCCTTTGCGATCTCCATGCTGATATCCAGCCCCGTGAGCACGGCGACAGCTGTTCAGCACCAGTAGATCCGCTATATGGTGCATGGGTGAGCTTGGTTCAAGGGGAAAGACGAAGGGGCCGAACCAGTATCCTGGGAGCGACACTGGATGTCAGATACGTTCTCAACGCGTAGATTCGATTACTTACAATCAGCCTGCAATTCAGATCATATACCGCCCGTTGCAGGGACACCTGTCGAAGTGTTCCAATTTAGGTGACACAACGGCCATGCAAACTTTGTGTCCACCCACCTGATAGTCAATGATGGCGTCCTGGATATCGCCTGCCATCGAGGACGCGGCCTGGATATCGTCCTGGCATTCCTTGTAGCCCTGAGCGTTGATGCGATTGTAGAGCACGTTCCCATTATACTCAATCAGCCTGAGAGTACTGGAAGAGAATTAACACGACGGTAGGTTGGGGTTGATCCAGACCACCTACTCGAACAGTTTTACCCGATGCTCGTGTTCATTTTCATCCCAGAGTCCATTGTCATCATCCTCCTCTGAGCACAACCTATCCAGCCGTGCCATTACGGAATCCAGCTTGTTTTTCACTGCTGGTGATTTCTGTCCAGGTGTCAGCGAACATCGTGACGAGCTTACTGAAATGCGTCACCTCGTGAAGTTTCAGGAGAGTGTCGAGGGAAGACTTGATGAAAGGACGGAGTCATCAGTGCAAAGGATGAAGACAAATCGGTAGGTTCTTACAGTGAGGTTGGCGATTCGGTCGTAGATCACTTGCTGTTGCGATATCTGTCCCCCTGTGAGTCCCATTCGTTGCAACAAAACGCTCCTCGCTCACTTGGTAATGAGTAATAGCCTCTCGTAGCCGTTCGACAAGTCCCGCAACTTCTCCGGAATCCTTATCTGCGAACCGAGCTGCCGTGCCTTTCGCCAGCAATTCCCGCGATCGCTCCTCGATCTCTTCCAATGCACTGCGAAGACCGTCGACAAGGGTGGGCGTGGTGAGCAGTTGGTGAGCGCACCTGGTCAACTCTTTGCGCCGCCCCGTCTCCTCAGGGTCTCCGCCGACAGGCGTCGTGGTGATATTTTGCTTGAACCTGTCCAACTGGGGTTTGAGATCCTTAATCTTGTCCTCAACATCCTCAAATTGCTGTGCCAGTTCGTGTCAGTTACGCATGATAGTAATCAGCTCGAAAAATACCTCATAATGCTCGATGAGGGCAGTCACCCCGCCGAGTGCAGACTTGAGAGGAGGGAAACAGTCAGCGGACTCTTTCACGGTGTCGGGGGGAATCTTCGCGACACCCGCGACTCTCTGCTTCTTTGCTAAGGGGCCACAAGTGGTCAAAGGGCTGACGCCACGGAAGGTGTCAAATCTACTCACATTGACTTTGATCTGAATTACTCCCAGAAGTTCCTTCGGATTCTGTCAGTCTTCCTTTTCGAAACATGTCTTTGCTTCCAGTCGATGGATGTAAGTGCGAGAGGGATGGGCGGCCGTCGTCCGCAAGGGTTTAAACGCGGAAACCACGAGGCCAGACACAGCCACAATAAACTCAATTCATTGCGGTCTCTGCGAAAACGATACAGGGATACGGCTGAGGAAGTTGAAGGGCTGGTTCACGAACAGGGAGATGGTCACGCGGCATCTGGAATGGCAAGTTGTTAATGACGAAGTCAAAATAAGAGAAAACACCCTAAAAGCCGGACGCGGAAGCTTTCGCATATTCACTGGCCACGGATGCAAACCTCTCCGCCTGGGTCAAGCAACGGTCCTTGGGCTGATGGAGGCTCAAGAAACACTCGTCCACTGTCCATAGATTCCATACCTGACCTCCCTCTATCACTTTTTCGAACCTGAATGATGCAGAGATCCGGGATTGTTTCCCGCAGATTTCGCTGGTTCAAGATTCTACATTCCCTGGTGATCTACGTGGCCCGAGACTCAAAGAGTTGCGCAAGTGTATAGTACACGACCCGGACAGCCTATGCCACATACCCTGAGCCCGGCTCAAGTTCCAGGTTTCTCAAAGCTTCCTCCAACGTTCCCATATCGACTTTGGGCATTGCTTTGGACCAAAGAGCATGTGGAGGTTCACGAAATTCTTGATCCTTAGCTTGCCTTTCCCTTTCCGACTCGTCGAAACTAACCCTTTTGTTTCCTTCTGTTTGCGCGGCTGCCTTGGTTTCTCCGGCGCGTTTCTGTCCGCCTGGACGGTTCCGGCGATAGCGATTGTGTCGGCGCGGGTGTGGGGGTTTGTCATTCCGCCGGTTGACGTCGACCCTCACTTCTGGATCTCCATCCCCTTCATCGATGATTATCGTCAGTTCACTCGGTGTAGCACTGGGTGAAGGTGGGATCACGGAGGGTTGTTTCTGAGTTTCTAGCAAGTAATTTCAGCAAAGCTTGCTACGACGAACGATAGCCCTGGCAAGTACCAAGATCTGACTTTAACCAGTCGAAATGTTCCCCCTCCGCTCCACTCGATGGTTATCTCCAACGTGATCCTTCCTTCGTCACCCTCGCTCTGGACAGAGAATAGACCCGTTACTTGGAGGGCACTGTTGAGGGTGGCACCGTCATGTTGACCGAACGGATCCAAATTCCCTCGGAGCGTGTCGCTCAGTAACCCCAGAACCTGCGGGATGATCATGACCTTCGTCCCCAGGGCGCCCAAGTTGATCTTGCTCGTCGGAATACTGTCTTTCCTCCAGTGAGAATACATCGGAGCAGAGTCAGAGTCAAAGAACTCTTTACGCTTCCTGTGCGACCGATGACACCGACACATTCACCGGTCTCGATGTGGAAGTTGAGACCATGAAGAATTTCAGAACCGTCTGCGTTGTACTTCACAGACAGGTTCTCTAAAATGAGTTCCCCGCTGGTGGGCCAACAGGCTCGTGTCCAGATTGTTGGACAGCATTTCTCGCCGGTTGTGTTTCACACCCCCAGTACTTGTCATCTCGTTGCCGGAGTGCGCCTGTCTCGTAATGATTGATCGACAGGAATTGGGTGGACTCGGTATGTTGTCTATGAGACGTCCTCATTCCTCAGAGCGATCTTGGATCAGTGGAGTTGAAATTTGGAACCTGATACCCACAAAAAGTGACGCCGGGAATTTGAATCGCGAGAACCAAATAAAACTCGATGAACCAGCATTAAACTTCTATCGATTGAATCGTGAAGCTGGCAAGTTAATGCGAGACTCGTTTCCGACGCAATCGCTTGTATCGGGAATCCGTCACCGGAGGGTTTCCCAGGTTCAGAAATCAGGGTGTGGCAGTCGCGGAATTTCTCGTGAGGGCGCGAGAGTGAACCACCTGCAAAGGGACTATTATTAAACGTTAACTGATGAGGGTCGCGCACGTCTCTGGCACGTCGCTTATACGTGAGGAAGATCCTGGAGATGTGATGCCGCAGGAGGTATTCTCCACTTCGGTTTCATGGAATGCGATCCCTCCTCAGCATATGGCGGGTCAGATCGATGAAGTCGTGCTCGGGATAACCACTGCCCGAAACTTCGTTACATCCTGTTGCTCAGATTGCCTGGGACTTGTTGAATGGCTGTAGACGCTAGAAAAATGCCGGCTTGGTGCCAGCAGAAACATTACTTGCCAAACACGATGCACGATACACCAAGCTCAAGGGTTAGCAGAGTCGGGGACTGGCGCATGGCCCCGCTGCCGTCATGTCGAAAACCGACGATCGCGCCGAACATTTCACCATCCGTTAAAAAGTAGAGGGTGGGAAGGGATGGACCACATCAAAAAAGCTTCTTTCGTTGCGTTGTCATGGGTGACCGCCATCTGTCCCTATTTAAAACAATTTTCGTTTGCTGGCACCCCTCAGTCTTCTTCGTCATACTGAGGAGTAAGTTTCCTTTGCTGCCGTCTACGTTATACTTCTTTACTCATACTCTTGTATACTCTTGTAGTTAGCTTAACTGAGACGTTGCTCAGTTTGTGACGTCACGATAGGGTCTTAGTAGCCCTTTCCTCCGTCCCCTCAATGGACACAGATACTTACCCCGGAAAGGGTCTGTCGCCTTCGCAGCTCCTCTTTGCTCTGAACGAGGAACTAAAGCATACGACGCATTCTCCATCGTACGTTGCGAAAGATCATTGTTGACCCGCTCGCTCGCAGGTCTTGAGGCCTCTGAGGGCTGACACGCCGACTTCCTCTACAGCTTCACCTTGGATGCGATTTCTCAACTCGACCGAGATATTCCGACTGGGTTCGCGGGTATTCGCGAGTGGAGGAACTCCCTCGTTCGCATCAACCGCGTCCCGTTGGATATCCTTTCCCTCATCCCCACCCATCTTCCTTCCCAGCAGGACCGTTTTCGCGCCAGTTTTGTGTGCCGTCGTTGGCGCAGAACCTTCCTCCAGTGTGGCGCCCTGTGGTCCCAGTTGTTCCTCCAAAAGGGTGAGGCCTACGTCAAAACTCTTCTCGAACGTGCAAAAGGGTCTGGGCTAGATATAATCACCCACCACAGTCCTCCTAACAACGTCATAATGCTGCTTCCTCCTCACGCTCGACAAATCAGATATCTC
>MU117970.1:4211-270427 GCA_014904855.1 Thelephora ganbajun | reverse complement strand
TTTTGAATGAAGACGAGGATGAGTTACAAATGGCCCTCGAAGATATGGGTTACTCCATTTTTTACAGGCTTCTAGGACTATTTGGAATCACCCGCTAGTGTCCAACATCAAGCGTCTCCACATTAAACATGGGGCTGCTATCTCCTCATATTCTGCCCAGAAGAAGCTTATGACGAACGAGGTTGGAAAACTGTTCAAGTCCGTGGGGTCTCTGGACGAGTTGACCATCCATGACTGCGATCTACATATATTCCTCGCCCCCTTCCTCGGCATCCCGGAGTTAGGCGACGTTAAGCGATCTTTCGTGTTCCCCCTTATCAAGAAGCTTACGGTCTCGTACCCATCGGTCAAGGAGGAGAAATGTATGGATGCTATCTTGGAGTTTGCAAAGTCGCAACACGCGCTGGGTGTACCCTTCGAACATGTGACGGTCCGTGCGGAGAAGCTTCCTACAACGATGGCGGAGAGATTGAGGTCATGGGTTGGTGTGGTGGAGTGCTACGAGGAGCGGTGTATGGAAGGTGGTGACATGTAGGATTTATGTACCCATGTAGCACATGCCTGCGCAGCCGCATTGGCAGATTGTTGGAGCCCTGGTCTGAATGTGTACACAGATACAGATTGCGCTGGACTTTTTTCCGTCAGCTCTGAAATCAGTCCACGGATCATTCCTCGCTTGTAGTCCCATCCGGGATTCAAACCTCCCTCATAATTGGGAAGACGTATAAAAAAAACCCTGAGACCCAATTGCACGTCTGAATCGTCTAGCACAAGAGGGGTAGAACCAACGCTCCACACGGAAAGACCATATACATCTCCTGCGTGATTGTAGGTTTTGTACATCCAGATTCTCCGCCTAGAGTAGCAGCCTACATCTGATATGATGTCGATCACGTTGACATGAGTCTACAGTGAGTACAATTCATTGTAGTGCACGGGGAGCGACGGGATGCTCCCGGAGGTTGTTTGGCAGGAACTTCCTGCCCACCGAACACAAAGGGGCTGCACAACAAAAATCCAGAGATGGTGTATGAGGGTTCGAAGAGGTCTGCACCGGGCCACAGCGTAGAACAAGGAGTTTCGTCGTCACACTTCTAGAGTCAGAGACGAAGGAGAGGGTTGCAGACAGTGCCTCGTCAGCGTCAAAACACTTGGTCCGGACACAAACCCCCAGAATCCGGCTCTCGAATCCGGGAAAATAGCGAGAGTTTGGGGTTACGGAGGGAGGTAGAAGGATACGAGAGAGACTGAAAGGGGAAGGAAGCGGGCGGAGGAGTAGAATTGAGCTCATCCGTTCCACCTCCTAGAGTTTGGGCACACCGGAAAGCTCGCGGTTGGCCACATAAACTTGAGGGCTATCGAGGGCCTTCTATAGTCCCGTGTAAGAATCCTTATACAGGGTGTCCATCGTAATGCACACCCTTTCGCGTTCCCTTCGCGTCGGGTGGCGGGCAATATTATCTGGGAGCTAGGTCAGCGTGACGCTTGGTATGGGCTCAAGCGAGGGGAAATGTAGGTGTGGGCCGTTGAGTCACTCCCGCCACTCCCACCCAGGGGTTCACAAGTTCCCAACAGCAGGACGGAGATAAAGGTCCTTCAACACTTGTCTCTCCCAGACAGCGCTGAGAGCGGCCCTGCTCCGAGCTTCGAACGCTCCACAACGGTGAGCAAAACCGGCTGCGTGTTTTAACCCACCAGTCCGTACTATGTGAGAGATCATATGCCAGGGAATCTCGTCGACGTCGAGGGTTCCGTGGTTGCGCTTGTAAGGTTAAACAGTTGGAAGTTCTCGGCACTTCGCGGGAGTCCGATGGGCTCGATCGTTCGCCAAACTCTCAGCGTTAAGGTGGTCACCCCTATCTGGGACCCTCACCATACCCATAACGGAACCGGGGACTGTTGTCTATAAGATCCTCCGACCAATGTGCTCTTGTGCGGTGCGGATTGACCTCGACATCGGTCAGCAGACCCCGACACTGGCCTCTGACCGCCCGAGGTCAATCATCGGCCTCAATGTCTGCCCACCGGTGCGTCCCACCATTCGACGAAGCTCCGGAACTGAAACTGTTTTTCTCATTGTGTCATGCTTCTCAGTACGGGGTGGTTTTGTCGAGCCAACCTCTTGTCCTTAAGGTGAGTAATAATTTTATCTTCACAGAGTTGCCCGACGAGGCCCATAGGTTGGATGTCCACCTAGTCCATCCTTTGCTGTCCTACCGATGGCACGTGTGGTTGGACCGCTAAGCGGAGCACGGGGCTTATTGGAACCTTACACGGAACACCGTAGACTCCGCCAATCCGCCCGGCCGTTGGGTTCGTTATCGATAAGTTCGACATCCGAGTTCGTGAACCACGATCCAGGATCTCCAAGCTTGGGTTCCCAGGACGAACCACGGGTGTCTGACTCCGCTGTGTGCCTCGACCCTAGGGGTAGTATGCGCGTCAGCGTCGTTCTGCGCTTGCGGGACATACCAAATGGTAGGTCCTAACCTTCACGATCCCGACTGGAGAGTCTCCCCGAGTTATGAAGCGGCTTATTTTTTACGCCATCTCACGCCGTCTTGGTGGCAGAGGAATATGTACTATCGGAGAACGGTCAGCCTCGGGCCTCGCTTAGGAATTCGACGAATTCTTCGTCTCTGGTTTCTCACATTGCTTAGGCCTCGCCACAGACAGATGAATGGCTGCCGCAGACGTCCTGTCCCTTCGAGTTCCGTCGGATCCTTGAAGGATTTAGGTCTCGAGGCGATCGAGATCGACCGAATGGCGGAGGACACGGACACGATCGATGGTGCCATCGAGGCGGCCAACAACAATGACCTATGTTCCGGATCTCAGGCTCAAATCCACCTTTCCACCTTCACGATCATGGGAGAACTCCAGGCGGCACGGAGAGATCCTGGGCCTCGGAGTTATCGCTCAAGCCGTCACTGGTCGAAAGAAACACGCCTTCTGATGTCTCTCTACAAACGTGTTCATGATATTTTCCACGATTCTCGTAAGAATGCTCCTGGGCTAGGTATAGGATGGGGGGGCACACGTGCGCACGACTCCTCTAAACTAGGGGGAGGTGTGGAATCTCGTTATCCCCGGGGATAGGACTCGAAATGCCCAGGAACATAACCGGACAACAGAGCGGACCACTTGATCCCACCTCTGGGCAAGCCTACATGCAGGATCGTCCAGGGATATACCACGGAGCTCCGTTCTAAGGTAGGTCAGGGTTTCCACCTCTGCACCGATTACACCCCACCCATCGCCAGTGTATTCCCCTCAATCCGCTATTTCTCTTCTCGGGAAGGACAATCTAGCATTGTGAGATCGGGCCGGGGCCAGTGGGGATACTCGGGGGGGACTGAATGCGGGCATGTGGTGGGCGAGGACACCGAACCTGATTAGATCCGCGTAGCGAGTCACAACTGGGCAGCGCGTGTTTTAGATATCAGGGCCGACAGAGCTTTGCCTGGGATGCACGTGGTGGAGGAGGGCCCATCACCAAAGAGGTTTGGCCGGCTGGGCGATTACATCGATGAATGGTTAGGAGATGTACCGCAGTTCTCTAGGCTGCGGTGGGTTGGCCAACAATAACATATATTCATGTATGCACACGCTCTACTCATCAATAAACACAACTCGGCTTCGCTTTGAATTCATCATGTCTTTTCTAGGTTGTATACGATACATAATGCAGACAGTGCGAGCTCTTTGGGCATTCGAGAGAGAGAGAGAGAGAGAGAAAAGAAAGAGGTCACGACAGGGCACACAACGTGAAGGGAAAAAAATGCGGAATATGGCACAAGAGTATGGAATAAAATCGAGGAGACGCAAGAAGAATATAGAATGATACAGGGTAAAAATGAGACAAGGCAGAGATGGGCGAAACACCAATGTCGCACAAACAAAGAACAGGAGGGGGGGCATACCAACACAGAGGACTGTATGCTAGAGAAATACCAGAGGAAGAGTGACCAGGTGACCTACGGAAATGTATGCAAATACTTAAAGGTGCATGATCTGCGATGAGTCAGCACAAGCAACAAGGTAGCAGGTAAGACGGAGGGGGGTTAGGACGAGGTGAATTAGATATATAGCAGTCTCCCAGAAGCGATTAAGGATCCATTAGTTCCGAAACTGATGCAAGGGGAATGCAAGTGGAGAAGCACGACGAGCGAGGGACAACGATGGTGAAAGCGGTGGGAGAGGCGGCCAGAAAATCGGTGCACTATACCGGATGGGGTATACCATAGAATGAGAAGGTCTAGTGTCCAATCACGGGCTCCCCATACGATGATCTCTTCCATCATCTACTCCGTCTGCGTCCGCGTCTTCGCTCGTGTAACTGTACATGCTCATCGTATCGCTGGAGCAACTTGAATGATTAGGCCTGATCGTGGGTTCATCATCGGTCTCGGCGTCAGTCTCGGTCCCTGCCTCGCTGGTCGTATCGGCGTCCGATGCGTCGGTTTCGCTAACCGTGCCGTTTGTAAAGGAAGGTTGACTGGGTCGCACCTGAGGTGTTCTACCGCCGTTCTTGTGGTTCGAGGTTGCAGCCGCCGAAGTTGATACGTATGATATGTGATCCCGGTGGGTAGATCCAACGAGAGATCCACCGTAAGCGTCCACGGCACCCATGGCCTGCATCGGGGCGGATAGGCTATTGGGTGATTTGGGAGGCATGGCTGATAGATCGCCCTCGGATTTTAATTGGGAGAACAATACTAGCTGTTCAGTATATCTCTGCATTTCCTGTGGAGGTATCATCAAGCGGAAGTCGTTCAGGAGCAAGAACTGGAGCTCCAGCTGGTTCAACTCGGTCTGTGGAAGACCCCCCACCTGGGATGGTTGTGATTCAATTTCTCAATACGATGGGGCTTTTGGATCACACATACCTTGGCGTATCTAGAATTTGTGTAGAAGACGTCACTAAAGAACTTGCTTGCTACGGTTACGCCTGCGATAACCAGTCGGTGGATGTTGTATGAGTCGATCACAAATGGCTTGCCCATGACTTGAGCGGCCAATTTGGACATTCTATCGAAATAGACGAGAAGAGAGAGGAAAACTTCGTTGGTGGTCGGACAGTACTTGTGGATGCGGAGAAGGTATGCTTCGAGTGATATTGTGGGAATATTACGAGCATGGAAAGATAAGGATGACGAAGCGTTTCCCAGGGAGGATTTTGAGGCAGTTGTGAGGGTCTTCCACACCGGAGATGATGAATGATCAAAATGAGGGGCGGAAGAGGAAGAGTCGGACCTGGATGAAAGAGAATCGTTTGCAGAGGCGATCTGGGTAAGCAAAGTGGCGAGAAGTCGCAGTAGATCGTGGGGTGGGACAGAGTGTATGTCGACAGGATCCCTCTGGGGCTCGGATGGATGTTGTTTGGAGTCTACGTGCTGCTTCATAGATTGGAAGGAGGAAACATGGGAATTCCTCGAAGAGGAGGAAGAGAGGTCTGTGGTCGAGGAGCGTGAATCTGGAGTAGGCGTTGGTAGCGACGCGGTTGACGAGGCGACTGTAGATGAGGGGGTGGGTGTGGATGAGGAGGACGACGACGACGATAGGTTGGACGAGTGCTTTCTGGACTGGTGCCTGGTTGAACGCGAGGAGGAGTTAGAGGACGTTGAAGACGATGTTGATGGCTGCCTGTAGTCAGCATTGACAGAGGTGTAATCCGAGGAAGAGTGCTGTAGAGGAGGAGCCAAAGCGAGCATGTTTTGTGGGTTTGGCCGTCGAACGAGTAGACGAGGCCAAAGAAGACGGAGAGAAGGGATTTTGAAACTAAGGCGGGGGAGGGAACTGGAGGAGGGGAAGGACGGGGGAGCGGGAAGGAGGTGCTGACGGTTACTCTGATCAATGATCAGCACGTGGTTGTACCTCAACGTCAGTACTAACACAAACGAAGAACGTTCTTCAAAGTTGACCCTTCACTTTCCAGTGGTGACGGTGGGCTTGGCTTTTTTTCTGGAGTCGCTGTTTTGTAGGTGGTAGCGGTTCAAGAAAAACCCAGACGACGGAATAAACGATCAGCGTGCTGCAATGTTTGTTTGTGTTTCTCGGGACAGCGATGATCAAAACTGGTGCACGCCGCCGGACGTCGATGAACTAAGCCGTGTGGAGAACTCTTCCGCTTTGGCTGTTTCACCATTCACCAAGGTCGCGGTCCTGGTCTCTTGTTGTCCTCGTGTCATTACTTAAGTAGCGTAAGGCTAATCCTGCAGGGATCAGAGGGTGATTTTCTATTTGGAATTGTGTGACGACGATCGGCAATGACGGACTTATCAATGTCCTCTGGGGAACAGATTCGTCGCGTAGGTACCACATACTAATACCAAGTCGCGAGGTGGACAATGTCGATATCGTCACGACAATCCAAAAACGAAATCCCGCCTCGCAAGTGTACATAACCTGTCGAAAAAAATCACGAAGACCACCCATATTCTCATCCGATGATCACCTTCGCCTCGAGGGAACGCCCTTCAGGAACATCAGTCATATATTGAGGACCTAACCATTATAACCGGTCCTCAATTGAGCCCCCTACCGCCTTGTGGGAACGCCGGACATCTTCTATGCGGGGTGCGGGCAGGGCCTGGCGGGAGCCACGCTGAAACCACGTGGAGAATATATCCAACTATTGGCGGTCTCCGCGCGCAAGCCCGCGCATCACAGCGTATCACCCACAATTGACTATAGGCTTTGCGACGCGTGTGCGCGGTGTGTGTCAAATACCTGGTCGCATGCACACCCCTAACGAACATCTCTCATAGCGGTTGGTGCTTCTCTTTCATTTTGGTCCCACTGGCCGTCGTGTTCATGCCAACCTTTCAGCAATGGCTTCATCAACATCGGCTGTTCCACCCCCTCTTGCCGCCCTACGCCTGCTCGTAATCTCACGTCCCGACGACGCCTGGTGGTCCTTCTTCCTCGTCTGGTTCATCCGATTCCTTACTCTCTCAATCATCCTTCGCACCTACATCGTTCCGTGGGGGTTGCGTCTCCTCTTCAGTCGCTTTCGCGTTCGCAGTGTCAGCTTGCGTTCAATACGAGGGGTCTACTTTCGTCAGGGTCGTAACGTGTGGAACATCGATCGAATCGGTCTCTCCTATCACCGTCCATCAAACACGCAAGCCAGCCGCCTCACCATCGTCGTTCAAGGCCTCAAGCTCGACGTCGCGGAACCCCCTGATGAAACTACTCCGCCAACACCGAAACCAGCGGCAGGTCATCGCAGAGCGCCGACGCTCGCCGATTTCTCGCCTTCCCCGATCGCATTCAAAGCCCGACAAATAATTTATGCCATCTATGCCAGGTTGGAACCCCACCTACGTCCGCTCGTTCGCGCAATCATCGTATTTCTATTGAGGGTACTCATCCGGTGCCTTCCTACTCTAACCCAAATACTGGATTTCGAGCTTGTCTCGGCAGAACTTTCGTTGGCTGAGCTGCCAGATACACAATTCAAGCTCAAGGAACTCGGGGTGTCAACGAAAGTGGTATTCACTCAAGTTGAAAAGGTCGCGTTCAAACCACGATCTATTCCACCTCGTTCGCTCCACAGGAGACACAGCCATTTTCTGAGTATGGTAGGCTGGAAGTCTCGCTTGTCGGATAGCATCTCCCGCACGTGGGCAGGAGCGTGGGGGGACACGAGGGGTACAGCCTCTCTCACCATTCACTTGAATGACCTTTCGGCGATCCAGAATTCAGGTAATCAGAACAGTTGGTCGCTTTGCATATCTCGCCTTGAACAATAGACTGATCGTCACCATAGATGGAAACCTTGTTTTCCATTTTCCCAGTAGCAACTTTCATGCTTCTGTTGATGTCAACTCTCAACGAGGGATCGAACCTCATAGCCTGGAGACTAGCATTGGTCTAGAATCAATCAACCTGACGGTCGATCTGGTCCAGGAACTCATTGGTCGACTAAAGCCAAGAGAGCCCACAAAACCTCCTCCGACCCCATCACCGCAGCCAAGCCCATTTATCCCCACAAGTCCTTCCCTGGTTTCCCCCATGTCCCCAAGCATCCAGTTCAGGGTTGGTGATAAAAATCCTCGTCGAAATATTCCGTTCTCACCCACCCCTAGCAATTGTATCGTGGATCCCCCCCAAGAAGGAACTCCAAGAAAACGTTCCTCGATGTAAACACATTTTCTCTCGTATCCGATTTCCCATCCTGATGACCCACTTAGACCTTGTTATCCGCCGTTAAGCTCGTAAGGACAAAAGTCGCCACGGTCAACCTCCAGTTTCGGACCAATGATAACTCTTCGATGGCAATGAACTTCCAAAAACTCGAACTTTCCGTCGGTCTGAGCGATCCTGGCGAACATCTACTCCACCGTGAGATACTCGGGTGCAACAAGTGCGTCACCGGTGTTGATTCCGAAGCGTACTCGACCCATTTCTCCATGCAACGGGTGGCTCTCAAGAGGATTGAACCCTCTCTTACCCCTGACGTCCCGACATCTAATTCGCTCGTGATCGCTTCTGTCGGAAAGATTCAATTCGACGCATTAACCTCTCAGTTGACTCTACCTTTCATGTCTCGCCTCGCAGTCCGGAAGAACCCCAAGTTGGACTGTCACAGCCGGGACCCCAACTCGGCAGTCTTGGCCCTCAGGTTCAAAGTGGCATCCGTTGATATCACATACGATTGGGAATCAATCCTCGACCTCCTACGACAGAAAACCCCCCAACCCCCACCTTCTACGTTGTTGTCACCGGATTTATTCTCCCCGAATGTTCTGTCTCCGCAAGAAATCTCACCCAGGGAGGAATGGATGCTCGATAACTCGGTGGTTGAGCACGTTCCTCGGATCCATATCGACATGGAATTGGGCAGCGTCAGGATAAGCGTTCCATCCTCGAGTTGCGTGCAGAGGAAAACACAAAGTGCGGTGGAGATGAAGACGGCTGGTGTTGTGTTCTCTCTCGACTCGGACTTTGTTCCCCCGCTTCATCAGTCGAAGAAGGCTCTCGCCTACGAAGAAGCAACCCCCATGCGGATGCGCACGTCAATCGCGTGTAACGTTGAACCTCTGGAACTTGGAGTCCGAGTTGAGGCCGAGGCTCCTGGTCCATTTGGCGCTGGGGGGATGAGCGAGGCGGGCTTCGAACCGTTGCTGACGGTTGACACCCTCAATATCTCTGCCAATGGGATGTCATCAGTGATGATCAAAGATGATGAAGTCGCTGTTCTGGATATCTCGTCGACTTTCTTGGACCTCCACTGTTCGACTGATGCCGTATCGGTTGAGTTGTGGCACACCGAAGTGGTTTCCGCCGTTTCCCAAACCTTGGACGCCTTCATACGACGACCGAAGCCACCCCCTCTACATCCTTGGTCGAAACCCATTCACAGGGGTCCTCACCTCCTCGATCGACTACCTGTGGGGGTTGCTGCGACGGTCGCGATTGGCAGGTTCACCGTATTCGTGACCAGCTCTGACCTTAACCCTACAGAAAGCACGGAAATCACCCGCGGGATCGCGTTCCATACTGGATTCTCCATCCACTTCTGCTCCATCCTTCCATGCCACGTTGCCGCGATCGACAAGATTTCGGACAGACACCAGGCTCGACATAAGCTCTACCTCCCTGAGGAACCAGTCGTCCATGCTATCGACAAGACTACCTCGAGGCACGAATCTGATTGGACGAGCGACGTCGTGAGGATCACTCTTTGGGATACGGGCGTCCGCAGTGCCATCTCCACCGCATGCGTTGCGGACGATCCGTACTGTTTGGAGGATCTGACCCCGAAATTCAATGAACAGAACATACAGTTCTTGTCTATCCCAAGTGTGAGAGTCGACCTGGTGTACCCTGGTATACGTGCGGCGGAGTGGAGTGGGGATATGGAGGATAAGTGGGTGTGTGAGGTGGGCGTAAAGGTGCCTATGGTCATGATCAAGATAGAGTTGGTCCATGCCTATTGTATGCTCTTGGCTGCGAGAGGTTTGAAGGGGTTGTTCTCCTCTTCATCTTTTAACCCTAAGGTGAAGACTATACCCAAACCGACCGGGCCGAATCCACCAGCGGAGCCAACTAGGGAGAAGATCATTCAACTCCAAGCTTTAGTCCACACCTTGGAATTACTTTTCAGGATGCCCGAGGGACAAGCCATTGCCACGAGGATGAACGATCTCAACTTACAAGTCACACCTACTCGGACGATCCTGCTCAGCTGGCCGTCGTGCTTCTTCTGGGTACCACGGCTCAAGGGGCTGAGCGAAAGGCTCGAGAGACCCGTTGATGATCACCAGTGGGAAGAGTTCATTTCAATGCAGTCCTGGGATGTCACGATCGACGCCACTTCTCAACCCGGGGTTTCCATAACCGTCCAAGGGGAGGTTGGGAGAGTCAGGATTCCACACCACTTTATTCTCTCGGAGCTCGTTCTAGCCATTACGCTCAGTATCAAGTCGATGAAGCATTTGGTAGAAGTTGTGGAACAGGGCAAATTTAGGAAGATGGATATTCCTGCGAAGGAGGACGCGAAAAGGGTTCCAAAGATGATCTTCAAGATTCGTAGGTTGGTTGCGGAAGCTGCTGACGACCCCTTCGAGAGTAAGCTTGGACTAATTTCCCACGCGGGATTCAAGGCAACGGAAATCATCGCCGCTCACCAGTAAGGGGATCGATATGAAGAGAAGCACAGTGCTTACTTCTGTGGTTCCTTTGCAGAGATGCCTTTGAGGCGAAGGTTGCGACTATCCTAGCTGCGGAATCTGAGCAGAACAGTCAAGCTAATAGAGACGAGCTCGATGGATACCATTTCACGACTCAACACTCTGTTCCCATCGAGGAAGCCCGGCAGCGCCTGCTCGCTGTTCACGCGAAGACGTGGAAAGAGATTCACCAGCAATATCATACCAAGCAGATCCAGCGGAATCGATCGTTCTACACACCTTCCAAGCCTCGTTCGCCGAACGTTAGGAATATGAAGTCGAACCTCATCCCTGTGGCACCCATTCCCGACGGACCTCCCCTCATTCGACTCGTCATCAACGGCGTGAACCTTCAGATTGCTGGCCCTTCGTTCCCTCCGGAGAAGCTTCCTGATTTCCTGTTCGACATAGGAAGTGGCCAACCGCGAGACTCGGAGTATTCCCTCCTCGTTCCCCTCAATCTCGATTTAGCAGTTACTTCCATCACTGTTAACCTCCGCGATTATCCTCTACCACTTTTCGCGGTCAACGGAAAGCCTGGGACGGAAGCCACCGCTCTGATATTCCGAACGGATCTCGTCATTGCCGAACAGATGGGCCCGATACAATCCGTTGAGTGGTTGGATTGTGTTATCGTGGAAGAGGATTTCGGTGTGCGTGGGGCGAGCAAGTTCCATTTCGATGTTCCGAAGACTATCATGCCGGTCAAGACGTATGCGAACCCTGAGGTCAATGCTACCACGAGGGAGACTACAGAGATTTGCTGGGGAATCAGTTATAGTTACACAATTCAGGATGTGATGAGGATATTGGAGACACTGTCCAGTGCTCCGAGAGATCCTTCGCCTTCTGTTGGGTTCTGGGACAAGGTGAATTGGTTTCTCCGCTCAGCTGATATTTGGTGTTTCTTAACTTGGGACTCTAGTTGAGGCTCATCTTACACTGGAAAGTCCAAGCATCTTTCAAGGGAGACGTGCACTTCCATATCAAGGGCTCGAGGGACCCGTACACTGTCCTCCATAATGGAGCGGGATTTGCCTTGTGTTGGAGTGGCAACACCAGGATCTTGGTTGGTCAGCCCAATCCAGATGGTGAGTTAATCCAGGTCATCAGCGATACCATGTCTGTCGCAGTGCCGAAGTAAGTTCGCCATTCTAGTGGGATGGCTCATGAAACCTGATATGTGGTACCCAGCTTCGAGGGAGTCCACGCTGACGCGGATCCTTCTCTCTCGTCGATTCCACCGAACGATAACACCAGAAGTAAAAATTCCAGTTATCAAAGCATCTGCGAGCTCCGCAAGATCTGCGCCAAGCTTAGTTCTGGAGTTCGGTTCGGTGTTAGGTTTGACTTGGAAAGATCCTGTGGTTCCGAGTGTCAAGGCTGTGGAGACTTGCCTGCGTTCAAGCGCAAATGCCGCCATTTCACTTTCCGCCCTCACTACGACATAGCACTCGAGACTAAACAGAACCACCCCGAGAGAAAGGTTAGTCAGAAAGCCCCATATGACCTAATATGATACTGAACGGACTTGGATTGGCATAGACACCAGGGGATTCATACAATGGTTTCCGGTCCGACTTCATCCACATGTCTCTATCCTTGACTTCGTCCGTTGAGCAGTCCGGAGTGCGCGATAACCTCGCGTTCAGCAATTTCTACCTCACTCCCAAGACGTTTGCGCTCTTCTGGCATTGGGTTAGTCTGTTCGACAGTCAGATGACTCTCCCGATTCGCCAGGGCAAGTACTTCAAGCACAAGCTCGTGAACCCGAAGTTTGGCCAGCACATAGCTACCATCAAGTACCGCATTACTGTTCCGCGTCTTTTCATCTCTCACGTCTACCCGGACGAGAGCAGGCAGTCCTGGTCTGACGGCACCACGCGGTTCGTTGGGATGAAGGCGTTGATCGACCATTTCCATGCCGACATGCACCAGCGTGACGAGGAGAGTACCCAATTCAACCCTCCACTTGGAACTTCCGAGGTCGTACGCCACAAGTCCTTGCATCATGTCGAGGTGGTTCTTAGGGGATTGCATCTCCGTGCGATGTTGGGAACCTTCCAAGACCCTGTTAAGAAGACCGTGTTGCCAGACCCGCCTGAGGGGACCAGTAGCAACAAGTTCCGTTCGAACCTCCCTGCGGCTAAACCCGATTCGATATGGTTCGACAAGGACGATTTCGTAGAGTTGGACTGGTCTTCGCGTGATGTGCCGGTGGTTAACTTGCTCCATGCTGCGGAGTGTCCGCACTTTGTGTACATGAAGTGCCCGGTGGAGAAACAAAACGTCAAAGTTCATCAGCGAACCGTGTTCAGCAAGTTCGGTGACGAAGATACACATAGTTGTTACCTCGGGAAAGAACCATGTACGGGTTTTCCTACTCATCTCAAACGATACGATCCTTATGCACCATTTACAGCTTCTGCAAACATACAGGCAAGACTTGTAAGCGAACGAATTGAAGATTTGCGGAAGACCTTGTCTCCCTACAACCACCGTGAGGGTGCTACCCTGAAGATGATCAAGTTGTTGCAAGAATACGCGGCGGTGTTGAGCGAGGGTACGGAGCCACATACTGGGAACTACTACATTGCAACAGATACAGTTCCGGTGTCGGAGTGGTCTGGGTTCGAAAACGTGTATCAAGTTCATTGTCCTCGACTTTTCCTCAATGAGTCCGTCCGAGACGTACGTATTGTTGACTCAGAGGTTGTTTGCCCTGGACTTACGAGTTCTCCCAGATCCTGATGCAGTATTATTACTGTTCACGTTCGAGGAGAGGGTTCGAATATCACCTGGCTACACGGTAAGCTTGCAGGGCGCAGCAGAGTTGGGCGCATCTCACGTTTGGGCTAGAGCTGTGAAATTCATTCGGGACCAAGAGGTTACAAAACCGACCAAGCCGGCACCACGGAGATCGGTCGACGTTCGGCCGCCTCAGACCAAAGGTATCGCACAGGCGGTGCAGATGCTTCGACAGTCATTTGGTACCAGAGACACTACTGGTGGTTTGGAGAGCATTCTTGCGGATGCCTATACTGATGCACCACGTCCTGGGCTGAATCCCCTTGAAGGATGGAAAGAAGGGGTTTCCCTAAAGCAGAATCACTTCTGCGTTTTGTTGAAGCCGCAGATCGTCCTCCATAGCGAGTCGAGTGAAGACTCTACCTGCGTTGTTGCCGCAGGGGTTACCAAGCTCAAGATCAACAACATCTTGGACAACGAAAATGCGGATGATCCTATCAACGGCACCATCATGAGCAGGTAGTGTTTCGCGCGATATGTCACCTCTCGCGATTGCTCATCTCATGTAGAACATACATCGGGCTGAAGGGCGTCCAGATCTTTGCGCCGTCCAAGACTAGCTCAACAAAGGATGGATGCGTTCCGGTCGAAGTGCTTGTCGATTTTAGATGCGAGAGCAACGATTTCGATCGACTGGTTCCACAAACCGAGGCAACAATTCGCTACGACAGGTTTAACCGGTTGAGGTTACGGGGCAGCACAAACATGCACGATCCGTTCCCGGATCTACCTAATATTCACCTCAAGTTCCAGACGGTGCATACCACACTCCACTACCATGTGTTCCAGCTAAATGCGCTTTCTTTTACAGGATCTGATCAACATCTGGGTTCCCCAGTTCACCGTCTCCGCTAGCGACTCCCATTTCTCAGCAATTTCCGACGTTGTCACAAACCTCCTGCTGTTCTCTGACCCCGCCCACAAGAGTCGGTTGGAGAAGTTAGAGACTCTTCTCTTCAGCTACGACTTCACCGACTTCAAGTCTTCTGCAAACGTCGTCTCCGGTTTGCAGAGTCGCCTTCGCGAAGCGGTCAACCAGGAACAGGATGCTCAATGGCGCCTTCGTCGTTTCGCCGCCACGGAGGACCAAGCGAAGTTGGAGATGGCCAAGATAAAAGCAGATGTCCTCGCGTTGGCTGACGAACTGGCTTACATCTTCGAAGCAATCAGGCTGGCACAGGACAGGAGCGAGGGAAACTCTGAGCACAAGTCGGCTTTACTGTTGCTGGCGTCTTCGCCAGAGATATCTTGGAGGATGCTGGATTCTCGTCGAGATTTGTTGGCCAAGCTTTCCGTCAACGGGGTCAAGTTCTCGTGGCTTAATCGCCAGGATAGTGCGGTTGTGAACACGCTCAGGTTAGGGGATCTTCACGTCTTTGATGGGCATCACGCCGCAATCTGGCCGGAGATTCTTTACAAGCACAACGAACCGAGAGATCACCATCTAGTTAGGGTATGCGTCCTGCCACTCATCATATTCCTCTAACTGATTTGCCTTCAAAAGCGTAATGTGTTTGCGATCTTATCGTGGATTGTACTCGCACCGGTTGGCGGTATCTCGATCTACGAGAAGTTTGAGGTTGATCTGCACCCGCTTCGCTTACAACTCGACACCAAGGTCGGACAACGAATCATGGAGTACATTTGGCCAGCGAGGAAAAACCGTCGTAACCGGGAGATCGAGCATACCGATTCTCCCACTAACGTCATGAAGACCCAGCCTTCGACCCCGACAGATCCCAGTCCACGGGATATCTCTCCTGGCCCCCCTGGTAAGGCTCGGCGATCCATAGACCACACGCGATTAGCACCTCTACAAGTGCGAGGACTTGGAGCTTCGAGATCGTTCACGGATCTCCGAAGTGCTGCAAGTAGCCCGATGAGCGCGTTACACGTGAATCGTTCCACGGACGCACTCCCTTCTCCAAGCACTCCCACCAGTACCCAACCGATCTGGCGAGGGACGAACCTCGGGCCTAGCGTTGGAGGGTTGAACGACGCTGCGATCATGAAGACCAGGTCGGCTCAGAAAACATTCGTCGCTGTGGACATTTCTAGCATCTCCGTCTTGCTGAGTATCCAGAAGGAAGCTGCTTTCCTGTTGCGCGATGCTCGCATAAACACTCGGGATCTGCACTACAGGAACCAGACTTGGAGTGTAAGCGTTCTTGTTGTTGGTGTTCTCGAGGCGTTGACTGAAACTTCCCCAGTTCGAGGAACTCGTTGAACAATTCATTCCCTCCGATCCAACGTGGAAAGGCTGGGTCAAGATGGCATTGCATCAACCGTTCTTTGAGGTCATCCCCGTGGCTCGAGAACTGATCTCCAAGACCAAACGAATCGCTTCAAAGGGTGTTCAACAATCCACCAGTACTATCACTCCACGCCATCCGAGGCCAACGAGAACGTTGGAACGACGTCTACCTAAGGACAAGGACGACTCGGACCAGTCGAACATTCTTACTGGTCCATTTACGGACGAACCGGAGGCGGTCGTCCCAGGAGAACGATCGAAAGTCCCTCCACAAATCGCGAGAGTTAACGGAAGCGGCAGCTCGACCCACAACGGCTCATCTGATAGAGATCGAACGAGGATCACCAGCATGTTTAGAAGAAACACAGCGTCACATTCGAGGAGGACGAGTAGTGGTGACCATGTAAGTACGCTTCCCGGTGGAGTTCGCCCCGAAACTCACACTCGGCGCAGAGCATTGCATCGTTAATATCCTCGACCCACAACGTCGCCAACAACGCCAGTCGCACAATTCATTCTCATTTAAATAATACCAACGTCTAAAAGCGAAACCCTCAGAGAAACACACCGTTAAATTTATAATTCCGGCATATTTTTTACTGTACTTTGTATCCATAGACTCCCTGGTTTCATTGTTTGCTAATCGGACTTGCTTTGTTTGCTCCCCTTTTAACTGAAGTGCGAGAAGGTGGCCAAAAAGGTGACGATGAGGATGAATGCATACAAACACTTGCGATTATCTCGTGATACACAATATGCATATGGCCATGGTGAAAAGAGCTCGCGCAACAGATTCGCTTAGTGACCGGCCCTCCTGCTCTCCTGGATGATACTCGAGAGTTCCTCCAACTTGCGTTTTGAACGGAGAAGGGTACCGAGCTAGATAACACGAGAAAACACACATGATCAGTATTCGTGTAAGTCAGAATGTCGGAAAGGGGAGGGAATGAAGTACCCTCTTCTTCGTCAGTTTCCTGGCCTTCTTATCCTACACAAGGTGAGGCGCGTTAAGTGAACGCAGATCATACGGGCGGTGGGTAACCGTAGAGCGCTGACCTTGGAGTTCCTCAACAACTCGAGAACTCGCCTCTCATATGGGGCAAATCCAACGACCTCTCTCACAACAGACCTCACGAACTGGGTCTTCTTCGATAACCGACCCTTAAGGTGGCTGGGCTTGACCCTTTTGGGGATGGCGGTGGTTTCGTAGCCCTTATTGAGACCAATACGGATTCCTAACATCCAAGCGTCACCACCCGCTCGAAGAAAAAGATCCATAGGACAAACCTGATCGAGCCATTTTCTTGAGCCTTGAGATGGTTTCTTCGGGCTCGTGCAGATGAAGATGGGGTCAGTGGATTGATGATCAAGCGTGGGAGAAAACGTGGTTTCGACTGTACAGTCACGTGCAAACATTCTAAATAGGCGCCAGATCAACGTTCCGTTCTCCTGGCGTAAGAGGATTGAGTGCGGTCGAGGGAACAAGGGAGAAGATGGACGAGGACATGGTATTTACATCAGGGATGTTACATCTAAGCGAATTGCACATGCAGCGGGGTCTATGCTGTGGTGGTCGCCCATTGACGAACCACCTTCACCCTCGACGATCCAGTCGATCCTGGGGACTTGGCGACACCTACAACGTTAGACATGGTTACTGAGATCGGGGTCCTAGGCGGAACGCTCGACGCTGGAGAAGACGGCGGGGGTGGATGGGGAGACGAACCCTCTTGCGACCCCCGGATCCTCATCTTAGCTTTGTCTGCTGGAAGCCGAGGGGCACTACTTCGCTCTTCCTCTTCCTCCTCTTCCTCATCGTCGTCATCTTCCCCATCGCCAGCGTCCTGGAGGGGATACATAAGAAATTGCTGGAATAGTCAACATGCAACGTGCTTACTGGATCAAAGTCCTCCATTTGCCTGTCCTCCTCCTCCTCCTCCTCTTCGTACTCTTCTTCATCGTCAATCCACCTACCTCTCCAATCCACCATGTCAAGCTCTTCGGGTGATACGGGCCGCATCCGCATCCACTGCATTCTCGGGCCGTTCTTCGCACGATCGCTAACCCTGAACCCGTAGATTTTCGGTATGTAAACCTTACCCGCGGCTCGTTTTTGTCCCCCGTGCGGATTAGGATTCGTGAACGTGGATTGATGGGAAGAATTACTTTCTGTTGGGGAGGCGGAGGCATTTGCTCCAGTTTGGGGTTTGTAGAAGGGTGCCGGGGCGAGTTCTCGGTAGCTTTGGAAGAATAAATGCGGGAAAGTTGTGCCAAAAAATGCCCCTAAACTCAGAGTTGATGTCTAGGCAACTCCGCAGAAAATTTTGGGAATCTTTACCATCGACGCCTTGATATCTACTGCTGGGAGGAGCGTAGATGTCGTGACAATTTGGACAGTACAGCTTTACGGTATCCAAGCCAGGTAGGTCGGATCTTCCACATGGAACGACGTTCGTTCCCTGGCAGTAAACTCTTGGGCAAAGCCCAAAAATCCCAGCCTCATATTTGTCGACCTAGATTGCCATCTAAGTTTCCACGTTAAGAGAGAGTCGTCAAAGCTTCCACACCATAGCTTGTAGTCCTTGCCTCGTCAGAATGTATCGTTGGTGCACGAGACCGTACAGAAGTTCAGCCGATGCCTCGACAATTGAAACATCCGGGATCTTTGCGCTCTCTTCGTCTTCTCAAAACATGAAACTGGTTAACGATCCATACAGAACGTTGAGCATTACCGCAAACTTACCAGGCTCTACGTCTAATACCATGTCCATAGCCTCCTTCCAGAAGGGAACCATAGAATTTAATCCGGTCAGATTAAAGTCATCTTCAATGAAGTCCTCCGCGACTTCGCAAAAGTATTCGTGTCCAGGTAAGGAACAGAACCAGGATATCCATGTTAGGGTTGATGTCGGTGTTGATGAAGCTGAGAGACCGCAGGAAGAGAGGGTTGAAGTTGACACAGATGGCGTATCGTAGTCGAATCCGAGACGTGATAATAGGTCGGAGAAGGAGGGATCTAGTCAGCTGCTCGCTCTGCGCTACAAACGAATGAAGAAGGAGATGCGCACTGTAGCCCTCCTGTTCCTCAACCTCTTCCATGCCCTCAGCATTATCGACCGTAGCATTCGAACCCCCGTTCTCCGGCTGCTCGGGGTTGAACTGATTACCAGCATCGTCCTGTCGCTTAAACCTTTGAGACATGAGGGTTAAACGAAGAGGAGCAGCAGATGGTTGAGGACCCGATTATAACAGATGGTGGCAGTCGCGATGATTGTCGGCCTTGCTTTGGAAGAGATTACGTAATACTTGTCTATCCGAAATCTACTGCTCATAAGTACAAGTCCGAAAGAAAGGTACATTAGCCAGGGTGTGTGCAGGCAAAATTACAATGACGAGCAGGAGCTGGCTAATTATGATGCTGATCCCACCGTATATCCACGCGTATCGACTGCCCTCCATGGCGTTGAGTTCAACCGCAAACGTGCTGACGGTGGTGAGAGCGCCGCAGAAGCCATCGATGAGCCCTTGAAGAGTGGAACAGGCGTGGGGAGACACGTGTGAGTATTTGTTTTGCAGGACGTGGAACACGCCCAACAACCCCGTTCCAAGAACGTTTGCTGTCATCGTGCCAAGAGGGATCTTCTTCATCACCGTGTTCATGGAGAGGGCGAGGAGGTAACGAGACAACGTCCCGGGAAATGAGAACAATAGGGAGGCGACTGCTTGCGACCGATAGGACGGCGAGAGCCTGGCGTAGGCCGGGAACGTTGCGGCATAGATGAAGATACCTACGCCGGATAGCGTGTATCGTATCGCGGGTCGAGGCATAGGAAAACGTGGAAAATGTGAACGTGTGATCTGCGCGAGATACGAACCAAACGAGGTGGAGGACATCGATATCATGAGGGTAAATACCAGTTTCGTAATACCATCAATGACCTGCGCCACAGGAGGACGTAAGTCAAGACGAGTAGAAGGAGGGGTTTAGAATTACATCTCTCAGCCAATTGCGACTGGCATCGGATGAGTTGGTCCAGGAACCAAATACGTCGTATTGCCAGCTGGAAAACGTTGTCAGAGACCCGCAAAAACCTGTGACTCGTTAACGAGGGATGATACCATGAGGGGAGATACCCTTACCAGTCGTCAACGCAATGTAAATGGGAGTATAGCTGTTCCGAAGAGCGTTTAGCACCCACAAGCCGCAACGTTCTGGAGCTGGTCAGACGTACTGTTCCGATATGGGGGCCTTTAACGCCAGGCAGAAACCCATGACGAGACACCCGACACCTTGTACGTAGGCGAGGGGGAAAATACTTTCGTCGTCATAGGAGGTCAAAGCGACCAACCCCAGCCTTGCAAGAACTCCGAAGACTGACGCCGGCATGAGAAGAGCGAGGATCTCCCAGTTCAGCGGGTGAAACAACTGTGGTGGAGGCTCTACGACCTCTTCTGGTGTCACATCTCCTTGTACCTCCTTGGGCTCTGGTTTGAGATCCGCAGGGCTCTCCTCGGGAACGTCCGACATGTAGGTTAAGGTCGAAGGTTAAGAAAGTAGATTCTCACGGATGTGCCTCCGCGGGAGAAATGTATTGGAATTACTCTGTTGTATATACCGCACGCCAGCACTGCGCAATAGGGAGGAGATCAGTGTCAGAAGAAAGCGAAGCTCAAAATCCCTCCACCCAGAAAAGATGAGCATTATAGACCCTCTGTTTCAGTCTCGGATTTTGCCATTTAGGAGAGTCACCACGACAGGATCCAGTTGTCTCCCTGGGTTTTAAAAAATCCTGGAGATAAATGTAAGATGAAGGAAGAGAAAGGGGAAAGAGCTCGGCTGTCGGGGTCATTGGCTTTAGGGCAGGACTCGGCTTAGCGCGCACATGTGTGGGACGGTCAGGAACGAGATAGTCTCGAAGATGTACAAATAGACCAACGGGAGCAATGGTCATTTCATCTTGTTTCCCCGCCGTCGCAACCCAGGGTAGCTCTTGCTCGCCTCCGCGATGCCTTCCCCATCCTCCGCACGCAAACCTCTCCCGTCATTCTTCAGTCTCCTCTACGCCAATTCTTGCAAGTCGGCCATCCCGACAGTTTACTATGCGGTATTCGCAATCTATGAACCGTTCCTGTGCGTCGCAGGGATGGTCGGTGCATTCTTTGACCCGGTCAAGGTCTGCATTTCCCAACGTGCTCTCTTGAGCCCCAGCCGATCGTGTTCTTGATTGACGCGTCGAATTCCGTCCCAGACTCACAACATGAACGGTCCCTGGCCGGTAGGTGCTGCACCACCAGAGAGTTTGCCAGCAGCGACAACTGTCACCGTACTCCAGTTGGCGCACACATGTGCTTTGCTCGGGATCATCAATTTTTTCGTCATCAATGCGATCAGGGGACTCCGGTCCCCCGCATTGCAAGAGAAGATGGCCACGTCACTATTTACCCCATTACTCGTCTCGGACGTTTCGCACATCTTAGTGACGCTATACGGGATCGGCGACTTGAGGTGGAATGTCGATGAGTGGCCATCCATAGTCTGGATAACGATTATCACGGGGCTCACCCTCCTGATCCCAAGGTCCGTCCACGAGGATTAGCCCATTTCTAAATTCACTGAACACAGAGCCCTGACCAAATTCGTTTAGGATTTGTTGGCATTTAGGGATCGGAAGATACGTCGATTCCCGTGACGCATGGCTTAATGAAAAGAATTGAAACCCCACCCCCACCTACCACTTCAGTACGGGGAAGGAATTTTCCTTGCTACTGAATACGGAACTTTAAGCAAGGTTCCACGGGGTCACGGCGGCGTCTGGGGCTCGCCCCGTGACGGGCGGTCCCCTCGAGCCGCAGCCTTCTAGGAAAGGCAGCACTTCTGGAGAGGACAGTGTAGGAGGGTCGTAGCCTAAGTGAATACGCATCTAATTCGTACCGTCGTTGATTACCGCTCGCCTTTCGTGTGTTCTCCTGCCCACTCAGGCGATGAAACGTTATCTGCATTCGTGGTCGAGGACGAGCCGAGAACATACCCTCACGGCTTCCGGAGCGGCCCCTGGGATTAATCTGGAAGTCGAAGCTTGACTATACTCCGCATGACACCCATTTCCTGTATTTTTTGTATGTGGAGGTGAGGTGAGAAAAATCATTTGCCCACGTTCAGGATAACCCCCGCACTCGTGCCGCGAAGGTAACTGATATTGCAAAGTTACATATCACATATAATTCCAAACTCCGGAAATGGGTGCTAGTGTTCGGATTCAGGATTTTGAAATTGCGAATACGTTGAGATGGCACCCCGTTGTAGATCCCCCACATACTATATAGATATGCCATACATGTGCAGCCAGGAGGCCCATCCCACACCATAGCCCAATGCCTCCTACATTGATCCAGCCACAAAAATCCGCCGTCCCGACGTTCTACTACATCGTGTTCGGGATAATCGAACCCCTCATTACGTTCGCAAGCCTCCTCGAAGGAATCTTCGACCCAAGGAAGGTCTGTTATCAGATAAGGGTGCAAACGTAAGCTGAGAGCTTTCACTCAGGTAATCGTCCGCCATGGACGCTGGTCCAGCGGTTTCGCAGAAGCGCCAGGGGCCTTACCCCCCACAGTCCGCGCAGTCATCTATCAGATGGTAGTCGCACACGCGATCATCGGTCTTGTCAATGCCTCCGTCCTAAGAGCGATCAGAACGCTTCCTTCGTCAGCCTTGCAAGAGAAGATAGCCAGATCACTCGTAATTTCCTTGTCTATTGGAGATGTCTTGCATCTGTTCGGGACGTTTTATGGGATAGGTGACGTAAGGTGGAAGGCGAAAGATTGGCCTCAAGCCCTCTGGCTGAGCGTGGCAGTCGGGATCGGACTTTTCATTCCGAGGTATGTGAGAACAACGCCAAGCTCATGTGAAGACAACTGATCTCACTACAGGGTTTGCTGGCTCCTTGGAATCGGAAGGTATGTTGCAACCCGCGACAGCAGATTGGATGGGAAGAGCTGAGGGATTACCAATGGTCGGTTGCCGGTGAATGCATACATGCCTTTCTTATCCCGTAATTCATTTTGAGTGCGGAATTGTATATACTTTTATCTATATAACGGATGGATGGGTGTCAGTGATCTTGAATGGGCATATGCACGACATGAACACGATCCAGGAAGGAAGGGGGTTCAAATTAGATCAAGAAAGATGTCATGGAGAACCACCAGCGGTTACTCCACCGGGGCTCATCTCGGACCACGAAGTCTTATCATAACCCACTCAATCAGAAGGGAACGCCTTACCTATAAATCTCATAATATTAAATCATCCTTAGGGGTTTGCTTGTGGCTGAGATTGGAGGTGGGGGTCGTCGTTTCCTATCCCGTTGGTACGATATCCAGTCGAATATCCATGTCTGTACTAGACCAAAGGAAGCAGACGCGAGCCAGTAAATCTCCACCGCCTAGACAAAGCATCTCATCAGTCGGCTCAGTTCCGCGGAGTCGGAAGGGAACGTCAAACACCCACCCCTGGTACCACAGCCGCAATCAAAATCCTCCCAACCGACATGACTCTCAACACGTTCTGTACGAGCTTCTGAGGCTCGATGACGGTATGGCCCTGAGCCCTCTTCTCCGCATTCCACTTCTCTACCTTCTCTTGTCGATTCTTCTGCACGTCGGAGATGAACCACTTCGAAGATTCGACATTTGCGAGGGTAATCAGGCCAATGACGACCGGAACTGTTGCGGTCGGGTCGGGGTTCACCAACGAGGTCAAGGTTAGGAACGTCTCGGAGTCGAGCACGGAAGGCGGTTGGGTCAACCCCGAGAACACCAGTGAAGAAAACACGAATACAGGTAGCTGTGCCAGCGCGGGTACGGCCATAATCAACGTTGGCGATACTCCGTGCTTTGACAACAGTTTCTTCCGTTCCGCTTGTGCCTAAGGTCGTGTCAGTAACACGAAACCATCCGAAGCACATAAGCGCATGCACTTACAGCCTCGTTGAACCGCTTCGAATAAATCGCGTTTAGCTCTTCCTTAGACCCTTTGACGCCTTCTCTGGCCATCTTTTTCCGCGCTTCCTGTGCAATTTTCGGTGCGATTGTCTGCATCCGGGGTAGGATCTCGTCCTCGGTCTTCCATTGTGCCTTTTTTGCCTGACCCTCAAGTTTAGCCAATCCAGACGGAAGACGAGGAACCTAGTGACACACCCAGACAGAGAATGGTACAGTGAGAATGAGTCGTGACGCAACGGTGACGAGGATTATAGTTGCGGAATAGGCAGGGAGTGATGCGGGATATGGTATGGCGACAGCAAGGTCGAGAAATTGGTCTGAAAGCACCTGCATTGCCGAGGTGAAGAAAGTCCTCCGTTGTCTGGGCCGTGGGGTTGCATGTCGCGTCGCATGCCGTGCAAATGGTGGTGGATGTCTCAGCCCAACAGACAACATGCTTCTCGATCACGCCCATACCCGGTTGAGAGAAACGAAGTGGAATGATGAAGTGTAGTATATCATATCACAAAGCCTGGTACAACAACGACATACACTCCTAGAACTTTAACTGGTGGGGGTATTGGCCCTTCGTTAGACCGAAAGTGGCCTTCAAGTACTTGGCCAAGTACTCCTCCTCTCTGATGGCAGCAATGATGGCCTTGTCGACAGCTTTCTGGTCGGCGGCTTTTGACTCGGGGATCGGCTCCTTCTCCTTGGGTTTACCTTCAGCGAAGAACTCTTCCTCTGCTGAGGTACGACCCTTGATGGGAGCCTTGGCAAAGTAGGCGTCGTTGATCTTTTCGTCGATCTAAACGCAAGAAAAATGTCAGGCTGCGAAAAATAATGTGCTAGAAATTTACACGCACGGTGATGCCCTCGAAATCAATCTTGGTAGAAGTGGCGATAACGTACGCCTGGTTCACCCGTCGCAGAGGAACACCGTTGACCCTGAAAGGACCAGTAACCAATAGCAGACCACTCTCCAACTGCTTCAAGAAAACCACCCTCTTCCCCCTGAACCTTCCAGCCAACAAAATCAACACCGTTCCAGGTGTGATCGAAGGACGAAGTTTGGTGGGGACGATAGTCTTCCTGCTCTTCTTTGGCTTCCGTACATCTTCGGCTGGGTAGTATCGGGGAGCTTTTGAGGTGGGGACGGTACGAGTTGAACCATTCTTTTCACCACCAACGGAGACCTCCCTGGTCAGAGGAGTTTCTGGGACGGCGAGTTTTTCTGACTTCTTCTGTCCCTTGTGAAGCCCTCGCTTGGCGAAGACTTGCGAGCGTGAGAGACGTCCAACGTGAGGTGAGAGTGTCTTGCTACGGGCCATCTGTGGTGGAGGAATCGATGATCAGCCTCAGGCCCATCCAATGTCGTGCAAACCCATCCATCGTGAATCCCGAGGAATCCACGGCTGGAACACTCCCAATAGAATGCATAGGTCGCCCAGAACGTCGGCAGAGGTGTGTACTGGCATAAGAATAGGACTCACTGCGTCGGCGTCGGTGGTCTTGATGTCGTGTACCGTGGTGGACGGGGGGGGGGGATTCGATGTTGTCAGCCACCGCGCGGGATTTGCCGAAGATCGCTGCTAGATCCGATCTCTGATCAAACCACCGTAACCATTCCTCTGCCAACATGGCTGAGAACCCAGGCAAGGGCAAGTTCTTCCCCAATCACTGTCGATCCTACGCTAACTGGCGTACAGATGATAGAGCGATTGTATGGTTTGATATAGACAATACCCTCTATTCTGCAAGCACGAAGATCTCCCACGCGATGGGCGAACGCATCCATGGTAATCCCCTTGTTGCATGACAATGAACATTATAACAGGGGCTGATTTCATGTCAGCATACTTTGTTCAGCTGGGACTGTCTCATGAAGAGGCCAGTGACCTTCATCACCATTACTATAAGACCTACGGATTGGCATTGCGTGGACTCGTAAAGCATCACGACGTAGGTGAACTTGCGTCCTGAGGCTATGCACTCCACGCCGCTGACCTATTCGCAATACCCAGATCCCCTAGATTTTAACGACAAATGCGATGGATCTCTACCCTTGGAAGATATGATCCAACCTGATCCTTCTATCCGCAAGCTGTTCCAGGACATAGACCGCAGCAAAGCTCGTGTCTGGGCCCTGACGAACGCTTACAAGACGGTCAGCATAAAGTTGTGATGGGGTTCCAGTTCTGCATCCCTTATATTGCTTTCCAGCATGCCATACGCGTCCTCAAGATCCTCAATGTCGATGACCTGATCGATGGTTTAGTGTTCTGCGACTACTCAGACCGGAACTTTTCATGTAAACCTGAACGAGCCTATTATGATCAGGTACGGATGTCATATACTGTTGGCTAGTTGTCGGTTTTGATGATCACGTAGGCCTTAGAAAAGGCAGGGATCACGGATCCTTCGAAATGTTACTTTATCGATGATAGCCGCACCAACGTGGACGCCGCCAAGAATTTTGGATGGGGCCACTGCGTCCATTTCTGCGAACACGGTTTGACCGCGACGGAGGGCGGCATCGAGAAGACCATTGGACACAATGAAGACCTGAAGGACGATGCCGTTGCCACTCTGGACGAGCTTCACAAGGTCTGGTCAGAATTATTCCTCGCATAAATAGGTACAATGTATGTTAGATGTCTGCCGTAATTATAATCCTTCGTTCCACGACCTCAGAAAAGTGTTAGTGATACAACCTGTTGCCCAGGCTCGGCCACCTCCAGTATAACGCCGTCAAAACCCCATAATCCTAAGGGTTACCTCGCTTGAGAACAAATGGGTGTGGCAGAGCTTTAGAAGGCTTACTTGTGATTGGACTTGGAAGATTCAGCCCCTCCTCGTCATCTGTCCGGTTGAGAGGCATATGGGGTGGGTTCTCCCTTGGCTGGAGGAATCGACGGATCTTCTCCGCCTACACCCATCGCAATTGAGGGACCATCGTGATGTGAAGCGAGATAGTAACGTACCCCTTCTGTGAACTTCACACTCGGAGGCGAGTCTAGAAAAATCAGCGAGGAAAATACAATCAGGTGAAAAGGCCCATACCATCTTCATCATCCTCTGGAACCCCCTCAATCTCCCATGGGCATCGTTGATATCGGTGGAACAGAGGCGAGCCGGGCTGTTTCCACAGCCAGTCTCAGCTCGGGGATAATACTGATAGTGACGGGACTCACGATGTTGGTATGGAGGATGATTTTGCGAACAGTATGTGTAGCTCCAGATATCAGGAAATCGACTCCGTGTTGGAAATAGTTGCAGAAATCTGAAAGAGAGGTACGGTGAGTAGGACGCCCCAGGGGAAGCGCGACTCTTACAAGAGGAATCGTCATCCTCGTCGTCATTCGTCCTTTGCCTCGAATGGATACGCATTCGGTCGTCCTCCCGATAGTATATCTTCGGAGGAGGACCAAGCTCTATAGACAGGTCTTGAACCGTAGTAGCCCCAATCTCAACAAAGAATGGCTCTGAGGTTGTGGTAGGATAAAAGTGCAGTATGACGCCTTTGTGGACTTTTGCTACAGCTCTAGCGATGTCGCCACACATGACAGGACACTCGAGGACTTCTTCCAGGGCGTCTCTGTCTTGTCCATTATGTTGTGTGACGGTGATGGTCTTGATTTCTTGATTCTGATCTTGAGACTGAACGGCATGCTCGTCGAAGGAGAACCAGACGCCTGAGTAGCGGAGCTCCTCGCCCTCGTAGGTCGGACCAACCGCTCTGCTGACGTCCACACGCCGGAGAATCTGATCCGGACCAAGTAGAACCTTGTCCTTGAAGCGGATCATTACAGGTGGTACGTCGCGGAAGCGTTTGAGCACGATAGTATGTAGGCGTTGCTGGTATTCGGAGAAGAGGAGATCCAGATGCGGTCGGACATGGATTATTATTGGAGTCGTAGGAGAGTCGATATCGAATTTCACGTCTACCTGGGGAAATTCATTCTGCATCCCCCGCAAGAGTTCAATGATCGACCACAGCGATGAACCTGGGCCGCGTTCTGAGTGGGCTTCTCGACCAAAAGTACAAGATAGACAAGAAACAAACCGAGTTCGAATATACCGAGACCAGAACCTGGTCTGATGTCGACATCCAGTGCGGAGAACATGGCGAACGGGGTCAGCAAGTGTGCGATCGTGAGCGGTTACTAGTATTCCAAACCCGACTACCCATCCGTTGCGCGAATGTTCACGACACCACCACATACTTACCGAAGCAAAGGGTTCTATTTGATCCTCTATGGCAACCTCACCTCCTCGCCTCCCCCTCTTCTTTGCCCGCCTTCACATTTCTTCGGAAGTCAGGTGCTTTCACCAAGCTCGGCATCCCATTCCACCTCCACCTCCCTCCTCCACGTGACCCACAACCACCTAGGCTGGAATTCGCCTCAAGTTCAGAGGGGACCTTCCTCCCTTCCCGCCCTCTCCTTATACCGTCGTAGTGCATAACCTGGCTTAGCTGACTCCGCCCTGCTCTTTGAATAGTTGTTGTTGCAGTATAAATATAAATATAGAAGTTAAAATAAAATAAAATTTGAGCGGTTACCGCGAGTCCACTGGAAACGGAATTAGTTGCGGATCTTTTGGCCAAGCACGACCATGAGTGACACACGGCAGCGGACTATCATCAAGGTTTCCTTCCATCCTTGACGCGTTTATTGCTGCGCTTATGCTCGGAACCTCAGGTCTTTCGCAAATACAGTCATGCTTTGGGTCCTGACACGCTGGATTTCTTAGAGGACATCTTGGACAAACATGAGATCCGAGACGAGGATGTCGAGCATTCCGTTGATCTCATCGCGAAGGAGTACAACAAGCAAGATGGTGAGTCCGGGTCGTATGATTCCTTTGCATATCGATTTGACTCCACCGCTATTAGATGCAGTTATGAAAGTGTCGGTTGTAGTCCTACAAAGGGTGTACCAGCTCTTGCAGGGGTCATCCACCGCCGCAAGTTCGATCGAACAAGACATCCTTGATGTGGACGCGCATATATTTGTCGTTGACGCATTCGAGATACCGCAATGGAATTGGTCTTCTGAACGGAGCACTTTCGAACAGTACGTCCCAGCCCGAACGTTCGAATTTAGGCCTATATGTTCATTGAAAGGTACATCCAAGGAACAAAGGGCCTCTGACTCTTACAGGCTCCGCAGATTCACGGGTGAATGCGATGCGGAATCGGTATAACATCATTAAGCAGGTCATCTTACGGAATGACCACTTCTCTCCGTCCACGATACCTTCTCGAGATCGCGAACACCTGCTGACTGTGAGTGAATAACCCGAAAGGACACAAAACTGTTCGTTCTAACCAGGCGTCAAAGCTACGGTCGACAAAGCAGCTGCTTGGGCGAGCCGGAGAGAGATTTCTTTTGTTTGGGACGCTCGCACATTCTAAAGAGGGAAAACTCTGCCTCGAAGACCACGAGGGGAGTGTTCAGCTCGATTTCTCCCAATTAGTAGGTTCTGTCCCGCCAGTGAACTAGGTCGAAGCTGACCGAGTTAACTCAGGACCAACCTAGCGAGGGTCTGTTCACAGAGGGAGCATTCACCTTGGTCGAGGGTGATTACACCGACGAGGCCACTTTCGTGGTCATCGCAATCGGTCATCCCCCTTGTGAGAACCGTGAAACTGCCAGGTATCCTATCCTCATCAGGTCCGTGAACCATACTCATTTACGCCCTCAGATCTATATACGGTCATATCGACTTCCTAGGAAAGGGGGCAACAACACCACAGGAAGACGTACGCAGCCCTCCATTTGGTGTATTTTGATTCCGTTGATGCGATAGTCGTCCAGGTCAGATATGCGATTCGGATCGAACAGGAGCTTCCAGACCTCAACTTCTTCGTCCTCTCGGACGTGTGGCTGGATCACCCCGCCACGCTTGAGGGGATCCGAAAAATGTTTGACAACTGCATAGAAATGAACTTCATTCCCAAAGTGATTGTCCTCTGTGGGAATTTCACGACGCGTGACATCTCTCCAGCAAGCGTTCGGGACGCTCAAAAGTATCAAGGTGGTCAATGATTTATCGTTAACACAGCGTTGGGTGTGTTCGAGGCTGACTTCGCTGCGCCCCAGATAATTTTAACTCTCTTGGTGATTTGATTGTTTCGTATCCCCTGATCAGCAGATCTACGCATTTTATACTGGTGCCTGGTCCATTGGACCCCACAGTCAGCACGGTACTTCCCCGGCGGGCGATTCCCTCCACGTTCACGGGGCGGTTGAAGTACAAGGTACCAAGGCTACACTTGGCATCTAACCCGTGTAGGATAAGGTTCTTCAATCAGGAGATTGTGGTCTTCCGGGAAAACGTCATGGCGAGAATGCTGCGGAACCTAGTGGGCGTCAAGCCGGACGTTCGTAATGATGATTTGAAACGCTATGTGGGTGTGACCATTTTTTCAGGATGCCGGGAACCTGCGGAGTTAGTGAGTCGGAGGTTATATGACTAATACGGGATCTACAGCTTGTGCAGACGATTTTGGATCAGAGCCACCTCTCGCCGTTGGCTAAATCGGTCCAGCCAGTTCACTCGGAATTCGACCATGCACTGCGATTATACCCGTTGCCAACCGCAGTGGGTCGTTTGGCTTGCTTCATTTGCTTTGTTGATTTACTTGGCTGGATGGACTAGGTTGTGCTGGCGGACAAGTACGAGCAATACCAGATGACATATGAGGGGTGTCACGTATTCAACCCGGGGACCTTTGTAGGGAACTCTTACGGCTTTTCTACGTATAACCCGTCGCGCCGGGAGTCCGAAGCGTCGTAAGTGGCTTCCTCTTCCTTGGTTCCGATGTCTGAGCAGTGCCGGGTTCGGCGGATTTATCTCTTGATATGCAGACAGCTGGATTTCGAGTGACGACCGCGCTATGGAGCTGAGAGGATAGGGGTGACTCTTTCGGAGTCGTGTGGATCGAGGAGTGGATCACAGAGGTGGTCATATGTGATGCGTCATGCTTTGTAAATTAGGGCCGGGCTGGGGCCGAGGGAATCTCGAGTAATGCTAGGCATCGGCGTGGGCAACTTTGACTTACAAATAGCACAGCTCGCTTGCCGTCTGTTCCGACCTTCAAATCCCATTCATCCCGCCACTTTTTTTCAAAAGTGTAGCCCTTTCCCTCAAACCATGTCCGAGCCTTCCTCCTCCCTCTCCCCTCCCCAGAACCGCGCTCGGGCATCTTCCACGTCCCGCAGACCCCCCCTCACCCTTGACACCTGCTCATCAAGGAAACGCGCTTCTTCGTTCTCCAGCCCATCCTCACCCACCCCCACCAGCGGGATTCCACCGTCTGAAAACAAACAAGACATGACGCTCCCGAGTCTATTTTCTCGGACTTTGCAGATGTTGGATCTGGTCCGGTTTACACACCCATCTCTTACCCCCTCCACGGACGGATCCCTCCTACCGACCATGGCCCCCTCTCCGACTTTCTCATCCTTCACGAATTCGCTAAAGGAGAAGGATTCATTATATGCTGCTCGCAGTCCATCTGTATGTGCCGGGTTTTCAATGAGAGTAGCTGATCGCGTGGCTCACTCTCCACTTTTCCCGTTAAGGCACACCTCCCTCTGGTCTTTGTGATCATCCTTTTCCCATTGTCAACTCTCCTGGTCGTGCTTTGTTTGGCATCTTTACCGGTAACCGTGTCGTGGCCACGGACACTCGAAGATTTAGCCTCGATGGGCAAGGACCTGCACTCATATTCTCAGAGCGGAGCATGGCCGTTGGCGCATGTCGTCGGTGTCCTATCGATTTCCGCCGTTTGGAAGCACGCATGGTCGGTACCGGGTAGCGTAGCCTGGGTGAGTGGTTGCCACACCTTCTGAAAATTCCTCAAGTCGTTCGACTATTTTCTCTCTCGGCATTTGTAGAACGTTCTTAGTGGTGCCCTTTTCCACCCTGCTTGGGCGACCCTGCTCCTTACGCTCCTCACAACGATTGGGTCTATTTTCTCGTCTCTCTTGTCACGACCAATTGCTCCTTTGGTATCCCAATGGTTGCCCCGTGCTCTGGCTGTCACCAAAAATGCACTGCATGGTGATTTCGATACAAACTCGACCTCACAAAATAAGACTCCTGCTTGGGTGCGACTGTCGATTCTCCGTTTGATCGGTGTTGTTCCATGGTCGGGCCTCAATATCGCGTGCGGTGTTTGTGGTGTCTCAATCGCCGATTGCTTCCTCGGAACATTTATTGGTGCTCTACCATGGACTGCCGTTACATGCCAGGTGACTATCCAAATGTCTTCTCATGTAGAATCGCAGATTCTCACTCGAACTTCTCAGATCGGTGATATACTGCAAACTGTTGCTGCTAACCCATCCCCGACGGCGCAATCGATCCCGTCACTGCTTCGATCGCCTGACATCATCTTTAAACTGATCCTTTTGTCATTCCTATCCCTGGCTCCGATTCTTGGACGTGATTACCTTCGGGGATGGATATCGCCACGATCCCCCGTGGATGCGAAGGGTGAAACGGATGATCTGGAGAAGGATGAGCGCCGATTTCGATGGGTCTCTGAATGGCGATCGAAGATCCGACTTCCGTCAAAGTCCCGCTCCAGGAGTGGAAGCGAATCTCACGGCAATTTTGAGAAACTCTCATGAAACACGTCCCATTGTCCCCTGTTGCTCCCTTGGCTACCCCTCTACGATCTTTACGGTCTGTTTTCACCACTTCAAGCGAGAAGAACCGGTCAAACCGGTATTTGTTCCGCTTTCTCACGAGAATGCACGACTCGCTATCGTAGCGTACACCACACTTCGCTCGACTGCGTTATCTTGTTCATGTCCGCATCCCTGGCCCCTCCTCTTACAACATAGCTTTCGACTCCTTCATTTCCTTTCCTATACGACCTTGCTTACTCGCTTTCATACTTTCATCAGGTTTGATACCCTCCGTCTTTCTCCACACGCCGCAACTCTGATACCGTCGTGCATCACCCACTCCTTACCTTTCTTGTTCATAGCATACGATACCACCTCGCTTCGCACACTTTAATTCCTTTGGGGTCTGTTACATGCCCCAGATCTTCGCACAGAGCCGTGACTGCTGCCTGTTGTTGGTGGTTCTGAAACAGTTTTTCCGCGTCGACACCTTTTTTGCTGTAGTTCTGTTGTCGCTTGCTTCCGCTTTTTTCGTTGATCTGTAGAACTTCCCCCAGTCATCTCATAAGTTCACGATTTTCATTCACACGTAGCATACCAAATGATACTGTACAGAATAAAGTAAGTACTTCCCCACCCTCCTGTTTCTGGGTGGAGACCATTTCACGAATCCCGTAAACCCGTGGTTGGCGCTGTGGGCGGGCGCTCGGACTCAGTATTTCTTCTTTGTTGATGCTCGAAGGATTCCTCTTTCTGACACGACCTCCGGCGACACTCCAGAGGGACCTCAAGGCGGGTGTTCATGAAATCGGCTATCATGATCAGTTCAGGATCCGAATTATATCTTGAACCTCGAGGAATTCATGAGTGGTCGAAACGGCATCATGACTGACACTGCGACCTCCTGTTGGCTGGCCTTCTCGCCCATTCATCAGAGATTCTCAGTCACCCCACTGTCTGGAATACATGCTGTTTCCTGGCTTGTGAAATACGTTAGGAACCTGCTTGTTGCGACGCTTTTTTGATTGTATAGAAAGGACACCTCCGGAGGATGCCCTAGGTGTGGTCCCCTATTCCCGGATTCTGACACGTCCCGGGAGCTTTCTCTCTCCCTTCTCCTCCCCAGTTCTTTGTTTTCCTCGTGCTTTGCCGTTTGGCCACCCTTCTCGGCCCGTCGTGCCTTGCTTCGTGGGCCACCTGGGATCTCCAATCGAGCGGGACCGTGCGTTCTCGGCGGCCCTCGCCTTCAATCCTCGTTCACCCTTCCAACCCCTTCTTCTCGCTCCCGCCTCGCGCCTCACGATTAACGACCCTCCACGACCTTATCAAGCACAGGCGGTTTGATTGCCCATTCCGTGCTCCCTTTCGAACAAAACCAAAACGCTTGGCAAGTTAGTCCGTGTTCGCTGTTTTCAGTGACCGTGGGTGGCCACGCGCCCCGACGAGTCAAATTTACAGGACGTTCCTACTCCTTCAAAAGCCCTCATCAGTCCATCCCTCGCTAAAGGTATCCCTCCCTACTTCATACGACGTCTACTCCTTCAGCGGGTAGAGTTTCGCGTGTTCGCTTCCATCAGATCGACCTTGATATCTATTCTATCTCTATACATCGGGCCCAAGATCCCAGATGTCTGACCACCATATTCGCCCATCCGCTCGTGATCAGCGAGATCCACAGACGAGGAGTCTACGGAGTAGGAGTTCAAGCCGGGACATGAGTTGGAGAAAGCCAGTGCCAAAATTCGTCCCGTCTCCGCCAATCTCACCAAATCAGACGCAATCGCCACAGTACACGGGCTCGCCTACGACTACTATGTTCAGGTATACGATGGACCGTGCGAATCCGTTCTCCATGTCGTTGACTTCGTTGAACAATGACTTGCCTCCGGTACGTGGCGAGGCCACGCCGGTGCCTTGCTCTCATCCTTCTCTCGTGAGAAGCTCATGTTAATTGGATTGTTTTTGTGGTCTCGGTTTTTTTAGTTGCCCACTGATTGGAGGGAGAACATCGATCGTGCGATTAGAAACGAGAGTTCCACAAGCTCGAAGAGCTCGGGGAGTCCACCGATCACCCCAGTCGTCACGTCTCCGACTTATGGATTTGCACACGGATACTATCACACCCCAGGTGAGCAATACCGCGGCTCCCCGAAACCATGGCCCCCAGATCACATTTCCTAACGCTTTGAAACACAGCGATATCCCATTTGCAGGTTACTGAGGCTGATAAGGATCAATCGATGTTTCAGGAGGTGGACCTTGGGGAGAGGAAATCCCGCGACCGCCATCATCTGGCGGACAAGGAAAACATACCACCACCGAATCTCAACCACGGGTTGAAACGATTGGCGGTTCCCCCAGGCACGAATGGGTCAAGCGTGTCTGTAGCTCGGATCCCAAAGGTTGGTGTGATATGGTGCATCTGCGTCTTACATGAATTTTACAGTTCTTTTTTTGTAGACGTACCGTCCCCCTACACCCCCATTGGCGTCTCGTAAGAGGACGTCGGCACCACCGACTCCGGTTACCACCACCATGAATAAACCGATGCATATCGTGCGTATTCTGGTTTAAAAAACCCACAGCTCTCACTAAGTCCGTTTCAATACAGGTATATCCCGATCTGACGGGCCTCGGAGCTGAGGCTCATAGCCAACGGACGAGGAGTCCGGAGTCTGATGATACCGTCGACACGCATACCCTCCGGACCGTCCGTTCCTCGCTCTCAATATGGACCAATACCCGTGGCGTATCGATGGACGCATCCACGCTGACCGAAGATGACGACAGAACGTTAACAGTGTACCAGCCGCATTCCGTCAGAAAATCTGCGATTGGGCCCAACGTGATGTTTGTGGTTGAACCACAAAACCCAGGATCTGGATTCTGGAAAGCATTCAGGCTCTGGTTCGACTCTTTTTTTCATTCGTTTAAATCTTGCTTGTCGGATTATTGAAAACATGTTATAGTTTTTTTTCGTGTTTGCTTTGTAAATGCTTTTTTATGTCTCCTCTTCACTTCTTGCTTGCTTTGTTAGTCGCTGTGCGGCGTATGGATGCTTTGTTGATTTTCTGTAGTCCAGCTGCGGACATATGGCTTGTAGTGAGCGCGTGTTTCTTGAGTCGGGGTGGGATGAAATGGGAGTTATATGATTTGTTGCCGAATTGGGCAGTGGTGATCGTCATCGGTTTGCCCTCCACTTTTGTTTTGACAGAAACTCCAAGGGTATCCTCTCTCTCTCTTCCTCCTCTCCCTGTCGCGAGACACGCACAAGGGCGAGGATTCCACTACAATACCGACACGACAAATCAAAGAAATGCGCTCGTGACAGCGAGACTGGCAACCTTCTCTTTCTCGAAACAAACAAAACCGCGCAAGCACGTGCGCTCAACTAGACGTCCAGCGGTGGTACCCAACCCCCAGCACCCGCCTTCCCCTTCCCCTTATACTTCCGAAACACTTTCCGTGCCATCCACCTCACCACAAACCGACACACCCTGGTGGTTAAACGAAATACCTTGACGGCTCCTCTACCCGGATATGGTAGAGAAGGTACAGGATGCTACATCCGAGCACTCCATTTCAGGGACCTCTTATGGCCCTACGCGCCCGTCAGTGTCAGTAGGTCCCAGCGAAACGAGGGGTGAACCTTCGAGCTCTGTTTCTCCATCTGGGAGGGAGATATTCGACGCTACGGTAACCGGTGTCCAGGACCGTGTATCGTTGCCACACTTACGATCAGACCCGCCCCCGTCAAAGACGTATCGACGACTCGCACATAGTCTGGATGAGTTCAGACAGCAAGAAGGAGAACAGAGGGAGGCGAGGTTGAAGGAGGTTTGGCAGAGGCTGACGGAGGCGAGGAATGGCAAGGGGAAGGAACGCACAGCTTCGGTCGGACCTGTTAATCCGACGACAGTTGATGGTGTTGGCACAAAGGGCGCTACCTTCACCAGGGAGAAGGCAGAAATGTTACAAGACATCTACGATGACGAGTTATTGCATAAATGCGGGAACGGGTACGGCTTGACGTATGCGCGCGGTTCCAAACTACTAATCCCGTGGAACGATTTTTATCGATATGCAGAAATCAAGGAAGTTGGTGAGTTGAGCGAGATGTCCTATCTTGGCGGTTTTGCTTATCTGATCGAAATTTCATACAGAGTTGTGGCACGTATTTCATGATGAGCTCGATCTGGACGGGAACGGTCATTTGGATGCGGAAGAACTTGGGCTGGCCCTGGAGAATGCTGGTCCGTCAGATAGCCCCGTCTTTCCGTTTCATCGTCCTTACTCACCGGTTTGTTCCCGTAGGGATCCCGTTATCTCCGGGCACTCTCTCGGAATTCATGACCACCTTGACCTCGTCGCCGCATTCGCATACCATCAACTTTCGCGAGTTTCGAGATTTCCTCCTCTTATTGCCTCGCAAGGTGTCCACAGCCGAAATATACCAGTATTATGAGACGAGGAGATACCTCGGCGACGACGGAAGGGGCGCCGCGAGAGTGACGATGGAAGGTTTGTGATCCGACTCATGCCTCCCTTCACCCGAATGTATCTAACGCTTTTTGAATGAAGGTGACGTCAGTTTGAGTGCTGAGGATAAACCTCCACCAAATATGGCATCCTCGATCCCGGTTATATCGATGGCCCCCTCCCAGGTCACCTTGCCACTGCTACCCGTCGACCACTCGTACTCTCAGCAAACCGAGGAAGAGGAGCAGGGAGAAGTCGAAGTCTACGAAGAGGAGGAGCATCACGGTTGGTTCGGTGGCTCTACCGCTGTGAAATACCTGCTAGCTGGCGGTGTGGCTGGAGCAGGCGAGCTTGATTCATCACTCCTCTGACCCCTTGTTTCCTGACCAACCGGTCCCCAGTTTCGCGGACGTGCACCGCACCGTTCGACCGGCTGAGGATATTCCTAATTACCCGACAACCCGACCCAACTCTCACTGTCCCGTCACGACCGTTCGGCATGAAGGCGGTTACAGGTGCGATGACAAGGATATACGTTGAGAACGGGATCCTCGGTTTCTGGATCGGGAATGGACTGTCTGTTGTAAAGATCCTTCCCGAGTCTGCCATCAAATTCCTGTCATACGAGTCCTCTGTAAGGCGTACCCCTCCTCGAACACGAAATTCTTACGCTAATTACGACTGTAGAAACGAATGTTTGCCACGTACTGGGACCACGTCGAGGACAGCCGTGATATAAGCTGGTTCAGTAGGTTCATGTCGGGTGGTATCGGTGGTATCACAAGTCAACTCAGTATGCGATCAGTCTATTGATAAGTGTCTGTGACACTGATTTTGGGCCAGGTATATACCCGATTGAAACCGTAAAGACCCAGATGATGAGCAATATTGGAGGACAAAGACGGACATTGGCACAGGCGGTGAAGCACGTATACTCGCTTGGCGGCATGCGAGCATACTATCGTGGTCTTGCCGTGAGTAGCCTGAATGATTCCAGGCGTAACAATGGGCTGATCGTCCGGGATACAGATCGGGTTGCTCGGCGTGTTCCCATATTCGGCGATCGACATGAGCACCTTCGAGGCGTTGAAGTTGACGTACGTACGGTCAACGAGGCAAGAAGAACCTGGTGTCCTGGCCCTGCTCGCTTTCGGGAGCATTTCTGGAAGCGTCGGTGCGACGAGCGTGTACCCGCTGAACCTGGTTCGGACGAGGCTGCAGGCTTCTGGATCTCCGGCCCATCCACAACTTTATACGGGCATATGGGATGTGGTCTCGCGGACGTACAACCAGAGGGGCGTTCGTGGGTTTTATATTGGTCTAGGGCCGACCTTGGCGAAGGTGATCCCGGCGGTTTCGATATCTTATATGGTCTATGAACAAAGTAAACGAAAGTGAGCGAATTGTATTGTTGCTCGTGCTTCCCGGCGACTGACCACATTCTTACAGGCTAGGCGTATGATTTACTTAGCGTGCCTTCATTATTTCATTCATTCTTGCTTTTCTCCTGCTTTGCATACTCACTTGTTTCTGTCCTCAATGTTTATTACGTCATGGTATAATATTCTCACTCTCCCCTATCTAGACCATTCGTTTCAGTTAGAGTTTGCATTTTTACATACACGCAAAACATGGGTTGGATCGAATGGTGATTGAGGAGAGTTAGATGTAAAGACCGTCATCACCGCCTCCTGTTATTGATGGCGGATTTGGTTCTGGATCGACGGTTGCGGATGCGGGTTGTGTTGATCGGCTGGGGTCAAGGTCGTAATGGGAGGGTGAGACGACTCCTTTTTGTACTAAGGCGTGTTTGAGGATTGAAACACGCTCTTCCTGCGAATTGCTGGAACGACAGATCAGAAACCCCCATGGGTGTAACCCACACAACCTAGATGGAACTGCATCGTACATGACGTCTATGTTTTCTTGAATCGCACCCATGAACTCGGGATCTGGAGCAGACTCGGAGGTGGTGTCGATGAAGTATTGAAGCTGGTCTTGGGTGGATTTGAGGTGGTCAAGAGAGTGCTGGAGACGAGTGATTTCTTGAACGATCAGTTTACTAAGGATTTTTCCTCTCCCACTCCGTTTCCCCCAGAGTGGTGAGTTGCGTACCTTGAGAGATTGTTACTACATCGAGATCCATGACCTGAGCCCAAGTGAAGGGTTGAGGGTACTTGAACTTTACTTCCGCCGCCATATCTTTTGTGGAATTGTTCGGCTGGGAAGGAAGATACGGGTTGTTTGGCAAAAGCCTTGAAACCAAACAGACTCCGGTAACTTCCTGTCGACGTCATTCAGGGGATGTAGATCACGTCCGCATCCGTATCTTTATTCTCTTGCTCTTTGACTTTCTTTTACAATGTCTCCCACCCTCCCAGGATTCCTTTTCGATATTCCAAGGAACCCAGTGGTCGCAGTCGGCTTACCGCTAGCTCTCGGGTTCCTCAGTGGAGCAGGGTCCAAGAAGGTGATCAACAGTATCTGGTACCAGGTACGCGCTTCGAGACCCTGGACACTACGTCCCACAACCCCTCCCCCACTTCCTCAAAGTTGACGCAATTGTACGCAGAGCCTTTTGATCCCTCCCGGAAGACCTCCGCGACCTGCATTCCCAATCATCTGGACCACTCTGTACACCGCGATGGGTTACGCTTCTTACCTGGCCATTCGTCACCACGACCGTGCCGTCATGGCCGTAACCAAGTAAGGCACCACAGACTGTCCCCGTCTTATATCCTAACGGAATTTGGACCGGATCCATACCACAGGGAGACCATCCAAACCGGACTGAAGTGGTACTACGTGCAATTGGGTCTGAACTTCATGTGGAATCCAATTTTCTTCAACGCGAAGAGCGTGAGTTCATAGGGGCCGAATTCACTCGAATGTATCGCACTAACGCGTCGTTCCATCTCTCAGCCCTTATCTGCGTTAGTGGATGCGGTCGCGTTGACCGGGTCGACTTGGTATATGACCGTAAGTATCATCAGATGACCTCATCTATCACGAATCTCAACTTGAGCGATAGAAACTCTTCCATGGTGCTACGGATGGTGCCACCACACCCTTTCTCATCCCTTATTGTGTTTGGTTGGGTTTCGTGGTTTACATCAATGGTGGTATCTGGTGGCTCAACCGTGGGCGTAACGTACCCAAGTATGATTAACTCATCCGCACTCCGCACTATGCGAAGAAGTTGCGAACGAACAGAAGTCCATTCTTGGGATACATTTTATCTCGAAAGAAAATACAAGTACAGGCTCGGTAAACAGTGCAGCCACGGGTTCGATCAGAGATGGGTTCAAGAAAGTCCAAGACAAGCAGGAAATGTCAAGTTCAAGCCGAGAGACACAGAGCCAGAGAGCAGAGCAAAGCAGTAACAAGATGTACAGGATTCCTCAGGGTGGTCTGGATCGAGATATCAGTTCCTGTTCCTTCGTCGTCGGGCGACAACAGTCGCATCGGACGCCTGCGAAATGCGTGACAAACTCAAGAAAGGTCTAGAAAGATAGGAACTTGCCTTGGTGGCAGCATTGTTCTGCCCATTAGCCTTCGTCTTCTAGAAATTCAGTCTGCCTGAGTACACAAACGAGGATACTCCACTTACCCTATTCTTGTGAGGGCGTTCGGCTTCCTCAAAGGACGAATCTCTCTTCCCATCGGTCCTCTTGCTAGGGCCCCCGAGCCTATCCCTCTTACCTAAAGCACTGATGACCGGTTCGTCGAACTCGTCGCCAGAATCGACGACCTCGTCAGTTGTGTCTGTCATCGAACGGATGAGCCCCTTTCCCCTGGGCTTCATGGCGGTCCTGCGAGGTAACACGGGATGTTCTGGCTCCTGAGGGGGTGCGGTGCGAGTCGGAGTCCTGAGCGCTCTATTTGCCAACTTTCCCACCTCTGACGCCCTATTCGTGACTGGGGTACCCTGGAGCAACTGTTCAATGCTCGAGTTAGTTGACGATCCTGCATCAGTGTCTCAAAACCGTGGTTTTACCGGTCCGTCTCGATCGGGAACAGGCGGGCTACTGACTTGAGATGGGATATTCGGGTCGCTCGCGGATTGCTTGTCTGCAGTCGAGGACTGGTCGCCGATTTTTGCAGCATGCTTATGAAGCCTTGTGATGATCTCCTCCAGCTGTTTTATCTTCATATCCCGAGCTTGTATCGTTTTCTCTCTCTGTTAGAACAGTTGCTCAGCATGTTCCTGCCATTGCGCCGCGGTTAGCCGATAAATTAACTCACCCTTATAAGTTCATTCGACTTCATGTCTAACTGTTGCTCCTGAGCAACCCGTGCTTCTCCTCTAATAGTACGGACCAGGCTTTTCTCTTGACCGGTCTGCGTTCATTCAGTCACCGACTGCGCAAGGGGCGGCGGAAAACAAACCAGATCGCCGTTCTTGTATCTTTCCTCTATGGTGTTGGACTTGCGAACCAGTTCTTCGTTTTTGTTCTGCAGCCTGGTGATATCTGCTCGAAGGGCCACCACTACATCGGAGTCCTCAATAGCGTCTTTGGGAGGGATTGGCGGGGGCGGCGGGATGGCCTTCGTTGCTGCAACCTCTTGCTGGAGTTTCTCGTTTTCGACGGTAAGATCGTTCACCTTTTTCATGCTTTCCTCGAGGATTCGAGCTTCCTTCGCAGCAGCCTCAAGCCATTCTTTTTCCTTCGCAAATAGCTGTTGTTGGAAGGTAGTCTCGGCCGAACGTACAGAACTGTTTTCACGTTCTAGACTCTCCACCAAGTCACGATTGCTAGCCTGTAACTCAGAACACTTAACCTCAAGGACAGATACCTGCCCCTGTAGGATTCCTTGTTCTTTCTGAATGTCATAAGAGAGCGAGGTAAGGTATAGTCTTGGAATGATTCAGGTATTGTGATCACGCACCGATGCGGCCTTCTCGACATCAACGACACGTTCCTATATCTGCATCAGAATTACCTCTCACAAGCCTTATCAACTATCTCACCTGGAGCTCCGCGTTCGTTTCTTTCGTGAGGCGGAGGGTAATAGTCTGGTCATCGAATCGGTCTTGTAATGCCTGTTTCATCATCAAGTAATCGGTGTGAATTCTGTCTTAGTGTAGTATCGTTCGAATTCCACACCTGGAAACGCATATTCGCCTGGGTAGCGCTGCGGGGAATTGAGCGCTTCGAACCCGAATATCGAACATAGGCCAAATGACGTACGATTCCCTTGAGCGTTCTAGCTCGGCTTCGAGGCTACCCACACGGCTTTCAAGCCGCCTCGTGGCCTCCTCGAAAGTAGCCTTATCGGCTTTCCTGGCTTCAGAAACACCCTTCTCACGGGCTTGAGAGGCGTTGAGATCTTCGAGAAGTTCGGAAATCTTGTGTTCTAGTTTGGCCAGGCTGTGGTTCATAAGGTCAATTGTCGAGAATACGAACTCTAGTGAGCGTACCTGGATGTTCGTTCATTGAGGGCCAAAATGTTCTGTTCAAGGGAAACCCGAAGGATTTGATTCTCCGCATTGATGTCAGATAGTTTCTTCTGGGTTGTGAGAGCCCTTGTGATGATGATCAACCCGTTGAAGTGATCAAAATATAATTCGCTTACTCATCGCGAAATTTGACAACCTCTGTAGCTCGCTCTTCCGCATTCGAAAGTTGACTCTTAAGCTCGTGGATGCTGCATATATCCCGTTAGTCGCCTCATCGCAAGCACAAAATCACTTGGATGTACGTCTCTCGAAGTTCGGGGACCTCAGCCGAGATTGCCTCGGACTTGGCAAGCTCCTTCTCGACTTCTTCGACCCTGTCGTCCCCGTAAGATCCTCCTTGACCGCATTTGCGAGTTTTGGACACACCTTTCTTGAGCATTCGCTAACTCCACTTCCAACTCAGCCGCGTTCGTATTGGAGTCACGGAGTTCCCCCACCACTTTTTTGAGTTCTTGAGAGAGGACCCTTGTGCTTTCGTCTGATCCCAGTTGAATTCAAGCTTAAGGGATCGTGTTCAATGGATTGCGCACGCACTGGAAGTTTTCATTTCGGTAGAAAGGCTCCTGATCGTTTGTCGATCCTCTGTGAGGATGGCCTCTAAGTCGGAGATTCTCGATCTCGCCTCGATGAGATCTGAAGACAGGGTTGTCAACCTATCTCGTAGTATCGTTGTTACTTCTTGGGCTAGAATAGCGTCAGACCAACCCATCTCCGTACGGAGCGTTGCTCACAGTTCTTGCAGTCAGTTCTCAGTCCGTCCATGAGCTCTCGCGTATTTTTGTTCATTTGGTCCCCACGGAGGTACGGAGTGAGACCTTTTTGGTGGGGTATCAGCAATTTCTGGGACGTCGGGACGAATCGACGAGCGACTGACTGGCGATAGTTTCACTTGTCTTGATCCTCAAGTGTTTGATATCGGGGACCATTGATTGAACTTCGCGGGCCAGTCCGGACCAAGAGTCTGCGCCTTCTTTCAGAGATTTGATAGAGTTCCCCAGATCTTCCAAACTGAATTGGGGGAGTCAACATATTATGGCACGGGCTTGGACATGGACGTACATCGCTCCACTTTTCTCCTGACTCTCCTTCGCCACGTCCTTGACTTTCTTTAGTCTCCTGAGCAGTTCAGATTTCTCCTCTTTCGAGGCTTCGAGCTGAACCTGCAGCACACCTAAGTCGTGTTTCTGTGGGCAAACTCAGTTCAAACCAATAGTGAAACCCGCGCAACTTTGTATGACAGACCAATTCTTCGATTTCTGTCTGAGCGTTCTTCATATCGGCAGTAATCTGTGACGCAACCAAATTGAGATCAAATTGCGTTGCTGTAACCACTTCTCGCGAGGAGTGTCTACTGGGAGAACGTTGTAGATCCCGTGAACCCCTTCGAACATCAGGGTGAGCCGATGCGGATTGGGAGAGCCTCGACAGGGATGGCGTGGTCGCAGAGACTGTTTGGAGTAGGGGAAACTGAATAAAGCTGATATATGCGTCAAAATTTGGCGCGGACTCACATCTAAACCCGATACCTCCTTCGTCACTCTGTTTCCCTGCACCACCAAACAAAGGCCTCGAAGGAGCTGCGGTATCCGGGGATGACATCTCCTCCTTCACCAGGAACCTCCTCGTGCTCGCATGCAGGTTGGGGTCCTCCGGTATCCGGGGTAACCTTGACCCATCCGCCTCCCTCGTCGGAGACAAAGACCTTCTACCGGAGAGTGTAGAGCTCAGCCTTGACGTATCAAAATGGCGCGGTAGGGAGGACGAGGACCCAGACGTATTCAAGCTGAATCGAGAGTTTGGTTGAGGGATCGACCGGTCACCATCCCCACCGACACCCCGGGATGGCCAATTCTGTGAGTAAGAAGAAAGTGGGCTGGAACCTGTTTCGAGTCCACTCTGCTGAGATGTCCTTTCCTGCTTGGAGGTGACGCCAGGGGTGCGTTTGAACGAAAAGTGTGACTAGCCACAAACGTTTGCGCTACCCAACCTAAAGATTTGTTTGAAAACGCACCATTATCAAAAGGGAGGCCAGAGATATGGATGGATAGGCAAAGGTGAATACAGGAGCAAGAAAAGTTATTGTGCCGAACTTTCCCACGCGCTCAACACTATCTTAAGATCTTACCACCCACGCGGCCGATGTCGATGAGCACTTGAGTGCCAAGGCGGAAACCGAGTTACACGCAAATCACAGGATCACATAACAAAGGACTCTCATGGGCATAGTTACAGGACGCGATATACACATTTGACCATAAGGGGGATCGTGGCGTAAATCGTTATTTTTCAGGGAATATAAGAGAGACGACGGTGATTGTATCAGGTATCACACCTTTGAAAGTCGATGGGGTAACAGGATTAAGAGAAATACATGCGCACGGCCTGTCGGGCGTGAAGAGGCTGGAAGCGGCTTTTGAAGTTGTCAAGGCTCGTCTGAGCATCTCCAATAAGTGTCGACTCTTCGGAGAAGTTGAGAGTACCCTCAGGGTCGTAGTGGTTCTTCGCACGAGAGCAGACGATATCTGCGTCTAATGAAGGTTCAGCGAGCAGTTCGGGGGTGAAGGGGGTATTACACTTACAGTATACGGGAGCCGGTATTGACACGGACCGGGTTGCACGAGCGTAAACATGGCACAAAGCGAAAGTTAGAGATTGCAATCCGTCAGCGCTAAAACAAGCAATCAATATGAATCGGCGAGAAGGTAAGTATCATGTGATTGGCACTCACGAGAACCCATTCTCATCATGCAACACGCTATAATGGGCTGGTCGGGAAGTTCCAAGGAGGCCACCGTGGCTTTGCAGATAGAAATCGAACTCAGTGGGGTGAACCACGTCGCTATCTACGACGGTGCCAGCCGGGCAATTCCCACTCCTGTCTGCGTCCTTGGGCGACGGGAAAAAGCGAACGTGATGGCGTTTTCCGACAATAACGATGGTGATCTTAGGATTTATCCCGGCTTCCTTACACGCCTCTAATGAATCCTGAGTGGGTAAACGATACATATCCACAGAAAGCGTGACAGACACACCTCGGACAAGGGGGAGCTCTTTTTCAAGAACTTGTTTGAATTGTCCCTCAGAGACACCATCTCTGTAAAAGATGATGCGTTTGGGGGCTTGATTAGTCTGTTTCTTCTCGAAATTGGCTCGGTAATCGATAAATTTCGTGATCATATGCTGCGATATAACAGCTTAGTAGAGTGTTGCGATGGCAGCAGCTCTGTGGATAGAGATACCTTGGTCATCCGCTTCAAATCCTCGACCATCTCGACACGCGATTCCTGAACCGATGAAGTAGCAATGTACTTTCCGCCGTCGGAGTCCACATTTGCCACAACAGAGGCGAATGAGGGGCGGCCTTCTGATCCCCTGTACAAAGCAGTGAGTTATGCGCAACTACGATGGCCCCCGTGGTACTTACGGAGCAGGATGGATGGTATCACAACCCATGACCATGGTAGGATTCTGAGGATCGGTCAAGAAAGCAACCGATCGGGGATCAGGGATGGTATTAATGCCGCCCAGCTTAACGTTGATCTTGAGGCAAACGTTCGCGAAGTATTGGGATTTGGCTTGCTTGCACTTATGGCTCTTCAGGCATTGAGTCGCTACTCCGGTCTGAAGGGTATTATCAGCAAGGGTGGATACACGAGCGAAGGCAAGTGCTCACGTGAACGTCACCGAAACTGTTGGGAGAGTTGAGCTATAGCACTGTGCAGAGGATGGTCCAATACTTACTATTTGACCGCGGTATATATGTCGGATGCCCCTTCTGGTAACACGACGACCAGAAGGGGTGGAGTTGGTTTCTTCATTCGGCTGAACTGTCCACCGATGTCCAATAGTTCCTAATTCACGGTAAGCGCAAACTAAGGGAATGGAACGAAGAGACACTCACACGAACGACACCGTTCTGCCCATTAGCGAAGAAAATGCTCGGGTTCGTGTCCTGCACGATGATCCCAACTTGACGGCAGGCATCAAGTAGATTCTTACCCATTTCCCCCGCATCGTTCTCGTTAAACCTTTGTTTACGCTCGAAAACCACGATGGCGAAGGATTGAATAGACGTTGGCCGGAAAAACTTCTTATCCACCCTATGAGAGAGATGAGGAACGGGCGAAACACAAACAAGCCTGGAACCCACATATTCCAGGCCCCATCCCTTGGAGTCTAGGTAGAACGATGGTCAGTCAGATGCGAAATAAGAGAAGCCCATGCATACGATTGTCGGTTGTTTTGAATTCGGACCGTACTTGAGCATTGGAGGTTGCAACACACGAGCCTGGAGCTGTAGTGGTTGCACGTTCGGCTGCACCTTGAGGCCAAACTGTTTGACATATTCCGACTCGCTCCACTTCAGGATCTGTCGAACATTTTAGGAACCTTGAAAAATGGATATATGTTGTAGAACCAGTTACCTCAAGACCGTTTTTGATGCTGTCCAGCCTAGCACTGGGTCGCTTTGTTGCGAACTCCAAGACGTCCTTGGTCTTTTCGGGTGGGACTTGCTTGCGCATAATCTGGCCGGGGGGTACTTCACACACTTCAAGTGGAATTAGAGCTCCATTTCCGACCTGACAAGGTCGGTTAACACCCGCTAGTGATGCGGATGGATTAACCTACCTCAACACAGGTGACGTCGGGGAATCTCAAGGGACGTTTGTATGTCCTGAGAAAGTATTGCGCGACGGTCATTTGTCCTCCGTCACGGAGGGAGAACGTAAGGTCGTTAGCACCAGCACTGCTCAACCTCTTGACGATTCTCGACCTAGACCTATCCACAAGCCCCGTTTCCGGGTTTCTGGTAAACACTCTCATTCCGGTCAGGAACCGTTGGAGTTTGACTCGCTCGCGATCGGGGAAACCTCTGCGAGGGGCCAACGCGTTGGGGTCACGATGGCCGATGAACTCCCTGCATAGTTCGAGCAAGTTTCCTCCCTTATACATGACACCGGTGGAGATGTCGACGTTGATGAGCATGCAGCCGACCGCTGGACGAATGGACTGGAAGTATCCGCGCCAAAGTACAAGGCCGTTCCCGATGTCCTTGGTCTCTTTGTTCGTGAAGAAAGAGCGAATGTTGAACGCGTATTCAGGGTTTAAAGTTGGCTCCATCCTGATAACGACGTTCTTCGCTAATGGTGTCAGTCATTACGGCGAGCGTAGGATGGGTGAGAAACGCACGAGCGCCTTAAAAAACCGTCAGTAATGCGTAAACAACTTTCGGGTAAAACATACAGTAATTGCTGTCAGTACAGCATTATCGTGGCTCTGCTGTCCTTTCAAGAACCGAGCAAGAGTCCTGTCCGATGATCGGTGAGGTGGTGATAGACTTAACCTCGCTCACACTCACTCAGGGTTGATCTCCGCTACTTTTGTCAACCGAACCTTGAGAGGCTTGGACTTCTCGTTGATGGGAGGGAAGGTGAACTATACAAAATTTCAAACCACAAACGAGCATGTGATGGATTGCATGACCGACCTCCTTAGAACCAGTGTCGCCGAGCGGGAGCTCCCTAGGAGCAAACAAATTCTTGCGTCCATCGTATACAGCACGTGGCGTGAAGATTTCAGGGGCGACCTGGTTCTGCAATCGGGCGATCAACTCCATGTTGAATCGGAGTGGGAAAACTCTTTCAGCAGGCAAGATTACTATTGGATATCGCGTGCCTCGTCAACGAAAGTCGCGAAGTAAAGTGACAAACACGTACCAACTACGAGAAAGAGGAGAAACAAGACTTAGAACGCGGTCAAGTGAAAGAGGAAGTGCGTAGATCATTACCGTCGTAGTGGTGGATGATGGCCTCAGGTATGACACATGCGAAGTGGTTGGTGGTGACATAGATAGGTCTTCCGCTAGTACCCCATCCGGGACGCTTTACACCGATGGTTTCAACATGCTTAGCGATGGCTGGGACATTTTGGGCCGGTCCGCGACTTTGAGTGAGGCCGGCCCCGCCGCGGCCACGCGCACTGCCTTGCTGACCTCTGGGATTTCCTCGAGGTGGAGTCATTGATATCTAGGCGACGGCCTGGAGAGGGTAGAAGAGGTTGAGGGATTGCAAGTGAGTGGCGATGGGTGGTGGGGTGAAAGGAAGGTGGAGGAAGAGAGACGGACTGGTTTTATAGGTTATCGATCAACAGAGAATATACTCAGCCACACTACAAAGGCATCGACCTTTCCCATCCGTCCACCGGCTCCCCGTAGGCCACTTTCCATGGCGAAAAGGCAAAAAAAAAAACCACGGTCCATGCGACGACGACCATTCCCATCTTTCACGATTTCGTGCTTTCTGCAGCGCGCTTTGTCCTTTCAGTGTTTCTCTTTTACTCGTTTTCTTCCGTTAAATATTGTTTGAGGCTGGCGTGGCTTATTGCACCCGAACCGCCACGGCCACACTCAGACCCCAGCCACGATCGAGTCACCGCCAATCTGCTGACCATGTCCTCCGGCTTTCTTCCACTCATCAAGGAAGAGGACAAGGAAACCCTGTCCGTCCTTAGCCGCCTCGGCCCACTCCTTGTCCCCCTCCGAGACCACCCTAACTATAAGTTCCCAGCCTTATCGGATATTTACATCCTCATTGATAATGAAAGAGCAATGGATCCTGATCACGTCATTTCTTTGCTCGATAGTGGCATTCAAAAGGTCGTTGTCCCTGTTTCTCTTGCGAAGCAACTCGTGCCGACCGTTCCAAAACACCGCATCCTCTTGCTTCTTGATGTCGCAAACGTTTCTGCGGTAACGGAAACGCTGAAAGACAGCGTTTCGGGCGTACTTTTCAAGACCCCTACGCCTGATCCCGAGCTCGTATCCTCCGTTTCCAAATTTTTCTCCAAATCGGCGATCTTTATCTTTCCGACCAGTCAATATCAACCGTCACGATCCTCGATTCGCGAGCTTTCAAACGTTGGCGCCGCCTTGGTCATCGCCACAGACCAATTATCCATATCCGCTCCTGTTGATCAACGCATTCACGTCGTAGACGCCTTCCTAGCGCCCATCACCTCTGATCGGCCTGACGGCTTATTCCCTACAGTCGTCTCCTCCTACAGCTATGGAGACACCGCTCTCGGCCTGGTTTACTCTTCCCTTGAATCCATCAAGGAAACTATCCTTACCGGGAATGGCGTCTATCAATCCAGGAAGCATGGTCTCTGGAGGAAAGGTGAAACCTCTGGAGATGTCCAAGAAGTGGTCAAGATTCGTCTCGACTGCGACTCCGACGCTCTCCAATTCAGCGTCATCCAACATGGCCAAGGATTCTGCCACCTAGGTCGGACGTCTTGTTTTGGGGAACTCGCAGGTTTGGCTGCTCTCGAGAAGACATTACAATCCAGGCTCGAGTCTGCTCCTGAGGGATCGTATACCGCGCGGCTCTTCAACGATTCAGCACTCCTCAAATCCAAAATCATGGAAGAGGCCGAAGAGTTGTGCCAAGCTACAACCCCCGAAGAAATTGCTTTCGAGGCAGCAGATCTCATCTACTTTGCCCTCACGCGATGCGTGGCTGGTGGCGTCAGTGTCGCCGACATCGAACGCTCCCTCGACGCCAAAGCGAAGAAGATCACCAGGAGAAAAGGCGATGCCAAACCCCAATGGGTCAGCGCCACACCAGAGGTCATCAAGCCCCTCCCACCAAAGCCGCAATTGATACCCGCTCCTCCCCCGTTCCAACAGGAGGTCGAAATCGACCCATTTGACCCCATCCGAATGTGCACATACGATCTTTCTCAAATCTCACCTTCCCAGCGTGCCGAACTCCTTCGTCGGCCCGTACTCAGGTCGTCAGAAATGATGGTCAAGGTCCAACCCATCGTGGAAGAAGTCCGTCTCAAAGGCGACGCGGCGCTTTTAGACTTGACTGCCAAGTTTGATAAAGTCAAGCTTCAGTCTCCCGTGCTCCTTCCTCCATATCCGCCCGAGTTAATGGCATTGAACGACGATGTTCGCGAGGCCATTGACCAGGCATACTCGAACATCCATAAATTCCACAAAGCCCAGGCTAAGGGCGATATCCTTGTCGTTGAGACTATGCCGGGGGTTGTCTGCTCGCGATTCGCTCGACCAATCGCCAGGGTGGGATTGTACATCCCAGGAGGAACCGCTGTCCTACCATCCACAGCTCTCATGCTTGGTATCCCCGCACAGGTCGCTGGATGTCACGAAGTCGTGTTCGCCACACCTCCGAGGCGGGACGGCACACTTTCTCCCGAAGTGGTGTACGTCGCTCACCTGATCGGGGCCTCCGCGATCCTCAAGGCTGGTGGCGCTCAAGCCGTCGCAGCGTTGGCATACGGTACGGAAAGCGTCCCCAAGGTCGACAAAATCTTTGGACCCGGGAATCAGTGGGTTACTGCTGCGAAGATGTTAGTGCAGAATGATACGGATGCTCTGGTTTCCATCGATATGCCGGCTGGACCTTCGGAAGTTTTGGCACGTAACTTCAAGTACTCCGTTTTCGCAATTGGTCTGGATTGACACTGTACCCAGGTGGTTGCTGACGAAACCGCCAACCCAGCATTCGTCGCTGCCGATCTCCTCTCTCAAGCCGAACACGGCGTCGACTCCCAAGTTGTCCTCCTCACGGTCAATCTCTCCCGAGAAACCATTGCAAAAATCGAAGAAGAGGTCGACACACAAGCGCGGGCTCTTCCACGGGCAGACATCATGCGTCAATCCATTCCGAAGAGTATCTTGGTTCAAACGCGATCTGTCAAAGAAGCGATGGACTTCAGTAACGATTATGCTCCTGAGCATCTCATCTTGCATTTACGTGACGCGAAGGCTGTAGCGGAGGAGGTTCAAAACGCCGGTAGCGTGTTTGTTGGACCGTACTCGCCAGAGAGGTGGGCCTAGTCGCTGCTGATCTACGAACCATCCTAACAGCTACGCAGTTGCGGAGACTACGCCTCTGGCACGAATCACACGCTTCCAACAAACGGATACGCGCGTCAGTTCAGCGGGGTCAACACCCAATCCTTCCAAAAACATATCACTTCCCAAGAACTCACGGTAGATGGATTGAAAGTCCTTGGACCCATCGTCGCTACGCTAGCAGACGTCGAAGGACTCGGTGCCCACGCGAACGCAGTCAGAATTCGCCTACGCGAATTGCAATCGTAGCGCCCAGCCTTGTCGGGTCGTCGGAGAGAATTTAGGCACGCGTCGGGGCCAAATTTAGGTACGAGTGTAATATACGTCTACGATATTCCTCATGGTAGGGCAAGTAAAAAGGGCAGATGTATGCGAGTATACGAGTTGATCACGCTCAGTTAGTACGGTAGAGAGCGCGACGAGCGACCTTGACGATGAGGGGTGTATCGGGGAAGGCCTTGTCCTCGAGGTTTTTGGCGTACTGCGTTATGACAGTCAGACAGCGTATGCAGGCATCTGAAACATGGAACATACAGGAGTGGGAACATCGGCACCGGTCACACGCTCGACCGGGGCATCCAAGTAGTCGAAAGCCTCGCTTTCGACGATCTGAGCGCAGATCTCACTGCCAACACCGAACATGGGGAAGCCACCCTCGACGACGACGAGTCTGTTGGTCTTCTTGACAGAAGCCTTAATGGTATCGATGTCGAGAGGGCGGATGGAGCGGAGGTTGATGACCTCAGCCTTGATACCCTCTTTTGCGAGTTCCTCGGCGGCTTCCAGAGAGTGGGTGACCATTTTGCTGTGGGCGACGATGGTTACGTCGTTCCCTTCCCGCTCGATCTTGGCCTTTCCGATGGGAAGAAGGAATTCGTCGGACATGGCCTCGGCGGACATGGGGAAGGTGACACCATAAAGCATCTCGTTTTCCAGGAAAACAACTGGGTTTGGATCCCGAATGGCCGACTGAAGAATGGACAGGTGAGTCGCGAGACCTTGCCCACGAGATAACAGCTTATACCTTGAGAAGTCCCTTGCAATCCTCCGCGCTCCAGGGAGAAACAACTTTGAGGCCAGGGATTGAACCGTACCAAGCGGCGTAATCTTGGGAGTGTTGAGCACCGACACCGGCAGCGGCACCGTTGGGTCCACGGAAGACGACTGGGCACGGAACATTTCCTCCAGACATGTAATGTGTCTTGCCGGCGGAATTGACGATCTGGTCAATAGCTTGCATGGCGAAGTTGAAAGTCATGAACTCGCATCTATTCGAGTAGAGGTAAATCTTCTGGTGGAAACGCACGTTCGAGAGACATACATTGGTCGGAGACCGGCCAAAGCAGCACCAGTTGCAATACCCGCGAAGCCCATCTCAGTGATCGGTGTGTCGATGACACGCTTTTCACCAAACTTGTCTAGCAGACCTTTGGTAACCTGTTCGGATACCTGAGCGTACAAGAACCGAGTCCGTCGAGTTACCGTACCTTATAAGCGCCGTTGTACCGGGCGACCTCTTCCCCCATGACAAACACCTTCTCGTCACGCAACATTTCCTCTTCCATAGCGGCGTTCAGGGCCTCACGCACGGTCATCTGCAAGCCCGAAGGTCCGCCTTAGCACCAGAAATCATATCTCGCTTTGTTGGGGCGAGTGGACTGACCGAGTGACCAGCTCCGGAGGCGTAACCTCGTGCGGCCAAGAAGGCGGCGCGCGAAACCTTTGAAGGCAAGGCATGTGACCTGGCCTTAAGAAGAGTGGGAGCGACGCGAGAGAGAGCAGACCTGGTAGCCATAACAAAGGGTATCGGAAAGAAAACACGTCGACGGGTGGGAAGCGCGAAGGGTGGGGGATCTGGAGCGGAACATTCCGGATGATTTTCCGGGGTGACTTCGCTCGATCTCGGGCCGCCCTCTGACGCTTATACCCCCGGTCATATCAAAGATGACCAGACCTGTAGTTATCGTCACCGGAGCATCCAGGTTTGACCATCTCAGGTAGATTCCTTAGAGAATATTTGCTTATTTTGTCCGCGTAGAGGCATCGGATTGGGCGTAACTAAAGCTCTGCTCACAGAGTTTAACGCGATTGTTGGGGCAATATCCCGATCCAAGCCTGCCGAGCTAGTTCAACTTGAGCAGGCCCACGGAGAATCCCTCAAAATATACCAATGCGACATGTCCGTTGATCTACCTGATGCACGGGAAACCTCTTGACCACCACTGGGTTTAGTGCGAATGAAGCTGCGTTGATCGACGTGATCTCAATTTTTACCAAGGTCCATAATCGACTTGATGGTCTGGTGCTGAACGCCGGTGTACTCGAACCGCTAGGCCCCATAGCGGACGAGAGTGTATCTCTGGCCGCTTGGAAATCCCACTTCGATGTTAACTTTTTCTCTTTGATTCCTGCACTCCGAGCATCTCTACCAGCATTGCGATCATCTCAAGGGAGGGTGATCATCGTCTCTTCCGGGGCTGCTGTTGGTAGTTTAGCCGGCTGGGGGCCCTACAACGCCTCCAAAGCTGCTTTGAACTCGCTATGCAGGTGACACCGACCGGTGCTTATCTTTTGATGAGATACCCTAATCAGGATCAGGACCCTCGCGAACGAAGAACCAGATATCACCGCTATTGCCCTCCGCCCAGGCATCGTGGACACCTATGTTTGTCTCCGATGCCTTCTCCCATCTCTTGCGCAACTGATTGTAGACCTTGGCCTCAGATGCAAACTACGCTTCGCAATTCCCCAGACAAGATGGCGCCAGCCGATCACCAGAGGTTCATCAAGGCACAAGCAGAAGGCAGTCTAATCTCCCCTGACACTTCGGGCTACCTCATTGCATCGTTGGCCCTGAAGGCGAAGAAGGAATTACATGGCCAATACATCAGTAACGCGGCTCCAGAATTAGAAGAGTATCAGAAGAAATGAAGGAGAAAGTAGAAGCGATATTTAATCTTTGCGTTTGTACTTTGTCTCGACCGGAGACGCCGTAAAAATTTAAATGCAGGTATTGTGGCTTTGAACTCACGCAGATCCTCTTTTGGAGAACAATGTACCGAAACCGCTCAGAGAAATGCGAGACGTCCTCTGTTCAATTTCACCAACCTCCAGCATGAACGACTTCACTCGTATCGACATTCACCACCACGCATTCCCTCCTGCGTTACGAGCAGCGAAAGCAGCCGGCTCTGGAGCCCTAGGATGGAAGATGACCGCCGAGGGGCGAAACTGGTCTCTGGAGATCAGCCTCGGCGCAATGGAAAAGCTCAAAATTGACAAAGCAATCCTATCTCTACCTCCAGGGTATCCTCCTGACCAGAAGGATGTTCGTGCGGCGAACGAGGAGTTAAAGAGAATGCGTGATCGATACCCCACCAGGTTTGGTTTTTGGGCTGTACTTGGTGATCTGAGGAACACGAAAGGTACGAATGGGCTCTCGCCAAACTGCCTAACCGTTTCGAGGGATATGGGGTTTTCATCCCAACGCGCCACGCTAAGGCTGATTCCACTTGTCGTCCTGTTTCCCTTTCAGAGGTAATCGAGGAGATAAGATACGCATTCGACGTTCTCAGGGCAAATGGGGTTAGCATTACCTCTTCATACGGCGAGGCACAAAATGCAGGTGAGTTATGATCACCTGGTATAATGATACTTATCAATTCAACCCATTCTCTCCAGTGTATCTGGGGGACTACATGTTCGACCCAATCTGGGAAGAACTAAACGCACGCGGAGCAGCGGTCTTCCTCCACGGGGCTCAAACCCGTCCAGAACGACCAGACCCACACGACTCCCTTGGCGTACCAGTCGTGGAAGTCCCTCACGAAACCTTCAAAGCCGCCGCATCCCTCGTGGTCTCAGGCAGAAAACGAAAATATCCAAATGTAAACTTCGTTTTGGCGCACCTCGGGGGGAGCACGCCGTTCCTTGCCCCACGGGTAGCAGTGTTGTCAAATTATATGGGGAGCGGGTTGACTCCTGAAGACATCTTGGATGATTTTAAGACGTTCTACTACGACACTGCGTTGAGCTCGCACGAGTCTACTCTCACCGCGATGCAATCCCTTGTCAGTCCGGAGAGGCTTGTCTTTGGGACAGACTTTCCCGGTACGCGCTCGCATGGGTTCAGCAAGTCGATGACACGCTCATCCTTTGTGCGTAGCCATTTCAAAGGACATGGCTGCCTGGTATACCAAACAGGTGAACCAATTTTACCCGGAACCTGACGCACCAGTTTGGAGAGACAACATCCTGAAGATTCTTACAAACGTGGAGTAATACCCCCTTCACTCGAGAAGAGGTCTAGGAGAGGTTATCAACACCGTCGAACCATTATCATAGTTGCTGCTCATTGGGGTGTGTATAACACAAATCGCTATTGGGTCAACTAAATTGTTCATCAAGAAAACTCGCATACACAGACAAATCGCGTAATGTTTCGCAGGTGTGGTCCTTGTGGGAGAAACGAAGGGAATTCTGAGATGCAAATGCAAATGAGACGGAAGAGTTCGATGAAATAGTCCAAACTCGGGGAAACGTAGAAATAATCGGTTACTGGGATTCCTCGAGCCAGTCCATAATCCGATTGAATACGTCGGAGCCATTGAAAAACGCTTGGCCGTGGGTGTGTTCGGGGGTATACAACAGGCCCTTCTTGATACCATGGGATTTGAGATATCTGACAACACGCTGTGAAGGAACAGGGTTAGGTCCTCACCAACTAACGCGAGCCAGAATTTACTAACATCCGAATTGACAATGAAATCTTTGCCGCCCAGAACAAACATCGACTTGGATGGATCTTTGGCGTGAGGAATTTCTTCATACCAGAGCGAGTTAGCGGACCAATCGAAATGTCGATGCAAGAAGTTCGCGACGCCAACTTCCGAACAAACAAAATAATACATCAACATATCAAAGCCCTGACAAGGCGCAGTGAGCGGGATTCTGTCGGATGGGAAGGCATGCTCACAGTTTTACAGGCCTTGTAGAAGAAGTTGTAACACACATCGCCTTCCCATAGACAAAATGTCACTGGATCGACAAAACAAGACCGCGAAATTAGATGGGGGAACGCCTTGAGCATCCAAGCGTGGGTGAACGAGCCGCTAAGGAACGGTCAGCGGATGAAATACCATCGTCCAGTGACACCGGCTCACTTCGAGTGACTGAGCATAGTCACACCCGTTATGGGGTCTCCGACCCCCGCCCCATAACTTCCATCGCCCTCTGAGACGAACCCATGTTTCCTCATGGCACCAGCAATACCTTCGACTGTTGCACGTTTGCTGAGGGGCCGGGAGAATGTGTTGTGGAATATCCGCTGACTGATATGTGATTGAATAGGTACAAGCAACGGCCTGTCTGAGAACCTCTGTAGAAGGCCGGTAATAAGTATGCCGTAGTGGAAGAGTCCGAGTCCGAGTCCATGAAGAAACACAATTGGACGCGTCTTGGGGTTTTCGGGATCCCAGTTCTCCGGGATCCGGATCATGTACTCTACGTCTCCATGTACATTGAATTCGGCACCCCAATGATGTTCCAGGAGCTTGTGAGCGAGAAGGTGAGTAACGGCGACGAAGATGTACCAGAGGAAGGGGCGGAATGAGATTCGAACATCGTCAAGGGTGAGTAGCATCGGAGTAACAGCTGGGTTGGATCCCTCAGGTATCTCAGATCCCGATCGCTTCTCAATCAACTCTACCGCTTCATCGATGGTATGTCTGTGCGTAGCCGGCATGTCCTCCAAGGAGGGCATGTTTGTGTTGAATATTGACCAGTACAGCCATTGTCGTAGTTCGTGCTTGCGGATAGCTGACCATGGAACCTTTTTGAACCTTGGTAGGCGTTAGAGAGGAGATAGGTTGATCGTGTGACAAGTGATTACCAAGTCCTCATATAAGAACGGAAGTCTACGGCGCGGGAGTCATCGAAGGAAAGGTTTGCAATAAATTCGGCGGGACTTCCAGGGTGATCAAAATCCAACGTTTCAGCATCGTAAGGACCATCCTCCGGTAGGCTGGCCAAGCCTGACTGCAACACACGGCGGAAAGCGGCCTGCAAATCGACAACATTTGGAGGTTGCACGGGGGAAGGACCAGAAACGAGTTTCGCCAGATTATAATGATATACGCTGAAGAGCACCTGGTGTATGTGCCCGCGTGGTTCGCCATCAGGTATCATATGCTCGTGCAGAAGCGGGGCTCACCTCAGCTAGGGCGATCGCAAAGAAAATGTACTGTCCTGAGGCGAAGGTCCAGATAGAACCAGTGTAGAGAGAGTAGATGACATAGAACCAGGAGACTGGTGTGACCGCGCATAAAGGAATGACGACGAGTACCAAGACGAGATAATATGAGAGGGTGGGGCGTGTGGTCGGTAAGATTTCCTCTGGACCATCTAAATTATGGACGGCGGATAGTTTGACCATTTACAAGAAAATAAAGAGGGGGTATTATCCGCTCTGAAATATTTTACGGGTTTTTTCTGGCGTAGAGACCGTACGAGGCTCGTCCTGGTGACGTTTCAGAGTTAAGGTAAGAGGCTTGATGATCTGCTCGCATGGTGCCAGGGATGTTTCTGGGCGCGCCGACCGAATATTCCCGATCACAGGTTTTTCGCGTCCTCCTTCCCGTTCCTTGCCTTTTACTCTCCACCATCCATTCCACAAGTTATGCTCCGCAACGCTCTTGCTGGTTCTTCGAGGTCAATCCTCGCCCCCGGTGTGGGTCCGAACACTTTATTTCTCGGAAGATGATCCCTGAGTGTATACTGTTTCCAGAGATCTGCCACGACCCTTACTGCCGGTTTCCCGCGAGTAACACGCAGAGTACGACATTTGACTACTCCGAGACAGCGTAGAACTGACTCCGACATCTATGTATAGCTTCCGACTAAATACGGAGGTGTTTACACCGTGAGTGACGATCTGCGTCATCCCACATAGACATGCTGAAGGCTCGATGTGACATAGGTCACCTTGATTCCGGGTGACGGTATCGGAACTGAAATTACCGACTCCGTCAAGGAGATCTTTGAACACGTAAACGCTCCCATTGAGTGGGAACAGTACGATGTCTCCGGGATGTCTACCGCCGGGGAGAACCTCTTCCGGCAGGCCATGGACAGTTTGAAGCGCAATCGCGTTGGTCTCAAGGGTCAGTCCGACGTATTCCATGCTCATTCCGCTGATAGGAATTAATTGGATTGTGGTTCTACAGGCATCCTATTCACCCCGATCTCCCAGGGCGGACATGTGTCGTGGAACGTCGCCATGCGCCAGCAGCTTGACATTTACGCATCGGTTGTTCTTTGCAAGTCACTTCCAGGCTTCCCCACCCGTCACTCCGACGTTGACTTCGCTATCATCCGGGAGAATACTGAGGGAGAGTACTCTGGCCTCGAGCATCAGAGTATCCCTGGTGTCGTCGAGAGCTTGAAAATCTCAAGTCGTGCCAAGGCTGAGCGTATCGTTCGATTCGCCTTCGATTTCGCCTTGAAGAACAATCGCAAGGTGAGATCACTTCGGCGCCACTCAGTTAATGAGCGCTGACGTCACGGAACAGAAAGTTACTTGCGTCCACAAAGCTAATATCATGAAACTTGGTGACGGCTTATTCCTTAACACGTTCCGTCGCGTTGCCCAGGAGTACGAGTCCTCCGGTATAACTTACAACGATATGATCGTCGATAACACGTATGTTCCTGAGTAGCAATCTCCTCACCTTCGTGCTCACACCCTCCAAAGTTCCATGCAGTTGGTCGCAAAGCCTCAACAGTTCGATGTCATGGTCATGCCAAATCTCTATGGTGCCATCGTATCTAATATTGGTGCCGCTCTCGTCGGTGGACCTGGTATCGTCCCAGGGTGCAATGTCGGATCGGTACGTTCAACGCCGTACACCCAACATTCTAGCGCCAAAGTGTGTTGATACATGTTTAGGAATACGCTCTTTTCGAGCCTGGCTGCCGACACGTCGCTAGCGATCTCATGGGAACCAACAGGGCTAATCCTGCTGCCATGATCCTTTCTTCCACCATGATGCTCAGGCACCTTGGGTAAGTTCCCCATCATTCAGGTTCCGTATATCAAAATCAACTAGTTTGCTCAAACCAATCCTAGACTCGATTCGATTGCCAACAACATCGCCTCCGCCACCTTCAACGTTATTAACGCTGGGAAGGTCCGAACTGCCGATATGGGTGGTATGTAACATCATCGAAAAAATTTTCTTCCCATTCTTTTCTGACATTCTGCGGCTTCTAGGTTCTGCCACCACCTCCGAGTTCACCGCAGAGGTCATCAAGAATCTCGATTAAGCCACACTCCTTCCCACACCATTCCTTTTTCTACCTCTCAAGCCCATACCCCCACCTAAACGCTATAGCTCGTAGGACGGAGCCCGAAGGATGAACTCGGCTGCGGTGATAAAAAGTAGTGTGGTCTTGGGGGCAAACAACTCCCTAGACGATATCGATATCATAGATTCAACATGGCGCGTGTAGTGTACATGATCCCTTTTTTGCATGTGACAATACATCGAAGGATGTTCATCTGTCTGTACCTGTGTGTCAGCCAGCAAACAGCTCGTCCTCGTCCAGTTCGCCTATGTCATATATCCGTAGTTTTTTCGGCCGAGGTTCTCCACCTTCCAAGTCATCTCCTTCAACCTTGAGAATGCGCTGGATAGTGGGAATGGGTTTTGCGCCCTCATTGATATTGCCGACCACATTCTCCCCCTTCACCTTTTCTTTCCTTAACCTTAAAATAACCTCACAAGGTACCTTTCCTCGTTTCCCCCACCCGCTCTTCCCGGGTTCGATTTCCGGTCGAAAATCGCAATACAACGAAAACCCTTTTCGATTCAATTCCCCCGGTTCATAGGATTCAGCCAACAGCCTCATCGCGCCTAGTATATACGGAGTCGTTTGTTTCAGGGAGGTCGTGATGTATTTGTAGGCGTCGAGCGGTGGGACGGCTTTTCCAGAAGATAAGGCTCTCCATTGTGATTGGTCGTAGGAAAGTTGGAAGCGGTATAATGTAATCCTATTCGGATGAGGCAGGTCAGAAATAATTCCATGGTGATTCGTGGGTATGTGTGCGGAGTACTTACCGACGACCCATTAGGTCCACGTACGGTTGAGTCTCGTCCATAGATTTCTGGGATATTTCATTTTTTTCGGAGCTGTGCACCCCAATCGATATGCCTTTCGAGGTCGCGTTCGTCTCTGTGTACACGCTCGCTGCATATGGGATTAACACCGGTGAGAACTCGTCCGTGCATCACTCACCAATACTCAGAGCTTCCTCCCTCCCGAACCCTAACCGCTCAGCGACAATCGTCGCCCAAGCAGTCATAACGGGGGCCCGATTGATTACGGTGCTCTTTATCTTCAGGAGATCCTCGTCGAGGACCTCCTTGAAATCGAAGTTTCCGTATTTGGCGCTCTCCATTTCTTCAGGAGGTCGATCGGGTAACTCGTCATCTACGGTGTTTCGTTTCCGTTTATGGGCGTACGTCCGAGACCCAGGCGGAGTGGTGTTAGATGCCTGGGTGTGGTTAGGAGGTTGACTGGCTAGCACTATCATCCTGGCAAGGTGAAACTTGACGTACATTGGGTTTGGAGCCTCCTGGCCCAGAGGTAGGCGGCAAAGCAGCAGACCCTACGGACTTGATATCTCCAACCCTGGGATGCGCACTCGCTCGCACCTCAGCGGGACTAAGGGTCTCGGTGCTCGTCAGCTTCCAGCCGCCTTTCTTGAATGCTGCCAGGGTTAATCGTCTCAAGTCTCTTTCCTCAATTCCGAGTGACTTGAGGGAAGTATCGGTCAATCGAACCAATGCGGTTGGTGTGTGGTGGGTCTTGTATCTTCACCATGAGTCCTAGTCAGCTTTCCCGCAAGGCAATTGGTAATCCGTAAAGCAAGGACAGACATCTTCGAAGCAACCTGTATGGCCTTTGAATGAGGAATTCTATTAGACGTCAGCTGCTGGAGAAAGTCCGGCAACGAAATCTTGTTGGATGGGGACATCGTCGCTGCTCGCTAAGAGGCGCAAAGATCTGACTCAGGAAGTCGATCGATGACGTAGACCATCCAGCACGTGAACCCAAGAAGACATGCAAATGGACAGAGAGACAGGAAGACAACTCGATTCCCAAACTAGACTCCATGATAAGCGTATACAAGTTTGGTTTGCTTCATCGCCCATACAGGGCCTGTAATTACAAGAATAAATTCACCTCCGACCACGCCAAGGGTAAGAGAATTAAATCTAAGGAGTCTAAGCGTTGAGGATAGTGGTTTCAACGATGATGCCGGTCACACGATAAGGATCTATGGGTGGCCAAGTGTCAGAGCAACTTCAACGTGGGACGGTAAAGAGCGGACGAGGCTTACCGATGTTTGAGGCAGGGCGCCTATCCTCCAAGTAGCCATAACCCTTAGCGGCAACGTGGCGGGGGATACGGATGGAAGCACCACGGTTGGCGACGCCAGAGCTGAAGGTTCCAATGTGGCCAGTCTCGTGGCGACCAGTCAGACGCATGTCGTTGTCCTCTCCGTAGACAGCGATGTGTTGGTCGTGCCTCTGGGCGAGCTTTTCAATAGCAGCCTCGATGACCTTGATACCACCCTCGACACGCATTGCAGCGGTACTGTAGTTGGTATGACATCCAGCACCGTTCCAATCACCGGACAATGGCTTGGGGTGGAAGGAGACCTTGATGCCCCACTGCTCAGCAAGACGGACGAGGAGGTAACGGGCCATCCACAAGTGGTCACCCATCTCAATACCCTCGCAAGGGCCAACCTGGAACTCCCACTGGGAGGGCATGACCTCGGCGTTGATACCGCTAATCTTGATACCAGCGTACAAACAGACGCGGTAGTGAGCCTCGATCAAGTCACGTGCGAAGACCTTTCCGGCGCCTAGATTAAACGAGTCAGATCCGTGGGGTTTTTTTTTGGTTTTTGGCGGAGAAAATTCGCACGAACCAGCACCGCAGTAGTAGGGGCCTTGGGGGCCAGGGAAACCGCCCTTTGGCCAACCGTACGGGGCGCCGTCGGCGTCGAACAAAGTGTACTCTTGTTCAAGACCAAACCAGGGCTCGTGTTCCTTCGCGAGTTCCATAACCTTGGCGGCATGGTGACGGTGGTTGGTCTTGTTGGGAGTGCCATCATTGTTGTAGGTCTCTGCAAGGACGATGATGTTGTCACCGCCACGGAATGGATCCTTGAAGATGGCAGCAGGCCTCAAGTATACGTCGGAGTTGTCACCAGGAGCCTGGTTGGTGGAAGAACCATCGAAATCCCAGACTCGCAATTGACCGATATCAGTGACTTTTTTGTCAACGGTCTGTATGACGATAGTCAGACGACATGTCAGCAGACCTAGAGGAGTGAAGAATTTACAGTAGTTTTGGAACGGAGACCGCCGTCACCGTCGACCCAAACATCTGTGTACATAGATCAGCTTCGGCGTTGGGGATGTCACAGGGCACGGGCAAACCGCACATTCGGCCTGAATTTTCTCGCCCTGGTCGAGAGCAAGGTACGGAGCCAAGAGTTCTGGACGGTAGGCGAAAGACATCGAGACTACTGTGAGGCAGAGGAGATGAGGGTTAGGGATAAAGAGGAGATAACTCGTCGGCTTTTGATTCACGGCTTTAATAGGGTTTACAATACCGTGGAAGCCGGTCCGTGGGGGTGAAACGGGGCCCAGAAAGGGAAAAGTTTCCCGTTCTGTTAACTCCGCCCCGCCCTTAGGCTTGTCCTGGGCTTATCGCAAAATATTCTACCCATCGCAGCCAGGCCAATCTACGCAAGTCTACCCATACGGCATATGCGCTTAAGATACAGCCTTCACCGGTTTGCGGTTTTTCACTGCCTTCCGCCGCATACCTCCCGCTCGTCCCGCTGCCATCCGGCGTGCCTTCCTGCTAGAGGAACTATCGTATCCACCTGTTTCCGATCCACTGTCCTCCGGACTCGGATTATCCGTTTCGTTTTCCCCAGATTTCTCGCGCTTCAAAAAATTTCCTCCAAGCCGTCGGAACAATCCAATGAACCAGGTGTTTTTCAACGCGGCACGAATCGCGCTTGACCCATCCAGGAGAATGAGCTCTCCGTCTTCCGCCTATGCAGGGGGGAAAAAGTGAGAATAACGAATTGTCGGTCCGGACCCGCATGCTTACGATGTAGACGCTCTCTCCCTCCACGACCATATCAATCATCTTCCCAGGGATCGCATTCCCTTCTTCATCGAAGCGAATACCTCCGCCAAGGTTCACCCTGACCTAGTGTATTTGACACACGATACCATCGCAATCATCTCGTCAGTGCCGTGTCATGCCACCCCGTTTAGATCACACTTGCCTTCTTTTGGCCCTCTGGTGGTACCAATCGATTTCCCCACGCTGTTGTCTTCGCATCTTGTCTGATCCTTTCGATTCGTTCCAAATCTTTGGCATAATTTAGTCTCTGGACCATATATTGCAATCCCGTCGTGAGAAGGACAAGGAACATAAAGACCGTCTACGTTGTCGCACGATAAAATTTCCCGTTGATTGGGGGTTGATGAAATGCAAGCGATGAGCACGCGAGGATTGTGGGCAGACAGAGACGTGCACTTACCCCGACCCCAGGTCTAAATCTGGAGTAGTAGTACCCGGTTCCCCTCCACTTGGGGACCCCATTTTTGTAGAAAAAATCGTATCTGATTGGACGAGCCAAGATGTAAGGGATCGACTGCAATTGATCGCAGGGGAGCCTCATGATCACGCCACTTACCTCTTACGGGACCCCGCGTTCCTGAGAATCGATGCAATAACACCAAGTCGCGCAAACCTCTCATGGATACCGACCACGCCTGGGTTCTTGTCTGGACTAGCGGCCACATCAAAATGTCAGTACGAGCTATACACATCAGATGAACGGAACGGCTTCACGTACTGCAGCTGTATACTTTTCTTTCGGTACGCCTTCGAAACCTCAGCCGTAGTCGCCGTTGACGGGACATCTAACCACGAATAGAACGTGGTCCCTTTGCCTGCCAGCATTTCAAGACGCCGTAAGCAATTTTGGTGTTATGGAACAGCCACGGGGACCTACCTTCTGCCTTCTCTACGGCACTCACGAGATCAAAAATCTCATAATCTTCCTACGGAGGGCCGTAAGGGTTGTCAGGTCTTGGGTAACACCTCTAGCGCGAAGTCTCCGCTCCACGCACTTTTTCCCAACTGAACGGGTTCGTACACTTCGTAAATATCCAACGAACGGGCTCGAGACAATTTGCGGGGACTCACGCTAATACACACACTGCCAGCAACGTTAGCCAGAAGAACAGAAAGTGTGGTTTCATGACCGCCGCCGTGATCTCTGCTTGGGTATGGTGACGGTGACGTTGGTAAAGCGCTTTGAGCGCCCCGATCATGTAAAACCCAATCACGTGATCCGATTTCCCCTCAGCCTTCCCCTGTAATCTCGAACCTACGCGGGCAACATGGCTCCCCGTAAAGCGTGTCTAGTCTGCGGATCCCGACAGTGGCATCGCGCACCCGGAACTGGGTATGTTACGTGTAGCGAAGGACACGTTTTGGAGGTTCGCCGAGCATGAGATTGCAGTTGCATTGATTTACCCAACCTTCCGTGTTAAAGAACTACAGAACCGAGGCAAGGATCTTAGATGAATTTGGCCCGCACACACTTCGAAAGAGAACCCTGAAGTCCGGTCGCAAAAAGAAGGAAAGGAAGAACAACGCAGATCCTCGACGTGAGTTGCTCAAGGTCTATGCATGAAATTGCGGAGATGGTTAACATCCTGGCCTATGACCAGTGTACCACGGCGACAGGGCTCGCTACCACTACTTCCAGTGTCTCCAACTTATGCTTAGACACCAGATCAAGGCGTTGACTGAATTGTGGAAGCTCCCTCCAGAGTTTGAGGTGCGTTCGCCGCCGTTGATTTTCAGGACCGTAATTGACTCCTCGCAGATAGTCTGTCGGGATATTTGGGCTCTCCACCTCAGCACCATCCCGTACGTAATTTCGGCGGAACCACTCCTGCACAAACAGGACGGAGAACCCCACTCCTCTCCCCCAATCAGGCGCTCCCCCGAGCGAGAACTCGTAGAATCAGGACGATCTCAGGATGTCAAAGGCGAAGGATCGGATTCCGAATCCACAGGCTCGTCGTCCTCGGAAGAGGAAGAGGATCCTGAACTCGAGGCCCTACTAGAGCAACTCTCCGCTTCCTCCGAAGATGACGATCTCTACTCCTCGTCTGCTCCGATCAAGCAAACCCAGCAAACCCACAAAGCACGGGGAGTGTACGAACTCCCGGCTAACAATATCGCCGTGCTGATCCTGGCTTGCTGGACTTTGCGCATTCCTATCACTTTTCGGGATTTTACAAAGTGAGTGATCGGTCGGAACTTATGCATTTGAGGGATGGTTCAACTCAAAACCGTAAATTTCGCAAATCTATGTAGGATCATTGACCTGTACGACTTGCCGTACTTGAATGTCGTCATGTTAATCCCGTCGGAGATGAGATTACACTTGACTAAACATAATGTACAAGCACTCAGCTCTCACGTCCGTTTTTCTCGGTGCAATTTCTACGGACTCAGCTGACAAATTTTGGATGGGCTTAGTTCCCGCCAAAGACGAAGTTGCTTCATGCCTTGTCTTCTCGCTTGGCGAAGCGGATATTCGTTAACTACCGTATCCTTACGCCCGAGGCGAACGTCGCTCCTATTCTCTGGAGGGCAGTTAGGGCGCTCGCTGGCTCAGGTATGTTCGAATCCATCGGCCGAGTAATTCCCCGGAACAACCAAACGCTGATCAGCCGTGTTGTATAATATGTCCAAGAAGCTCGCACAGATATTATCCTTGCCCCTAGTGCTGCATAACATCTCCGCGCCGAGGCTGAAAGGTCTGAAACAAAACGTGCACAAATCGGATAATGTGCCCCCAGAAGTGGCTTTGATTTCTACGGCGATTGTTGTGCTCAGACTAGTGTATGGACTCGACGGTCGTACTCGGTACGTTCCTTGGGATAAATCCTATACCACATTAACAACCGTACTAGAATCCCCTCTCACTCCGGGGACCCAGCCTACGCCTTCCCAAAGTTGGACGAGTATATGGCACTATTGAGGCAATTGAATGAAGAAGACGACCGTTCAATCGATAACGTTCTCTCATCTTCTACCGTGATGTGCAGTATGCCACTTTCGGTTGTCCGATCTGTGGCTTACCATTGAGCCTAGGCACGTGCAAGAACTCTCGAAAGACGAATTGGACGAGTTCCTGGATTTTTGTGCAGAGAAGGCACTCGTTAACATCAGAGACGGAAATGGTCTGTGAATGGCTTTATTCTCGGGCCTTCCGGGATTCAACGAAGGCTGATCGTACCTGAGACCCCAGATGTAAACCAGTTGGCGGAAGAGTATTACCCGGTCACCCCTTCCTCGCCTTCGACCAAAGGGGAACGCCGCGCTCGTCTCGCGAGGCAACAAACACACCAAATGCCACAACTTCCAGCCCAGGATCCTGTAGAACCAGCACTCACGGAGGGCACGACAACCACTATTCTTCGTCCTGGAGAATCATACAAGATCTACTATGCCCATGATATCCTAGGGTCCGTTTCCGAGGAATACGCACTCGTGGTCGAACGGGCAGCTCGCTGGTGTGGCGTCGGAGATGAGGTGATATACACAGTCGTAGAGCGCTTCGAAAGGCGTTTCCTGAGGTGGAAGAAGAAGGACAAGCTCGAGAAAGACTTGGTAGAATCTGTGGAGGGCAGTGAAGAGGTAGAGGAATGATGGGGATGATCAAACGTTCGCGGAAGCATGCCTTGCGTGAGTACTTGAAACAGCAGAAAACTGGGGTGGAGGGGGGCAATACGCTCTGTGTAAGGTGAGGTGATTAGGTGTACCTTTCGTCCCGCTGCCTTCATCCCCGATCTATTGATGGCCTTTGCGCGATGGTGACTATACGATGGCCAGTTTTAGGTCCGCGCTTGATATCAAGAGCTGAATTCTTTTTGGGTCCGGCCCACAGTATGGGAACGGTGATACAACGCGTGTCCGATGAAACGGCAGCGCCCCGCAAACGGACGTGCCTAGGGATGCTCCAGTTAATCTCCAATGAATGAAGAAGTTTCCGGCAAGCAGACCTGGGGGAGGCGCCATGCATGGATTACACAGTTGAATCACTGACCAACACACCGGCGTAGGACAGCTCCCGGTGATTTTAGGTCTCATGCCTCCTCAACCAGGAACTAGGTCCGAGACTCGTGAAAGCTCGGTTCAGAAAAGAATTTGTGCACACGAGCACAGTTCACCTGTCTCTGGAGTTATTAACACGTGTGCATTCAAAGGAAATCATGGGATTGTCCTCGTGGCGCAGGGCTGCAGCTTACTTTACGGCACTGAGAGGCGTTTTGTGTTGTAATTTCTCCCGTGGCGTAGCCGCGCGGTTCGCTGCTATGCTCGTGCCGGAAGTAACGTGGCGAATTCGCGCCCTTGGGTCTATCAACGGGCTGGGGCCTGCCAAACAAAACAACCTTTCCAAAGGGTGCTAAGAATACGGATAGAGGATTCAGTGGCCGGTGTGAGCGTGTACCAAGGGACAGGTGAAGTGGGTAAGTTCTCCTAAACGGGGGACATCCGTGTTTACATATCAGTTAGGGGGATCAGGATGTTTTTGTACCACCAGCGTTAGCTTCCTTCCCTTCGAAGTCGGAGGTACAGAGTTCAACACTGTGGGAAGTAAGGCTACTGACGAAAAGTACCGGGAAGTACCGCGGGCACATGATGAGTAATGGTGCTTACCACAAGTGACGCCAGTTCCCACAGTGCAAGAAAAGCAGCTTTGATCAGGTCCATCTATTTGATTGCCCGTTAATCCAGGGATCCCATATTCGCGATCCATCCGCGTAAAGGCCACCATTTCCCGCTCCTTTCTTCCACCTGTAGCGAGTGTGTAACGATACCAACCGTTTCTCGTATCCCAAATGACGATGTGTCTAGATGTAATCGAACACGATGTATAACCTACGACGGTGAGGCAAATCTCCGTATATGTAAATCCTGAGCATCACCGAAGTGCGCGACTAATAAGTCATTTCCACATACGTTCGCAAGGGACCCGTCGAGAGATATCGCCGGGACTGGAGTTACCGTGACCCACGATTCTGAGGCCGCCGAGGCGCGGACTCGAGCTCTATATATACTTCATTCGGTAGGGTGGGAGTTTCCAAGACTTGGCCTGATCTACCAGGAACCCGTGATGCGAAATGGAGGGTTTCATCCTCTGGTGGCATTCCCCTACCGGAATCACCCATCGTTGTCAAAGACCACGTCCCCCTTGGTTCGACTGCAGCTTTCTTCAGAGAGAGCATGATGCGTGACGCCATGACCGGAACGAGGATTGTGTTTGCTCTATGGAATGTAAAGTCAATGGTCGCCTCGGCGTCAAGGAGAAAACAGACTCACATCCCGGGCAGGGGTTGAACCACTTCCTGAAAAACACGTACACATGAGTACAACACGACCAACTACCCTTGGACATACCACGTATCACCTACCGGGGCTACGAAGTAGAGTACCTGGTACAAGAATTGAGAGAAAAACATGAGTATGAAGTATACGGTCGCGTCTCGCAGAATAGTGTCCAAGATGCTTGGAATGCCCGGATATCTATTCACCCCTGGTCTCCTGGCTGTGACAAAAATCGTTATGAACGCAAGGATGTCTACGGTACCACGAAGTGGGGAGCGAGGTGCATCAGAATTCCAGAGGTTAAGTTACGTCGGAGGTTGGAGGGAGAGTGCGTACCGAAAGCGATCGCTAGATTGGCGAAAACGAGCTCCCCACGTCGCCATCGTTTGATAAAACAAATCTTGAACACGTCCAGGTCTATCTCTAGAAACGGACGCGCTAGATGCCGGTATGAGCCTGTACACAAACAAAGAAACGATTGAGGAACCTACGCGGGGCGAGCCCGATCCTGACAGTAAAATAAACCCCAAAACAGAGCTGCATGGCAATCAGGGCGGAAAATACACCAGCGAGCCACTTGTTCCTCCTGGTCACGGCATACATCCTGAGGCGAAACCACCGCACTTAGTCTCAACATAAGTTCATTTCGATCAGGAGAGAATGGCCAGACCTTAACGCAATCGTTATTTGAGCGAGGACAGTGACGGCAGTAATATGAAAAAATACCACCCATTTAGTCCCTTCGCAACTATCGGGACATTCGAGTGGGGTGAGGATCAATGGTGGGGACACAATATATGAAGAGGGTGTAAACATACAACTGCAGCAGGTCTCGTGAGCATCATGTCACGGCAACATTGTGGACAGGGACTTACAGACTTTGCGTAGTGAAAATAGGCGACGTAGAGGCGGATTATGTACAACAGGGGGATATACCTAGTCTGCAGTACTGTCAACCCCGTCACAGTTCAGACTATTTTTCGGGATATCATACAGCAATGAACAAGGAGAACACTTTCGGGCAGTCGTATCAGTTACTGGACACCCAAACGTGGTGGAGGTAAACTCACTCCAGGATCTCCTCCCAGACCAAGCATACTCTATCTGTGTAACGGTGATCAGAGCCTAGCACCTCGATCGAAAAACGCAGGGACACCAAACCTCATCTCCAAACGTCAAGAAGTAGTCGTACATCCACAAGCAAGTCACGGCAATTGTAAACAGCTATGTGAGGTTGTACACAAGTCAACCTCCACTCGGTCTCCACATGTATCCGGGACCAGAAAACTACCTTGACTTCAAGTCTAAGGAAGTTCATCGAACCAAAGATTTCATATGCAAAAAGAAAGTACACACATCTCCGCTCCGACCTCGGCCAACCCCGCCAAATTCGCTCCACCCATCTAAGGTGGAAAACCTTCACAAATGTCAGGAGTCAAGAACTTCGGTCCCACTACGCGGGGGATGGAGGGGTAAGGTAGGGTGAAGGGAGAGACTAGAAGACCGAGGGTGTATATATAGACGGCAACAAGGGAAAGCATCCGCCCACGAGGGGGTCTTTGGGTAAGGCATGGAATCGGGTCTTCTGGTGAGTTCTCATGTCAATCCGAACGTAAATCCGGTCGGTGGGGTAGTCACAGATCACCGAACGCCCTCTCGTCACAAGTTTAGAAAGAATCCGCGTTCTGATGCATATGTCGATCTACAGACTACATGCCTCGCCCATGTCAGCCATTCGGTCTAGCGGTTTCGAGAAGTAAGCTTATGCGTCAATTGTCAACCAGACCCAGGGGAACCACGATGGGGGATGGGGCCACTCCGCGCGAGGAGCCGCAAATAACCGGTGAGCGAATCGGGCACGTTGTGCCGCCGGATTTACGGAAGCAGCACGCGTCTGTTAGTTGTACGGGTACTTGAAGCGGGGTCCCGCTCTCGTCATATCCTGTGTACACAATTTCAAACGAGTCGAGCCAGCTCGATTCGTCGATCGGCCAGAGCCTGGGTGGGCTCTAGGTACTAGATCTGCGATTACGAGGTATCCTCCAGTAGGTCGAAGTGTGAGGTAGACCCGGGCTTACGCCGAGACTAGGTGCTCGATGAGCGAGCGGGTGATTGGAACTCGCAGGGCTTGGTACAAACCTATCTACCAGGCAACCGCGTCGAGTAGTTGAAAGGGAAAAGTCAACGGTTAGAACCAAAATCCACTTGGCTTGGCTTGGGACAAAGCGGAAATATTACGTCGCCTGGCTTCGACTTCGGTACTTTTATATACATGCACGGCGGATTTCTTTGACATCCAAAGGTATCCGTGGATGTACCCGGCGATCGCCTTGGGCACCTAGGGTGTCCGATAATGCAACTGAGAGCAGTCACTGGACGTCTCGAAGGCGTCTGGAACTACCCAGGGACATCCGCGGATAAACTGTGCGGATCGTCCTGGGAGATTCGGCCGTAGATGATCTTGGAACCTCCCAGATCGTTGGCCATACAGCATTGCACGTATCGCATCCTCCGCGCCCGTCCCAATGCCTGCCGGTATGGTCACGCTGTCTTAATTTTTGGCCGTCTATGTATTTCATGTGCCCTCACATCATGGATGCGGCAATTCGGTGTGATTTCGTTGGAGGTATTCGCAGTGGTGTGGCGAGAAACAAGCTGATCCGCCTTGACCTACATAGTTATGGGTTGGTTTGGTGGGTGTCTCGCTTAGGGATGTGTTGCCACATGAAGGTTACGACTGAAGCACTGACTGCTTGCGGACTTGCGGAGCGATGCGCTATCCCATTAGGCAATGTTCAATCTGAACGACGAGTTTCCTACAGGAGGTCTTACAGACAAGACAACGCGTGGGAGTGAACTAGCGTGAATAGGGGGAATGGTTACATTTTGCACATCGGAGGGGGAACACCGCGGCGTTTCCGTAGGCCAAGAACTGTCTACAGAAGGCAATCCTCGTCGTAAATGATGCGTCGATACGCAGGTTGCTCACCTCGATGCGCAGGGGCCCAAGCTGTCTCAGTCACTTCTTGGTCAGGGTGGGTCTCGACCAGTGGGGGAGGGAGAAGGGTCGACAGATTTGTCACTCAGGGGGCGGGTTTCTACTTTCGGCTCGCCCCTGTATGCCCCGGCCGATGGGGACGCTCAACGTCGCAGATAAGATGAGCAGGAGACGGGTGGGCCGCGGTGGTTCTCAAGCGACCCCTCAGTGGTATCTCGGAGTTTCAAACTGCGGCACTCCGGCCTGTTTGGCCGCTGGGCACGTGGCCGGACCTTAGAAACCCGATCACAAATTGGTTCTCACGATCACTCATCATCACATCTGTGGGCTGAGACCCAGCGGACCCTGCAACCTTGAGCGACTGTTGTAAGACACGTACCATTCAATGCGCATACCGTGGTGTTCATTTGCGAGTAACTTGTGCTGAGCGATCGACCGATCTGATAGTGTAAGGGTGGTTATATGAATGACACAAATGTTCCAATAGGAGGAGACGCCAGAGCGAGTGGTCCCCGCTAAATACGATGTAAACGAGCTGAGTCGACCTTTGAGGTACATCGAGGGAGGAAACCGAGATTGGTTCCAGGACTGTCGGGTGATTTTGTGAATGATGACCGGGAAATACACCGATGGGGGACTGGGAGGGAAGGTCGTTGTTCTTTGATCCCATCTAATTTCGGTTACAGTCGCCACCTGTGAGTGGGCTGGGATGATCGTCCGCAGTTGCCCCGACACTTCCGCATAAGTTTCGCTTTTGCCTGATCCCTTAAGACCGCACCTTCAAGCATGTTCCCTCCCATTTCCCGGATCAGTTTCAACCGGGGTTTGTGCTCCGTAAGCATGCCGAGAGAGAGCAACGGGTGGCTGTGTTAGGCTAAATCTGGAATGTCGTCATTTGGTGCGCGTGAGAGCCCTCGGCGCACGCTACCCCGGACCAGCCGAACGAACGTGTCACCCTTTGGATGTGACCTCTCCGTACGAAATCCGTTGCTTAGCTGAGTGTTCGAGCTCGTAGGCGTAACTTCAAACAGAGAAAGTGAAAATGAAACACGAGGAACACGAGGATCACCTTCGATTTTGTTTTTGTTTTCTTACCACCCGCAGAACCCGGTGCGGGAGCAAGTTTTATGAGGAGCAAATACGGCAGACTGCCAGCTGACTGCCGACATTGAACTGATCCATCTTCTCTCTCCCTTCCGGTAGATTCCCTCCTCCCTTTCTTTCCTTTACTCCTCCATCTTCCCCCCGCCTCACCACCTGGCTCATGTGTTAGACTCTTCCACCACCCCTTTTCAAAATGCGTCGCTTCGCCGCTCTCTTCAAACGCAATGATAAGCCAGACGCTACAACAGTTTCTTCCACCCCCAGCGATGTCAGGTCTAGCCTACCGTCCAAGTCCCCCTCGGTCAAGAAACACCCTCGATTGTTTAAGAGTTTGACCGTAAAGGTTGTTCAGCCGGTTGTTATTCGGGAGCCACCTCCTCCCCTCCCACAACCTCCTCTTCACGCGTATTCCTCTTCCTCGTCATCTACAGATTCGCCCTCCCCTGCAACCCCTGACGATGATTCTGAAACCGGTCCTTGTGTATCCAACAGGAGTTCCAACCAGTGGTCCGAAAGAAAGATGGCCCTGTCGCTTCCTGTTGCGGGTGGTTCATTAGGCTGGGATCCCTCCCAGGGTTCTTCTCTGAACCTTCCACCAATTCCGGCCGTCGCTAAATCCTCCGACTCTGAGGACTTGGACGATATGTCATCCGTGACCTCCTCTTCACCTTCAGTTTCATCCCCTTTATCCGTTTCTCCTCACACTTCCCTCCACTCCTTGACGACACATGCGCTCGCACCTACATTCTCTGCTCCTCCTCTGCTACACCTCCTAAACTTCCCATCATTCCCCAGATCCATCAACTCCGTTTCCTCTCTTCCCCATCGGGAAACGATAGCTTCGACCCTTCACAAAACTCAAATTTTACGTCGTCTCAATCGCCGCGACTTAACCGTTTCCGAGGAAAGATCCATTGCTTCCTTTACATCACGCCGCTCTTTGTCCGCCAAATCACAACTCCTCGTGTCCAAATTAGACGACGGTCCGGGTTGCGGTTTCAAACGGGTCAGCAATGTCAGTCAAGGTTTAAAACAATGGATTTCTCGTCCTTGTTTTGAAGATCGCATGTTTGTCTACACTCCTGGACCTTCGGGGCGGACTGATGACATTATCGTCCATAACATTTCTGGTGGTGTTTTGGGTGTCGCAGCCCTCGAAGTTTCAGAGACCATCGAAGTCATGGCCGGGTACAACGTAGAGGAACAGCCCGAAACTCCTTGGTTTCCCACTTTCTCATCATCCTCGATGTCCGATTTGCAGTTGCCTGCGCCAGGTAAGCCCTAGAATTTATTCCAAACCAAGCCATGAACTCTCACCCGAATCCAGCCCCAACCATGATTTCTGCCATGACTGCGCAGACACGGAATCAGCCTTACAAAGCCACTCCTTCCCCACTACGAATCGAGGCCACTCCTCCTTCCCCAGATCAGTCAAAGGCGCTCAGACCGAATCACCCACCCCTTCAATCCTCTCTTGCTCCGGCATCATTGTCTCCTACTCCACCCGTAAACGTCACTGCTCGTACGAAGCGGGCACGGTCGAGCGTCAGATTCGATGTGGAAGAGAAGCGGGACAAGGACGACCACGTACCCCTCGGACATATCATGCGGATCAAACGAGGCAGAGAGGAACGAGCCAAATTCTTGGAACTGGAGAAGGAACGGAGGGCGCTCGATGAGGAAAAGCTAAAGCATGAGACGGAGAAAAGGAAGTGGGAGCGGGAGAAACGGGCTTGGGAGGCTGAGAGGGAGGTGGCCGAAGAAGAGAAAAAGAAGATGCTATACCAGCAAGAGGTCATCGCTGCGCGGAAGCGACGGGAAAGTCAATTGTTCAAGGTCGGCTCAATGCCAGCCGACCTCCCGGAGATCGAACCGCAGAACAGTCGGAGGCAAGGAAACTACTCACGTCCAGCTTATGACCCACCGCGACGACAGAACTTGGAAGAATCTTCGCCGATGATTTCGCATCCGCCATCGAGGCACGGTTCATCCAACAGTTTGCGAGAATCCTCGAAACCGCAGTCACTACATTCCGCGTCGCCTCCTTCTCCGAATTCATCACATACGGTATCATCTATCGAGGACACTGACAAGATCAGAAGACGACAGGCTCCGATGCTTCTCGAGACTCCTCCCCAGTTGCCGGTGCTAATGCAGCCTTATGGTTACCCTTGGGGAATGCCCCTTATGCCGCAGATGCCTATGCCCGTGCAAATGGTCCCTCAGATGCCTTACTATGCAATGGACAACATGCCACTGTTACCCCCAACAGCTCCCTTCATGATGCAGCAGGCAGGCGATCGGAGGCGATCGACTTCGAGTTCTCCCAATAGGGATTCAACTTCATCAGGGAAGCCGGTTAGCCAGAGTACAGACAGGCTGCCACCGAATCAGGGAACTCCTTCGATGCGGCGTCCCGCAGGGCACCAGAGGAGTTCGAGCGGAGGGTCTTCGAACCAATTTGGAAATGGACAATGGTCCAACCAGGGATCTGGCAGTAGCAGTCGAAGGTCTTCTGGGATTGGGAGTGACCCGAATCAACGGAGGGACTCCCCGAGGTCAAGACCGCCAATACCCCAGGGCCATTCCCAAGGATCTGGGTCTTGGGTCGTCCCTTCACCAGTATCTCAAAGACGGCAGGGTACGGTATCATAGCGCCCTTCCCATTTCCCGCTCGTCCTTTCTCAACTGTTCTTGAACTGCATACGCTACTCTGCGTCTCCTTGCAACCCACCCTAATCGCGTTGTGCCCCGACCGCCCCACACTCATTTGACCCCCCCCCACCCACACCCGTCTTCCCTCATCGCCAGATCCACCCTTCTCTCACCCTCACTTTCTCGAGCTTCGTCAGCTCTACCCACCTCCTACAACGTTTATGTAACCACGCCGATGGTCGCCTTTCCAGGAAGTTTCTTCGTCTTACCACCTCGTTTTCTTTCTTCTAGGTTCGGACGTCTTCATTCTTTCCCCCCTCCCTTTATGGCGCGTCCCTTCTGAGCACCCCCAAGTTTTTTCCTTCTTCTGCAACCAATGTATAAAATGCATTAGCCCTAAAGTTTTCGCATTATCATGATGTTTTTTACAATCTTCCTTCCTTTCCCACCAATTCTATCCCTCCGCACCACGAATCTCGTTTTTCGTGGTTATGGTTATTTTTTCTACCCCGTTTCTTCCGCATGCACAAACCATTGTCGGACGTAGACTCGAACCCTCATTTCTTGTTCTTCAAAGTTGTGGCATTGTTTCTATGTTGTTATCAGGATCTGCCTATCATTATCCTCTCTATTTTCCCTTCGTTGCCTCATCCTGCCCATCCCTCCCTCCCCTCGATGTCGCCCCCGTCCCACAGCCGGTTCCCCCCCCCTCTCGTCCCGTTACAGCTTTCATGCACCCGCCAGTTTTAACCGACCCCTCCCCCCCTGCGTAACATCTCGCTCCATCCGGATAGGATGTTTTTTTTTTCCATCGACCTTATCATTTCATCATTCCGCTCTGGACCTTAAGCGGGTACATAGTACAGTACACGCACAAAGCATATCTGATACTCATCACCGCGTGCTCGGACCTTGGGAGGAGATTCTAGATCCACAAGCACGCTTGTGTGATTCATCGGAAGAATTCGCCACGAAGATTCTGAAGGTTCAAACAGAAGCACAGAATTCATACTCATGGTGATTGATACTCGTCGTGGGTGGCCTAGTGCAGAGAGAGCAGTAAAGATCGTGGTAGTATGGGGGCGGATAGATGGCGGGGGTATCGCAATCGGAAAAAAAAAAAAGTAATGATGCAAGGAGTACAGAAGAAGAGTGGGCAAAGCAAGTAGATGAAGTCGCGAGATGTCTGAAAGTGAGGAGAAGCGGTGCGATTATACACCTCCCCACGGCCCACGTATCCGTCGAGCGAGCTGAATATCGCGTTGCATGATCGTAACGCGCTTTGCGTGGATCGCGCAGAGGTTCCTGACCGAGTTTCCGTTAGATTTTGTAAGATTCAACACGGTTTTTCTCGTGGGAAGGGGTGGTTGAAACTCACGCATCTTCGAATAGGTGGACGAGGTAGGCTTCCGCCGCTTCTTGAAGAGCGAGGATGGCCGAGCTCTGCCACCGCAAACCGACTTCCGCATAGTTGTTCGCCTGTGTCGTCATGTCCTGTGCGACTTCTCGAACCTGTAAAACGATCACAAAGAACACGCGAAACATTGAATCAGAACCCCATTGTTGTGTGTATGTGTGGAGTTGGGACGCGTACGAGTCGTGAAAACGGGAGCTTTCGAATGAGGAGGTCTGTGCTTCGTTGGTACTTTCTTATCTCGCGGAGAGCGACAGTCCCAGGCCTAAACCTCTTCTTCTTCCTGGGTTTAGCGGCTTGGCCTAACAATCCATAAAATTCAACAATTATATTGCATCCCACAAGAGCAGCACTTACTACCACCTTCACCACCTTCTCTACCGCCTCCTCCCCAAGCAGACTGAACACCAGAAGTTCTTCGAACGGAAGGACCGGCGGAACTACCAGTTGGTAACCTCCGGCCTACGGGTACGCCACCGGTGCTCTTCCTCGCCGTCACCTTTCGTTTGGTCGGCACGTCGTCGATATCGGACTCGGTCAAATCGGGTGAAGCCTTTCGCTTCTTGGTCGTCTTCGTTTGGGCCATCTCGCTTGCTTTAGTTTAGAATCCGCGTTAAAAAGAGAAAGAGAAAAAGGGGGGTGTCGCGTGGGGAAAGAAAAACAATTCGGGGGATGAGATGTGAGGAAACTAGGGGATGGGTGAGATGGGAGCAGATATCTCAACACACAAAGGCTCAGAACGAGGGATGGAAAGGAAATTGTGTGGACGCGACTTCAACAAGCGTGTACTAGGTCACGTGCGACTTTGTTCAAGGCGATCGTATCTCGGAACAGAGATGGGTGGTCTTGTGGCGGAAGTGTGGCCACCTGAGCTTACCGCTTGAATCGCCGGTATATAAATGAGGGAGACTCCCCTTCTTACTCCCCAGCCACACATGGGAGCATCGTTCGATATGTCTGTTGCTACCTCAGACGATACCGCACCTGAAGGTTACACCACCGTTCATGGATATTACAGGTTCACCGATATCTTCTACGAATGGTACGCATAACGTGGCTTGTACTTTGAAGCAAGCTGAACAAACATCTGGCGATGAACAGGAGCCGCGCTTTGCCTGATTGCGATCTTCAAGAGGTTCGCAGTTTGAAGGCGTTCATCGCGTACGATGCCATCGTGCATCCTGATCATCCACTCTCCACCACGAAAGGCGGGGTGGAACTATACCTCGGTACGACCTCCTCCCTCCCCCTCCCCCCTCATCCGTACCCTCTCTCAAAACACCACTTCGCAAACCGGGCTTTCTGAAACGATTTCTAGGTACCCTTCCTAATGGAGAGAAAAGGTTGATGTTCAGCTCCGCTCAGATCGAGTACATCCAGTACTGGTTACATGCGATGAAACTCACGAGAGAACCGATCGCGCTCCCTTCGTCGGAATGGCTCATTCAAGCGAGCGACCTTCAACATGTCTCTTCGGTCGTCTACAAAAATGGACAAGAATTCAAGAAAGCCCAAAAGGTATGTTTCAAAATGGCAGCGGGAGAGGTTGTTGTGGGTGGCGGTAGCTGATTTCAAGCGATGTTCGACAGACCATCGAGAAGAACAACAAGAAGCTCAAAGGAACTTCGACGCTTCTAGGCACACGTCGTTTGAACTTTGATCGTGCTCGGTCCTTTTGGCAAGCCCAACACGGGGCGTGGCTAGCCATCGATTTCGAAGCTTGGGATCGCGATCACACCGTCCTCCTCGAGTTCGGATACAGCTCAGTTCAATGGCGCGACGGTCAAAAGATCGAAGATAAAGGTCACTTGATCGTCGAAGAACACAAGAAGTATTTCAACACCTATGTTCCCAATTTCCGTGAGGTGCGTGTAGCAGGTCAGAACGAGGATCTTCGTATATCCCTCATGCACGTCTGGCTTGGTAGCATTACAACTTTGGGACGAGCGTGGAGGTCTCGAGGGCAGAGTTCAAACAAAGGATCAACGGTCTCATAACCGACTTGTCGAAAGACAAACCCTTATTCCTCCTCTTCCACGATTACCACGGTGACATCGAGTGAGTGCCACTCGAGTTCCACTACCCAATTGTGAAATGATCGAGTTTTTGACCTTCCACGGCCAGCTATCTCAAATCAAAAGCCGTCCAAGCACCTATCGATGGGTTCATCATCGACCTACCGGAGACAGTCCCGACCAAAGGCTTATTCGTGCTTGATACCAGGGAGTTGTTCAGCGCCCTCGAAGGAGAGAGCTTCGCGAACCAGAGCAAGCTCGAGAGGGTGTGCAGACTCATGGGTCTCAAACCAGAGTACCTGCACAACGCTGGGAACGACGCTCACGTATGTCCGCTCCTCCCTCCCCCCTCAATGTCCCGAGTGTATCTTTTTTGACGCGGGATGCGTTTAGTACACCATGCTCGTGGCCGCGGAGATGATCTCCAATGAAGAAATCGATACCCAACGCGAGAGGAGGTGGCCAGGTAGAACGGATACCACAGGCGTGGGAGGAGGTCCAGGAGTTCGCGTTCAATTCCAACAATGGGAGGAAGAAAGCGACATCTCAGATACCGAAGGCATTCTTGGTGGTTGGGCGCGAACTTCAAATGAAGCGGCTTGAGTGAATACTTCGGCAACGATGGCCCGTCATGTAAACTCCATTAGTATCGTAGCCGTTCGGTATGGGTAATATGTAACGTTTCAATTCTCATGCGTTCATCCTCCATCGAACCATGCTGTATCCTACTTCTTTTTCTGGAGATCGTCGTCTTCGCTGTCAGATCTATCGTCATCAAGACCGCCCATTAAGAGCGTACTGTAATCTCATCTCAGCTCGATCCAAACGCTGAGGCCGCCCGACATACCGAATTAAGATCTTTAAGATCAAGTAATACCAAAAGAGGTTCAGAAGTTGCAGAAGGAGCATAGGGATGAGAATATGGTATCTCATCCACCATACGAGCCAGACTCCTCTTTCTGGTGCCCATTGCATGGATTCGACCCTGAGCGCAACTGAGTAAAAATGCGTGTAGAGGGAGCAGTGGGATGACGTACGGGATCAAATCGAACTCTGACCAAACAGACCATATGATATTCAAGCTGAGGTAAACCCTGAAGTATGTCCAAGCCACGATAAGGCCGGCAAAGGCGATGCTCTTGATAACTTCACGTTGCATGTAATTGGTGAGCTTGGAGAACTTGAAACCGCAAAAGACCATTTGTCAGTATCCCTTTGGAAGTAAGTGGGCAAAGTACTCACGGCAAGAATGGTGTCTGGAAAGTCCATGCTCAGGAAGACTGCGTTTCCGATCAAGCTGAGATTGACGAGATAGCTCCACCTAGAACATCCCATGAATCATCTCTGAAAAGGTGCTTTCTCTTGAAAAAATTACCCAATGAGCCAGATGGTGACGAAGTGGTGGCACACGAGCTCGTAGTAGTCCTTCCGTGGTTTCTCGAGACGAAGAAGGAGAACGAAGAGTTGTTGGGCCCAGAAGGACGCTTGCATGAGATAATACAACTTGAGCTGTGGCTTCATTTCCCAGTGAGGGTAACCTAAGGTATGCGCCCGTGGTCAGAAAAAGTCCGTCCGTATTCGAAGTCCACCAGACCTATCCAGAACGCTTTGGTGTTGTACCAGTACGTTGGTAGTTGTTCCATGATTAACTACGGCCGTCAGAATCCCAGAACAAATCCACGTGCTGAGAAACTCACGTATCCCCAGACGGACATCGTGCCCCAATAAACAACAGCATAACCCTGTTCGCCGAATCTATCAAGCTTTGATCTCTTGATCCCGTACCACCGCGCAAAGGGTCGGAAGACATGTAAAGTGAATATCTGGCGGACGAACGAGAAGAATACCACGTATGAAAGGATGAATACGAGGTCCAGATAGCCCTTGCCATATCTAGGGTCACCCGAGGACGAAGAATCGATGGGGTATGAAATGAAGATGAGAGGCGCGAAAGGGTTGGGTAGTCCCGGCGCTACGCGGGGAGTTATTATCTCCCAATTGATGTACAGTGCAACAACAGACGCGATGATTTTGAACGAAGAAGCTTGTCAAAGGTGAGTATATGCGCGAAGGACACCGGAAAAGATGCGCACATGGTCGTACAATCCAACGAAGAGTCTTGACGTCAGACCAGAAACCCTCTTCCTCAGGTTTGTGAACTGTTGGTGACCGGGGTGGAGTGCCATCCGGAGTACCAAAGGGCCTAACGATGCGTTAAGACACCTAAACATTGGTGAGAGGGAAAATATTTCCTACGTTTGAGCCTGGAAGGGACCGGTGAGATGATGAGCTGGATCTGTCCTGCAAAGAGTCAATACATCTTTTCGGGGGGATATCGGGAAAAAGGTAAAAATACGAACTCTATTCTCTCGAGCTGCTCCTTTATGGACCCAGCCCTGGCCCTTCGTTTGGTATTCTGTTTTGTGGCCATGAGGGAGAGACGAACGGTGGGAGGAGTGTCAAGCCCGATTTCACCGAGCGTCTGTCCGCTTGAGCGTGTTTTAGTCTCTGATCCGAAAGCCGAATTGGACGCGTCCGAGAGTTGACAGCGATGTTCTCCAGTCTAGGGCTGTTCAAAAAGACGAGATGCCCCGACATCCAAAATTGCGAGCGTACCACCTGCGTTTTCTCGCACAGTCCAGACGCACCTGCTGAACCTCCACCTCTGGACATCCCCGCCCATGCTTCGAGACCCCAGCCCCAGCAGCAGAAGGAAAAGCCAAAGCCTACGTCTTCCGCCCTACAGACTCAGACGGTTCCTTCGAAACGGGCTGCGTCCGAGTTGCAGACCACAAATGGGATCACCACCATCGAACCTCCACGAAAGATATCAAGAGTTGGTCCTACCCAGAACCCCGGCGCAATACCTACATCAACCCAGATATCTGTAAGCTCTAAACCACTTGGCACCCGTACTAGATTCGCATCCGGTAACGCTCAAGATGTGACTCACTTCTAGTCTGGCGTTCCCGTTCTCAAAGTCCCTCCGGCACAATCCTTAGTTGCGATACCCGTTCGGCAGGTTCAAATTCACCAACCTATTTTTCGCAAGTGTATTCCCTCACTTACACAGTCCAGGCGATGTTGAAATCACTCCACGATCATTTTGTGGTCTTTTATCGCAAGATATTGCCGACGAACCCCACCATTGCCCGTGAACACTCGCTCAGGCAAGAGCAAGAGGTCTATGACAAGTCAAACAAGCTCACTTACCGCAACGTATGGCATACTTCTGCGGAAGACCAAAGGTATTTTATTGACCGCATCTTGTAGGCCGTAATTTCTAGCATCGCGTCTCTCAAGAAGCGAGATATACCCCAGTCTATTGGAGATCCAACGGTTGGGACAGAGGGCGATCTCGCTGCGCGGATAGAAGCCAAAAAGGCTATACAATCCCTTCGACTGACCGCTTCCCACCTCCAATCGTACCTTCTTTCGAAAGAGGACATGATTACTTGGGGGTATGTAGTTGACATCCCCGAAGGTCCCGGAGGGGAAAAGCCGAGTGAGGAAGGCGGAGTCTTGAAATGCGACCGGTGTAAACAGCCAAAGCAAGTCCGACGTATGGAGGAAGCTGAGGAGTGTGTTTACCACTGGGGTCGATTACTATCAAAGAGAGTAGACGGTAGGGCACGATGGAGTGAAATTGCTTGATCACACCCGCTGATATTACTTGTTACAGGAGAGAAAGTAAGACAGTACACATGCTGTTCGGCTCTTGCCACTTCAGAGGATGGTTGCGTTCGTGGCCCGCACGTCTTTTACGAATTTGATCCTGTGGATCTGCACAAGAGACACGCGTTCACGCATACCCGCTCCCCAGACACATCTCGGCAGGGTAAAATACTCGATGTCGCGGCATTGGATTGTGAGATGATCTACACGACAGGTGGGATGCGCGTTGCGCGGGTGTCTGTCGTTGATGGGGATGGGATGGAGGTTTTCGATAAGTGTGTGAAGATGGATGAAGGCGTGCACGTCATGTCGGTTTCATTCCTTCCCCTTTGCCGTCTCCTCAGCCCTTGGTTCTCACTGCGTTACGGACTTACAGAGACTTTAACACCCGGTTCTCGGGCATCACACCAGAGATATACTCCACATCAGCCCTGCAACCTCTTGTAGAAATTCGGAGATCGTTAGACGAGCTCATCAGCTCAGAAACCATTCTGATAGGGCACGCTCTCGAGAACGATCTCAAGACGTTACGGATGATCCACCTTCGGAATGTCGACACTGCCATTGTGTTCCGGCATCCGGCTGGACCACCGTACAGACGGGCACTGCGAGATTTGTACGTGGTTTTTTCCCCTGAGAACGGAGCCATCTTCCTGGGGTGTGTGGTCTGATCCATTCTTTCTAGGGTCAAAGAGCACCTCGGAAGGGCTATCCAAACAGGTGGAGCCAACATCGGTCACTCCTCCGTAGAGGATTCCGTTGCGACCCTCGACCTTGTAAAATGGCACGTAATAAATAAACCGCCTCCACCTCTCATGCGAACCCTAAAACCTCCACCGCCGACCGTTACTTCTTCCGAGACACCCACTCCGACCCCGACTTCCACCGCTGCATCCACTTCTGCTTCTACAAATACATCTACGCCGATTGCGACACCGTCGAGCACCCAGATATTCTCGACAATGTCAACGAACCAGGAGGAACAGAAACCTCCACCAACGGCGGATGACATTCCATTCTGATTTTTTTTTCTTTGCATCTCGTACCTCGACGGCTTTTCCTGTACATAATAATACCTTCCTCGCAATCTGGGGAGTTCGGTTGTGATGTAGCGAACGGTAAAACGCTCTCGGGGTTCTCCCCATAAGTGCAGCACAGAAGCGATTGCAATTAGCTAACAACAAAAGACAACAAGAGTGATTTGATCATCGGCCATCGAGATCCCCACATTCCATTCAACGAGCTAAGCGAGGGGAGCGTCTCTTGATTCCCTATGTCTATGACCCGCCACTCAAGAAGTTCGCTGTGAATTTCACATTCAATCAAGGTTTTTTTGTCAGCATTCTTCATCAAACGTTGAGCATCACGATGTGGGCGAAAACGCACCACTTCTTGAACCGAGTCGGGCGAGCGTATCTTCGCTGTTCTCCTGGTCTTCTATGCTGTCCGATTGCGTTACCTATATCGATGACGATTACCGGTCACAGGATCGTGCGTTAGAATCGATCTCGGGGCATCGAAAAACATGGAAAGACGGGAGGGCGGAAGGGATAAAAGATGAATTTCCCCCGCGCTCGCTCCTTTTGTTTTACTCACCACACGAAGGACGGATTTCTTTGACGATTCTTGAAGCTCCCCGGCGATGATCAGCTCGTCCAAGACCGAATACGCCTTTTGGAAATTGAAGATCCTAGAGAACTGGCTCAGTAAGGAGGGTCAAGAACGGTGTAGGATCTCCGCTGAAGGAGCGTTTTCTCAACTTACAGATCTAATTCGCACACCTGCAATGGAGAAGGGGGGGATTAGGTTTTAGGTTGAGATCGTAACCGAGAGAGGGAGGACTCACGTTCCCGAAATACCGATCCAAGACTTCGACGTAACGATGGACAATCTCCAACGTCGCGAGTTCATTGTCTCCTGCTGAAATCCCACACACGAAGAAAAGAGAAGCGTATCGCCTGTAGACGACTTTGGTATCTGGAGAACAAAAGAACGCTCAGTCACCACAATCGAAGCTCCAACCAGCCAAGTACGCAGAGAACAGAGCTTCGGCAGGGAGCATCAACGGGGCCCACGTACCCTTATATTCTAAAAAATTACACATTTTCGTCCGCCTCGCGAGTACGAGCTGTGTCACGTCCTTGACGATCTTGGCCTTGGCTTTCTGTGACATCGTAGTGAACCATTTCTGTAACCTGACTTTGCCTTTAAGACCCACGATCTTCAGCGCGTGCTCTCGAAGGACGAAGGGGTGAAGACGGTTGGATGTATTCCCGTACCTTGTCGAGATACGAGGAGGATGTAGTTGATCATGGTGTTCTCGGATCTCGATCAGTGCTTAGCGCTTAACGACACAGGCGGCAACGCGAGTTGAAGTAATACAAGATCTGGTACACGGTCTACGAGTTTACAAGAACATAAGAAAGTATAGACACATACGACACAAGCTCTAGGACGAAATGGCGATTACGGTCAGATCAGCCCAGCGGCTTTAATTCCGGAGATAAGGTCTTCACGCTCTTCCCACTGATTAGCCATCGTAACCTAGGAGCCAGGTATATGAATATCCTATAGGCCAGTGCCGGTAGGGTGGCGGGGCAAAACGTACCGCACTGACGACAGGATGTCGTGAAGGTTCCAGGAGCTCGCCGGCAAGAATTAGTTCGTCCAGTATCTTAGAAAAGACCAGCGGTTAGGGGTTTACTGCGCTCGTACGGTAGTCTTGAAGCTTGGCTCTTACAGCGTACGTAGTCTGAAAATTGAAGATTCTATCGAGGCGAGGTTAGATCACCGGAATTCACGGGAGAAGAGGGAACCCAGCGGGCCCACATGTCAAGCTCGGTGACCTAGAGAACAAAAGTACGGTGACCTTCAACAAAAGGTCATACCCAAGGCAGAAGAATAAAAACTCGCATTTCCAAAGTGCTCGTCGAGGCATTCGACATATCTGTGTACAATCTCGAGTGCGTTCAGCTCGTTCTCGTTGGCCGTCACGCCGCAAACGAAGTACAAGGACGCATAACGACGGTAAATCACTCTAGAATCTGAGAGGATCAATCGGAAGAAGGCAGATAAGCAGGACGCGGGGTTAGAACGAATTAGCAAGGCAAATCACCGCACCCTGATATTCGAGAAAGTTGCATTGCTTCGGTTTTCGGGCTAGGACAAGTTGAGTGACGTCTCGGACGATTCGTTCCTTGACCTTTGATGGCGTTGTAAGGAACCACTTCTGCAACCTGACCTTGCCTATCGGAAGCCGATGACCCACTCAGTAATCTCCCACCCACCCCGAGCGAGTGCGACCCACACTCGGTACGATTACGCACCTTGTCTAGATATGAGAAGGATATAGCTGATCATGTCCACCTCAGCTAGCTACAGCAGGTTCTTGATGGGTTCTTCGGAGCGGCCCAACCACGAATTGTATACAGACGACGTTGGTAAGGTGTCTGAAGAACGGGTGATATTGCTGTGCGACTGGTTCTGTCGCCCTCGCCAGTTCGTTAGGCGTGTCTGTTGGTACCTGGACGGAGGACAGATTCAAGGCGGTGGAAGCCCACATAACCCCATCGCTCTTTCCGCCATGATATTGCCCCCGCCAAGACGATGCAGCCTTTGTACGTACAAACTGCACGTCTGATGGTAATACATCAGAAACAACGGAATCCAAAAGTCAACGAGAGAACGCGACAAGAGGGGACAAGCCGTTCCGGAAGAGGAGGGGGAAATTGACTGATGACCGCAGAACGGCATTTTCCGACGTTTAACCGTTACGGCCGTCTTCAGGGTCACCTTGGCATGGCGACGAACTCTCCAGAGTCCAGGTCGCCTCCACGCTAGAATTCCTCGGGTTCCCCGTCTCTTTCGTTACGATGGGCTTTTCTCTGTGGTCGTGTCGGAAGCGGGTCCGGTACTTTTGTCCTGGGGTTGGATGACCGTACCCGGCCGCCATCCATATGGTGCCGATGCCCTGACTAATGGACTCGATTGGCGAGTGACGATTAGCGAGAATGGACGCAGGGAATGGTAGAAATTGGGAGTTTGGCCCAAACCTTTTGAACTCGTAAACAGATGCGGGTTTATTTTCCAAACGATTGGACAATCCGATCGGTGGCATGAATCACCTCCGGTCGTCCGCCGCTGACGTTAACGAGGCATAAGCGACATTCTTTTTGATGTCCTGTAATCGCGATGCATCCATCATCACGAGAGGTGAGGGGAACATTGTCAACGGGCGTCGGCGTTTCCTCCAGTTTTCCCTACTCTATCGAGGAAGTGACAATCGACTCGCCAGAAACTCGACAGCCTGCTAGATTCGCAATCCTGTTCTGCCTCTGCTCTCTTTTTGGACCATTCCGATATCCCCCCCACTCCCTCGTTTCTAGGCGATGATCGGGTGTTACAGTTTGACCCCGTCTCGCGGACCCATTCCATCATGCCACTCGCTTGTGATGTGCATAAAATCACCTTCGGAGCGGGGCCGTTCATTTATAGAGACACCCACGCTTCCCAGATCCCCAAACGCTAGTTTCCCCCCTGCACATCTACCCGACTATCTAGAGGCTGCGGTATGCAACATCGCTCTCCCCGAGCCGATAGACCCAAACCAAATAGCCAGAACACGATCACGAGGATAATATCATCTGAGAGCTCTAGCAGCGCTTCTAGTAGCTCTTCCGTTATCCGTCGGACCCGCCCCAGTACGATGAATTTATCCGTTTCCGCTGTCTCGCCCACCCGCGCAACAATCTCTCGCATGTCAAGTTCAGAATCATCCGTTGGGTCGTCCGCAGATTCGACAACCCCACATCAGCAGCGAACCAAAAGGCGGGCGGCTCAACTGGTATTTCCGTACGTTCCATCTGTAGTCGCAGAGGTGAGTATTCACCCCCCCTCCCATCCCTACCTAAACCGGTACCGCTCTTCGACCTCGTTGATAACTAAGTAAACCCACCTCACCAGCCATATATCATCGCATCAGAAGCCGAACCTCTAAAATCAATGCCATACTGCCTGATCCCAAAAGACGGCATGCGACAACTTCCTCCAATCCTCCACCTCGGTTGGTCAATCGATGAAGACAAGTTCCTAGAATGGTGCGCTCGTGAAGGTTTCCGACGCACTACGACGGATATCAACGGTCACTATGTCTTCGATCACACCGGAACCGTGGTCGGAGCTTTGCATTATTTCGCTCAGCGTTCCGGAGCGGGGATGTTCGAACCTTATATCCAGCTGACCTGTCACAGGAGGGATACGGTCATCGTCGCCCTCACGTCGAACTACTCGGTGTCTGATGAGTTGGACGGAAGGAGATTGGAGATCTTCGCTCTAGGTTCTTTACTTCAGAGGGAGGGCCTTCTCAAACAGGACTCTGTGGCGGCGAGGTGGTATCTCGACTTCAAAGAATGGCAGTGGGTGGTCAACAGACCAAAATAGCCACCCATCCTCCCTCCCTGTGGCCTACACTTCTTCCCTTCTACCCCTTACATTCACGATCATTTGTATGTTCCCCCCCATTCACACCCAATCTAATGCCTGTACCATTTCCTCGTCTTAGTACCACCGTCACCCTGCGCTCACGATATTTACAACCTCTTGCTTTATACCTGTGTATTGTACACCCGCCTACTACATGAGAATAGACCCCTTCTTGATACTTACTGTTTTGTACACTTGTGGCCGAGAAAAGTACCTAAAATACATGTCTAGTAGTTACTCGCGCGTAACGAAGGTTCCGATTCGGATCATCACCAAGGACTGTTGACGATGTCTGAGTGACTCGGAACCAAATGCCCTGGAGCGAGAGATGCCCGTGTCGGCCGCTTCAACTGTTTCTTGTTCAACGCCAGGACGTTATTCTGTAGAGCCACGATCTGGCGGGAATGTATCAGCACGTTCAAATACCATCTATTATAGCCTTTACGTAGGCCGCGGGATTAGAACCAAGACGTACGATTTCCTTGTCATCTCCGAACTTGAAGTTATCTTGCACCACACGATCTTCATACCTGTAAACGTATGAAACCATGAGCGGAACAAACAGTGAAACTGGAGAGGGACACACTTCTTGATGTGGTATTTGTCAAGGTATCCTTTCTTGACTTTATTAAAGTCCCACGCAACAACGTACTCTCCTGTCGAAGTGACAATCGCGTTCTCCTCCTGGTTCTCTCCCATATTGAATCTGTAATCACGGTTCCATCAATCCGAGTCCGAATATCAGGGTTTTTCTCACCACGTACCTGGCGGGGGTGAACGATACTGAGTGATTCATATACGCCACGTGTTCGGCCCTCAATTGCAATCTCCTCGGTATTGGTTTGGCATCAGCAGGGAACGCCCTGTCAAACCCTAGACTTCCCGCATACTTTCCATCACCGATCATCGTATCGATCAACAGCAGGTACGTCTTGGTCGTCGACACTATCCATCGCCCGTCACCGGAAACGTCGATTCCGAGAATAGGATCACCCAATGCTGGGAGTGCCGTCTTCGCGTTTTTCCCGATGGAGTCGTACAACCTGATGTCCCCCTTGTCGCCTGCCACTGCCAGTTTCCCTGAACTGGTGGTAGTGACAGCGGAGAACTTAGTCTTCGTTGCGTACTGCTTCATCTCGTTTTGTACCATCTTGTTTCCGGACAGCCGAGGATCGATCCTGTACAGCGCGTTCCCGGAGATACCGACGACTGTCTGTTCTCCCGTCGTCTGTGCGTACTTGTCCTTCGGCGCGACGTGGTTGACGGGGACATAATCATCCACTTTCCACTCTTCCACCACCTTACCTCTCTCGATATCCAGGGCGAAGAGTGAATTTGGAGCGGCATCGTCGAACAGGATCATCTTGGTGTCCGAGTCGTGCAACATGACCTATTTCCGGGGGGTTAGAAAGTCAAGCATCTGACATCATCAGGCCTGAGTACCTTCTTGGGATTGAATTTCTTGCCTTTCGGACTGGCGATGTTCCCAATTGTCGCATAATATTTGACTTGATCCTGGTCCCCGGAATGTCGGAACACCCCAATGTTGTTACCCCGTACGACGTATGATCGGTCTCCTTTGAACCCGACAGCAAGCTGGGAGTTCTTGTCTCCCTTTGAGAACGCTTCAGGCAATTCTCCTTCCTCCCCTTGATCCTCATCTTCCTCCTCTGAACCCGTGGCTAGTGAAACCGGTGTTAGTCCTCGCAGAGAAACTATCGCGTTCCTCCATTACCGTCGAGTTCATCTAGCACTGCTTCCTCTTCTACCTCGTCATCCTCGACGTCGAACATCTCGACATCTTCATTTGACCTCAACGCATACGCTTGTTCATCGGGCTTCGAGCACGTTAGAAGTAACACTCTTGCAGAAGCGAATAACCCACCTTTGAAGTCGACCAAGGAACTTGGTGCAGCGTCTCCCACAGAGCCCTTGTGAACTGCTCCTGAAAGATCGCGTATGACTCCTGGACAAGGAACCTGAAGCACCAGCTCGTCTGGATCCCCTTGTCGTTCATACGATTCCACGTTAAAGACCAAACCTTCGTTGACCACCTCTGGTTCATATCAGGATCGATCTTGTGCCACAGAACGACACGACCCCTGTCGTCCTCTTCGGTAGAACGCGCAATGATCCAGTAATCGTAGCCATTGGCCTTGGAGTTAGTAGGTAGGCCGACAATAGTGGCTCGTCCGTCGGTTTGTTTGACAAAGTACTCTTTTTCGCGATCCCAGAGATGGAGCTCTGCTTCTTCGTCAACGAGATTTGGGTAAGAGTCAAAGGGTGAAGTCGGGGTTTCGATGGAAGAGGAGGCAGTAGTGGAAGTCTGAGATGAAGAAGGTTCAGGTGAAACGGCAAGATATTGCATCTTGGAGGTTATGGAGGCAGTGGCGTCAGACTCGGAAGTTTTTTTTCGTGATGATGATTGTTTGGACCTCCGCTTCTTCTGTTCCGGAGGCCTTGAAATTTGGCATTAGTCTGTGTCATGAAAACAAATGGTGCGACGAACTGACTTGTAGATAAATTCTTGAAGGTTGGTGTCGGAGAGGTGATCGGCCGCCATCTTGTATTTTCTTTCATACATCGCTCTGTACATGCACGTCTCAAAGAACGCTTGCGTTGGTTCGTTCGTTCCAATTGCCACAAATTCGAAGAACTCGTCAACTCCGCCTTCCATGTCGCGCCAGACGAATGTGGGTTCGCCTTCGGTCTGACCAGTCCTGAACTCTAGCTCCTCTCCGATAAGGAATACGCGCTCTTCGTCGGCTATTCGATTGACAGGTCAGCAAGGCTATAGCAGAGGGGTAGAGATATGCCGACGACACACTCTCGTCTTCGTCCTCTAGCAGTTCCTGATCACCCTCCTCGTACACGCGCGTCACCACCAGTTGGAAGTTATGGTCCACGGAAGGAACGCGGCGGATTGTGATCATAGCATCATTGTAGCTGCGCATAAATCAGCTGAATCCACCCACAAGAACATCGGAGTCGACGAACATGCATTCTCTAGATGTCCTGATATTCCCTGGGCGCACTAGATGCAGCTGCCCAGTCGATATCTTGACTACTTCCGCTGCATTGGCATCGTCTAGGGTGTAATTTGTCGTTAACTTCTGGAAGAAATGCTTATGAGGCTGCAAAACTGACGCCACACTTTCCCCATGACTATTCCATGGAACTCTTGTCAGTATCTTCTCGCAAATGTGCTGCTTGATCGCTTACGGCTTTTGAAGATGTTCATCGTTGCGAACGGAGGAAGGTTATCAACGTTACTGTGACGCCTGAGGTCACTTTGGTGCAGACGCTCGTCACGCGACTCCCTGTCACGCACGATGATGTCGACTCCAGGTGAGCTTTAACGCGGATAGACATGCGGAAGTGGGGCTTGAAAATCTTTCCCATTTTTGTTAGGAACGCCCGAGCAAAGTTTTAGGAGCAGGGTGATGGCATACACGACTCCAGACAAGGTTTGAGCTCATATATGATGATATGAAAGCCTGCCCCGAGCCACGCTCACCGTGTGCTCACAGACGAATGCAGATATTGGCCCTGGATCTGCGACCTCGCCACGCATAGTCACCGGGGGTCTTTCATATGGCAGCATACCGAGTGCATCGGACACGCCAGCAAGCGTCAAGAGGGCCGTTTTGAAAGCGGACCCGGCGTTGTTGACGTGTTTCGACCCAGCCGATAAGGAGCTTTATGATCTTTGGGCACCTCAACAGCGATGACCTTTACCGGTCTTTGGTTTCTGTCCCCCCTTCCCCCGGTAATCTACCTTATGTGTAATTTCATTTCTCGGGGCGTGCCCTCATGGACCTAGCGGCCTGGAAACTTCGTGTTCAACGCGACAGGGTGAACGTTACGTGGGTAATAACAAGTCTCATTTCATAACCCTTGAAGGAATGAGGCGAGGGATGTGCCTGTCGATTTCACCTGATCTTGTTTCCTTTTCCTCTCCAACATCTCCTGCAACCCAGGCCTCGCCTTCCTGTTCTTCGATTTCTTCGGTCCGTCTGATGTCGAAGCCGTAGGCTTTTGAACCTGGGCTGGCTGCGTGATAGACGTTATCGGTGGTGATTGCGCTTTCCTCTTCATCTCCATTTGTGTTCCGGGGGATTTAAGGTTCTGATTTTGTCGATTCCGCCTCCGCTGGTTTTGAAAGGCAGCTGCACCGCCCTTTACGAGAGAGGACCGTTGAGTGGAGCCACAAGACCTGCAGATTCTCTGCAAGGTAACGGCTGAGGACCGGGATTTATTGTCTCGAACGAGTCTAGTGTCTGCCGACCCATCGAGTTGGAATATCCCGCATCGGAGACAGTGTGTGTCCGCAAAATCGTCGACGGGCCGTTCTCTCTCCTTCTCCTCTTCTCCTCCGGAGCAAAGGTGTCGCCGCGCCCGATTGACATGAATGGCGGAGAGCGCAGGAGATATCGACTGGAGGATCAAAGGGAGGGCGAGTCGTTGCGAAGTCATCTGCAAGATCACGTGGGCCACAATGGCGGTCTTTGATCGAAAGTCGAATAAGCGCCCGTCTTTGCTCTATTGTTCTTTTTGAGTTTGCGGCTCATTGTTTTCCGTTTAAAATAAAATAAAACGCGACGGATAATGCCCTCGGTCGCTTTCTTTCCGCCACTCTCATCTCCACGGTCTTCGCAATGCCTCATTACTCGTCCAACTCAATATCTTACCCAACTCCCATCGACATTCCGTCTCACAAGAGACAGACTTCGGTAAAGTCTCACAAGTCCAAGCAGTCTTCGTTGTCTGGTACAATGTCCTGGCTGTCGGGAAACAAGACCACCAAAGCTCCGTACACCGCAGCGTCTCCTCCGCTTCGGATATCCGAGCCCAAGCTGAACGACGTCTTCGGTCGAGTCGAACAAGCTCCTAGCGTGACCATCGTACGGACACCCCAGGAAGCCCTCACCTTTTTGCAAAAGGACAAGGAAAAGGTGAGGGAAGACAGCTTCGAATACATTGATCCGCGTCCAAAGCGTTCGCCGACGCAACGGTCGCAAACCGACGGCTACTTCTCACGAAATCCATGTCCTTCACCTCCCACGAGTCCGCCTTTACCGCCTTTACCGGATCTGTCGCGGGTCTCGCCCAGGTCACCATCTAAGCCAGTAATGAGACCCCCGCCGCAAGTGCCCCTTCCCCAGGTTCCTCAGCCAATGCCATCTCCGCCACGGACCGTCAAGGCTTCATACTCTGCATCATTAAACGAATATTCCATAGGTCCCCTCGTGGAAACGGCACCTCCTTCACCTCCTCTCCCGCCCTTTGATCCAATTCTTCTATCTACCATTCCATCACTTCCAATTGATCCAAAGAAGACCATCATTACTCTCGAGACAAGTACCGAGTCGTTTAAGACGACTATGGCCACTCTCATTTCTCGCGAGGATTGCTACTTCAACAAGTACTTCTCCAAGACCCTCATGGAGGCGCGTAAGAATCAGCATTCGGAGGCAAGCTCTGTCTACTCGCAATCGAGTGGGATCGAGGAGAATTTGGACTCGATCAACTCGATTTTCGCGAATCACATCTCGGCGTCTGGTTTGCTCGCCCCCACGCCTGCTGCACTACATGTGTTTTTGGATCGTCCTAGTGCTCCGTAAGTTTCCACGTGTCCCCTCGTCCCATTCAATAACGACCTCCCTAACCGTCAACTCAATTCCCTGGTTATTTTTCTCGTTCTAGATACACACACATTCTGACCTACCTCCGCACCCCTACCTCACCTGACCAACCAGGCGTTCTACCACGAGCCGTTAAGCTCTCACACAAGTGTCTTCCTGCAAAGACCGAAACTCTCCTCGAACTTCGTGATGAAGCTAACTTCCTCAACCTCGAGGAATTATCCAGGCTATGCACGGAGGAGCTATCCAAATATACCCCCGCCACCAGTTCCTTGAAGTCCACTACTTCGAGTTCCGTGAGATCTTCCAAGCGACCCTCCATCACACACGCCCAGAGCCACCATCAACTCGGGATGCGATCAAAAAACTTATCGACGCACAGTATACACCAATTCGCTGAAGACCCGAACGAGACCGAGTTCGATACTCACATACCCACGCCGAATTCGAGCGCGCCTTCTTCCAGAGAAGGTTCCAGACACGAGGCGACCGCTACCCCCACCCCTGCCCCGTGCTTGAGTCAGCTTCGTGGTCACGGAAAGTCGCACTCGAACGTTCATCCTTTGCCGCCTTCGAAATCTATCACCGAATTGCGGAGTGATTTATCCATGACGGTGAAGGCTCGTCCCAGTCCTGCCTGGTTATAGGCGGTTGTATTTTAAAAAATCTTGGTTCTTGCATTCATTGATGTCCTATGTCGCTGCTATAACCCTCGTTTAGAACCTCCCTCTCCCCCGTATCTTGTCGCATGCACCCGCTCATTGTGATTGCTTTCCTCGCTTTCCATCTCCGCCAATCACGACATCTAACGACCCCTTTATGACCTCCCCACGTTCCGTTTCCATTGTATTATCTCGAACGTGACTATTCTAACGGCTTTTCATAGTAGCAGCAGCTTATGTCATCGTGCCCTCGCTTTCTGCGGGTGTTACTTCGTCAGATGACAATTTTTCCCTCATCGTGTACACGCATACCAACATGCTTCATGCGGGCAGCTCTAAGACGTAAGATCATATTGGAAATGACGACCTGGGAAAGTTCGACATCGAGAGATGAATGGGGTCATACTACTCGTACAGGATGAGAGCTATGGAAGGAGTCCCTCGATGAACCACTGGAAACGAAAACCTGGGCGTCGGTGGATTAGATTTACAATACAACAAACTGGAGAGGGCGAAGGGTCGCAGGGTGAGAAATGGTTACGGACGGGGAAGAAGCTGCAAAGCAAGCCAACAGCATCGAGCGAACCACGGAAGAGAGGGAAGAGATCCGAGCGAATTTGCAAGAAAAAACACATCCATACGAGAAAGAAAGCAGGGGATGCGAAGCGTACCGCTTCTTTGTAGCTTACGGGAGTCGGAAAGGAAAAGGACGAAAAGACTAATGTTTGAGGAGGAGCCCAGTACTCCTCGTTAGGGGATGTGAGAGACCGACAATCCGCGAGTAACGTAACCAGTATAATAGTACAACTGGGAAGGGACGGTGAGAAAGGGAAAACACGCGCTAGCGTAAGGAACGTTCAGTTCTTGTCGCTCGGTTTGGCGAAGGGGTTGACGCTGTAGACCTTGATGACTGGTGGACTCTTGGTCAGATCAGCTGTGACAATAACCTGGTGGTTTTGGCATTAACAGAAAGACCTGGGGGAGGGGACAACGGAATGTACTTACGGGAACGGACATCAACTCCTTGACCTCCTGTATCTTGTGCCCGGCCGCGGGAGTCTTCAATCCTTCGAAGACAGGTTCCACCTTAGCCATGGACAACAACCTCTGCCTCGACGTTTCGACGACCGGAGGTGCCTCAGGAGGCTCCTTCGTGTTCGTCCTTCCAATGACAATCTCATCGTCGTCGTCGTCATCGTCATCGTCATCGTCATCCTCCTCCTCGAACAAAGCCTTCTCATCGTGTACACTCCTGGAAACGATCTCCATCTTCACTGCGTTCTGTTCGGCAGTGCGGTGAACCTTCTTCAAGTGTTCATCATCGCTATTCTCCGCCAACCAAGCGATAACGTCCTTGTCCGACCAGTAGATCTGCAAGCTCCGGGTATGTTCGTCAAAAACGTGGTTCTGTGGACGAATCAGCAGGGCCCTACAAGGCTTCCTTCTTAACTTACATCGATCGGCATCTGGTCCACATGAACACGCTTCTCTATACCAAATTCAGGCACCAACACATCGAAGGCAGCATCCAAGACGCCGACGACTAGAGCCTGCCTAACGACGGGACCATACTTCTGAGTCAAGTCCGAAATGAGTACACAAAGGTACAAGTGGGCGGACTGCTCCCGCGCAAGTCGAGCACACTCCTTCTTACTGTCGGAGTAGATGTATTAATCTCCGTTCAAAATCTGGGCAAGATTCCAACGTACATGTTACATTGCTGAGCGACCTTGGCAACGGCGTCACGATCCAAGGCAAACTTGGGTACTGCGGGGGTGAATAGTTAGCTGGTGTGGATGAATTTGACGAAGGTCTACTTACGTTCGCCACCAGCTTGAAGGATGGAATCAAGTTGGCGATGTACTAATACATCGGCATACCGACGGATCGGAGAGGTGAAATGCGTGTAGAGAGGGAGTGAAAGAGCGTAGTGTTGGTATTTCGCGATGTCGAGCATGCCGGCGCAGAAGTACTTGGCCTTGACTGTGGCCTTTCGGGATAACAACTCGAGGATCTTCCTGACAACGGGATCGCGGACAGCTTCGAGGGATTTCATGATACTGCCCGAAGAAGTGACGTCGATCTTGTATCCGAGGCCTTCCGCTCGCTCCTGGAATCCTTTCTGTGTGGTGGGTCAGTACCATGTTTATGGATGGGGGGCGCCACGTACGAGTCGACGCTCAAGGGGAGTATCGTGGCGACGCAGGAGCGCTTGTTCGGGGAAGTTCACGGCAACTTGTTCCGCAACGGCGATGTTCGTGAGGAGCATGAACTAGGGTTAGACTCAAGTCAGCATAGGCTACACACAAAAGGTGGCCAAGACGTTATACCTCTTGAACCAGCGCGTTGGCATCATTGGAAATAGACTGGTCACAGTCGAAAGGTCTACCAGACTCGTCGAGGGCAAAGGTCAATTTTGGTGTGTTGATGGAAAGGGCACCACTCTTGAATCGACGTTCCCTGAGGACCTGCGCGATATCATCCAAGATCCTGATGTCATGCTCGATTGCTGAAGCATCGTGCTCGGGGGCGACGGGAACCCCTCCAAGAACCTTACCCTCGATCACATCCTGGGCATTTGCGTACGAAAGCTGGGCAGACGATCTGATGACCGTGCGACCGAACCATTTCTTAGTGACCTTTGCTTCCTTGGTCATCGTGAATATGACGGAGAACGCAAGGCGGTCCTTTCCAAAGTTAAGACTGCAGAGCTCCTCGCTAAGTGTGGGTGGGAGCATAGGGACGGCTCGCTGGACAAGATAGACACTGGTGGCCCTCTTCTTGGCATCACGATCAAGAGCAGTGTTGGGTTTCACGAAGTATGAGACATCAGCAATGTGGACACCGATATCGTAGGTACCATCGTCGTTGGTTTTGACAGACAATGCGTCGTCCAAGTCCTTAGCGGTGGCAGGATCGATGGTGAAGATACGTTCTTGCCGCAAGTCTCTTCGAACCTCGAGTTCACGCTCAGGGATACTAAGTGGGTGAGGTGAGAAAGAGAGATCACATGCCACAGACCGTACTTACGCCCAGGGGATAGGGGGGAGGCACTTGAGTACGTTCTCGCTGAACTCCTCAGTCGGGAAGTTGCAGTCCTTGAGCAACGCGCTGGTTTCGACTTCAATATCGCCGATAGGGCCAAGTTCTTCTACCAGGGTACCGAATGGATGAAGAGAGCTGATGGGCTACAGGAAGTGGTAAAGTTCGGATGGGGGAATCGGAAAATCAAGGGGCGAACTTACGTGGCGCTTGATGCAAGCAACGAAGAGTTTGTCGGCGTATGCTTCAGGGTTCTGGACGAAGTCTGCAGGTGCTTGTTCTGTAGGGATGGCGATGAGAGGGACACGCTTATCAGTTGGCTTGAACCAGACGATCTTGGGGCGCTCGATCGGTCGCCTGGGCTCATCACCACGGTCACCTTCGCGCTCACGACGTTCAGCCTCCTGCTTCTCCTTGGTAGCGGCGGAGGATGGACGAAGCAGACCGAGGGTACCAGAGAACAGCTGCCCAGGCATACGCTCAACAACCGCGACGACGTGACCAGCAAACTGGGGCTTGACTTCATCGGTAACCTCCTCGTCCTCAAACAACATCAACCCCTGACCTTCGACCTCGACGTCATCCTTCTTCTTGTCGTTCTTGCGACCAGCAGCGTTCTTGGACTCGTAAGCAGAGTTCTCCTCTTTCTTCCTCTTCTTCTCTTCCTTCTCCTTCTTCGTCGCCCAAACCTCGTCAACATCGAGTAACTCAATAGCAACGATATCACCCTCGAGAGCACGGTTACGATCCTTAGAACCGCAGATGTAGATGTCGGCATCCAAGACCTCTGTAGAGACGTATGCATCGGAACGGTTACGCTTGTTGACACGAAGGATACCGACGACGAGCTTCCCAGCAGCCAAGAGAGGAGGAAGCGAGGCCTGGGGAAGGTAGGGAGCGAACAAAGATTTGCGTTGCGGTTGGCTGGATTGTTGTTGCAACTGGGACTGGAATTGTTGAGTCTGTTGCTGCAAGAAGTTGACCCCATTGCCGAGGCCCATCATATTGGCCGCCATCATGTTCGGAAGCATATTAGGGAAGCTGAAGGAGGGCATTTTGTGGTGATGACCGCCAGATGCAGCACGGAATTGCTGCAGACTGGTGAGCTGGGCCTGAGCATGGGCGAGATCTTGCGCGAAATTACTGGACTGTGTGATAGAAGTAGCTGCACCTATACGAAATGAGTCGGAATCATGAGAGAACTTCGCAAGTGCTCACCACGCTGCTGTTGACCAGGTGGGTTGAACCCATCTTCGAACGGCTCGAACCCTCCGTCTTCGAAAGACCCAATGCTTTGACCAACAGTCTTATTCAGAACATTCACACTGTGTCTGCGGCCGTGTCCACGGGGAATGCCAGCGGTTTGACCGTCAAGACCCATACTAAGTCCACTGAGGTTGCCGAATTGGCCCATTGGATTCTGAACAGCGCCGAAGACGTTTCCGCCGGTGATGCCAACGGGGACAGTGCTCTGTACGCGCCTATGAACGGACGGGCGGTTTGGAGCGAGCCCCGGAGTTTGCATAGAGAGAATCTGATTAGAAGCGAGCTGTTGCTGATAAAGTGCCTGCTGCTGCTGTTGCAACACTTCGATCTGCTTCTGGATAGCGATCTGTAGAGAAGTTCAGCGTCTGATAAGAGTTATGGCGGTGCGAATGATTTACCTGTTCAGCCATGATACCCGTAATTTCCCCTCCAGAATCATCCTGCCGAGGAAGACCCTGACCATCAAGAGGGCGGGTTTGTTGTTGAGGAAACTGGAAGCCGATATCCTCCTCGTTGATCGGTGGACCCATGGGATTGTTCGTGCTACTTCTTCGTCGAGAACCACCCCCGAACATGAAACCGGGAGCCAGCTGGGGACGGCCCGTAGGCCCCAAAACCTCGCCTTGATCTTGCTGAGCGAGAGCAGCAAATCGCGGGGCGGTAAAACTTTGGGAGAGGGAGCGGCGGTTGTGGCTTTGTTGCTGCTGGCGGAAGCCGGCGTCGCCCTGAGCCTCGCCTTCTTCGTAGGTCACAGGATCTTCGGCGTCCTCCATCATGACACCCAGGTTAGGAGCGAAGGTTCCGAGCGAACTGTTGCTATAAGAAGTACCAACGGAGGCAGCCTTGCGATGTCTGGCCTGGTCGTTAGATTGTGTGGGGCCAGGCCAAGCTTGCATGCCCGGTTGGAAGATGGGGGCGTTGGCCGGGAGAGATGAAATGATCTCAGTTGGAGGGATGGCGGAAGTTTGAACTGCAGGAGAGGCAGTCTTGAGGTCAGCGATAACACGTTGAAGAGAAGACAAGGCATCACTAGTCTCGACACCTATCGCAGGAGCGGGGGTGCTAGAGTTTGACTTGCTAGCCTGCCTGTTTCCAGACTGGCCGTTGTTGGAGTTACTCGGACGGCCTTGAGACGGGAGGCGGTTCTTCTGGCCTCCACCTCGACCGCCCTGAGACTTTCCACGATTTTCTGAGGTCCTCCTGTTGCTGCTGTCGTTACCTTTACGTCCGCCGCCGGTATCCGATCCGGATTCGTTTGCGGCAGATGATGGTTTTCTCCGCCCCTGGCCGGGGTTGTTTGACCTGTTTGGGTTCTTCTTTTGACCCCCCCTGTTGGAGTTCTGGTTGGAAGCGTTAGACGTGGCAGGCTTCTTTTCCTCCTTCGTCTGGGAATGAGGCTGTTGCACCACGACTTGGTCTGTCATTTCGTTCGTGATGCGTTGGTTGTTTTCGTTGATTTTTTGCGGATTTTGGAACGTTTTCCTGGGTGTTTTTAGATTTTGGCTTTTTTGATGAGTTGGAGTACAATGAACTGGAATACAGGATCAATAGTCATCTGTATCAGCACGTACAGAACGGATGATTGAAGAGCGTGTATACGAACGAGATGGAAGATTTGCGTAGAAGAACGTTGGCTTGCCCTGCGGGGCGCGTGAGGGATAATGGAAGTGGTGCCTTGTGAGGCGAGGGGGGTTAGGTTATCGTGAACGGAAGATGTGGGAGGGGAAGTGAGCGTACGGACCCTTGACCGAATAACTGGGCAGTGTAGCGACACGTGCATCATTTTCTCACGCTAGTTTGACGGTATCCAAGTCTAGCGTCGGTCTATAACTCGAGCAAGGTGGACTAATACAGACTGCTCGGCGACTGTGTATAAATGGAGTACAATGCAAGTCCTTAGCAGGCTCAGGCAGTCAACTTGGTAATGATAGCCTGGGTATACTCTTTGGTCGAAGCCTTTCCACCAAGGTCACCAGTGACGTGCTTGCCCTCGGCGATGGTCTGCAAAATGTCATAAGAAAAAACCAGTTGTGCTCACAACAGCAAAAGCTTACGGTAAGAGCAGCCTTCTCTATCTTATCAGCGTACTCGTTGAGGTTCATATGCCTTAACAAAGTCAGCTCGGCGGTCACGACAACCACCACGAAATCGCGTACCTGAGCATCATCATGGAGGAGAGGAGCAGAGCAGTGGGGTTAGCCAATCCTTTGCCAGCAATGTCAGGTGCTGAGCCATGGACAGCTTCGAAGATTGAAGCGTCCTGCAAGTGAGGTGAGATGTAACCGAGAGAATGGACGAAATGGGCGCTCACCCGTCCGATGTTTCCGGATGGGGTCAGTCCCAGGCCGCCAATGAGACCAGCGCACATGTCAGACAAGATGTCGCCATACAAGTTTGGCATCACCATAACCCGGTCTGAGTAGGGGGCGGGATTTTGGGTGATCTGCCATTACGTAGAACGATTAAATTCGATCGCTTCGAGGAAAGATCACAAATACTGACCCGAAGGCAGGCGCGATCGAGCAAGTCTTCATCATAAGCGATCTTTGGGAACTCCTTCGCGACTTGACGGCAGGCGGACAAGAACATGCCATCAGACATTTTCCTATAGCGCATGGTGAGATCGATCACTCTCCAACTGAACCGAATACCTACATGATGTTTGCCTTGTGCACGGCAGTGACACGCTTCCTGCCGTGAGCTTGGGCGTAGTTGAAGGCATAACGCGCCACCCTCTCCGAAGCATCCCAGGTGATCAACTTAATTGATTGGACAACACCGTCAACAACCTAGAACGAAGATCAGAAACCCCGTACACGTCAAAAGTTCGCAGACGCCGACCTCGTGCTCAATACCAGAGTACTCTCCCTCCGTGTTTTCACGGATGAGAACGGTGTTGACATCATCGTACGGTGTCTTGTATCCGGGGATGGAAACACATGGTCGAACGTTGGCAAAAAGGTTGAAAGTCCTTCGGAGGGTCAGGTTGAGGGAAACGTGACCCTTTCCGACTTCCCCATAGTGATTAGTATATAAGCCCATACGGCCGTGTGTAGGACTCACTCGGCGTAGCCAAAGGACCTTTGGATTCGACATCAGAAATTGTCACACTAGCGTCTAAAATATGCATATACCTTTGAGGGCCACAGTGTTTTTCTTGATGGAGCTGACGGCGGCATCGGGAATGACCGTCTTGCCTCCCTTCAAGACCGGTGTAACGTCAACCTCTTCCCATTGGATTGGGACCTAACGAAATGTTGTCAAGCGACAAAAATGTGCATTTAAGAACGCATACTTTGGCAGCGGTGTAGATATTCTTGATGGATTGACTTATTTCTGGTCCAATACCTTCGAGCATGTGACCTCAGTACATTATGGCGCGTGGCATGAGAGATAAGTCGTCTACCGTCTCCTGGAATAAGCGTGACAGTGTAATTGCCCTGAAACACCGTCAGTACTTGATTCCGACGCGAACTTGGTAGTTTCCTACGTTGCTGCCCTTCTGTCCAGCGAAGGCGGCAGTCGGGCTGGCAGTTGCGTAACTTCTGAGTGCCTACACTGACAGTCAGCACGGATACAAGCGCTTCCGACCCGAGAGCGCACCTGAGAGCGCCTCAGAGTATTTTGGGCAGCACCAGAGAGATACCTGGAACTTAACATGGTTTGGAGGAAAGTGAAGATTTGAAAAGTCGGCGATGAGCGGAAGGACAACGTGGGCCACGTGATGGCCTCCGCCAATCATTTCGGGTCCGGAATCCGACGGCAAAGATATCCCTGCGGCGGATGGGCAGGAATATATGGACTCCAGACAGGCATGGATGCACAGAATTACCGGGTACATTACACAAAAATCTAGGGACATAAAATCATGAACTGAGTATACCGTTCAGCTGCTGACGGTACTGTTCCATCGCACGCTCCGTCTCCTCGTCCTCCAACTTATCCTGCGCCGACTGTGCGTACAGACATCAGCAGAGAACGAGTCGATAATATAAACAACGTACTGGCAGTTCTGTCCCGACAGTTCCAGCCTGTCCTAGTTTGCCGTTGGTAAGGTCAAACAAGACTTTATCGACCTCCGCATCAGCCTCTTGCTCGATGTCTTCATCTTCCTCGGCGTCAAACATGTCCCCCACCATCTCGTCCATTATGCCAGCCTGATAACAAGGGTTAGTTGATGTCCGATTCACGAGTTTCAGTATCTACTTACCTTCGTCATTTCCATGCTCATGTTCCGCATGACTTCGCTTATCTGCGGGAGCCTAATGAGCGAATTCGAGAGTTTCATGATCTCGGTCGACTTTTGCAAAGATCCTGTGACCTTGACCATCGCTTTTTTGGCACATATGAGTAACCAGACAGCCCATGGATATACGAAGTGCTGCACCAAGTTGTTGCTGTAATTGGTGGCTGATTGACCCCAGTCTCGCCTTGCTGACAGACAAACGATCCTTCTGTTTATGACTTCGTACAACCTCACGCGCAAGAATTTTGGCATTCTTCACGTCCCCCTTATTGGCAAGTTGTTTCACTTGTTGTTGAACCTTCTTCGTTGCGGCCTCCAGCTGTGGATTCCGAGATCAGCCTCGCGTACATGCGGTGGACACGCGAACGTCCGACCTGCCTCATCTCACGATCCAAAACTCTTGACTCTTGTCGCAGCCTGGATTGCCATTCCCGTACGCGTTGTTCTGGTGTGGGACCGTAGAGGAATCGATTGACAGATTCCATGGTCATTAGGAGCGGAAGAGGGACGGTGTGACGTGACTCGTCGTGACCTCTGGGTGATCTACGGCCCCGCAGCCCAGCATGCGATGGGTGGCCACCCACTTGCAAGTCGGGCTATTTTAACTGTATCGGGACAGAGGGTTGACGCCTGTATTATTGTCCGACGACGGAAGTGACCGTTGTCGACGAGCAGAGGCGTTGATATTCCATGTGTCTGTGGTCGGCATCACCTGGTCTTAATTCGGAGAATTCCCATGGTCGCTCGTCATACTGAGTGTGGTGGCGCACATCCCTGTGCCATCCAGCGCTGGCTTCGAAGAGGAAGTGTACACAAAGCCCAGGAATGATATTCGCGGCTTCGTCTTAGGTTTTCCTCACGACTGGCCTTGCCCGGCCTCACGATGCTGTCTTCCTCCTGGGAAATCTACGTCAACGATCAATATATTGGTTCCTACAAGACTTGAACGTAGATTTGACCGGATAACAGGTGGGCGCCGAGCGCTCTGAATACGAATTCCGACCATTACTTATGTATAACGTCCAAAGTCGCCCCTCACCATCCCGGTGGCCACCGAAGACTCTGCACTCCTCCCTGACGACATCCTCGATCTCGAGGCCGCGAAAGTGTTCACCACCTTCCTAGAGTCATTCCTTCCCTTTAGCTGCAGCTTCATCGATCTCGCTCAAAGTCACCTCACGCCCCAGCCCAATCCTTACCTCAAGGTTTAGGCCACATTCGATTTTTCCAGCTACCGGTCCACGTCTGAGGTCCCGCAGAGGCAATGGCACGACGTTCAGAGCCCAGCGACGAAGATTGGGTATACCTTGAATTTCGAGCGGAGTCCATAGCATTCGCGATACACCTTCTCACTGATGCCGTCGTACGAATCCCGATCCTTCTCTTGGGGGGTTCCCAGGAGTCAGGGAGACGGCCATCCACGAGCCAAGTGCATAAGACGTCTTTGTCAACCTCCAAGCTCTCGTCTCCAAGTACTTGCAGTATTAGCCCAGATTCTGCCTTGGCGATTTCAGCGTAAGGAAAACTAAGCGGTCCACCAACAGCCTGCGATTCCCTGATAACGCGAGCCATAGCAAGATCATTCAATACCAGAAAGTTATTCGGAGACACGTGCATGAGCTGAGCGACAAGATTAAGGTCCGCAAGGATGGGAGAGTAGTCATTTGGCGGTCGGGTGTCCTGGCGGGATAATGACGCGTCGTGTTCTATGACGTTGTGTTTCGCGAGACGATCCAGGTCGACAGTTCGTCCATCCCCGCAGAGAAAAACGCCCGCGAGGGCCAAGAGATAGGCCAAAGGTTTCGTGAAATTATACACGCGCCGCATTGCATCGACGAGAGCGTGTACTGTGAGGTCCCTGCCGTCGCGATTGCTGACATCGGTTAGGAGAGTTTAACTGGAGATATCATAACGACTATCGCGTACATGTGACCGTGATTTGCAAGTGCGTTCAAGGCAGGGCAAGGAGAGCGTAGGTCGGATGGACTGGGGGGAATAAACGAATGTGAGGTAGAGGTAGGGATGGAAGTAGAAGACATGTTGTGCCACGAGTGCAGGACGATCGGGTGTTCGACATCTAGAAAATCTGACTCGTTATTGTGGTACAAGATGAAGACGCGTGAACAAGCGGTCAGCATAATAACCAATGTTCTTATTGTAGTCTTCATATTCCACCAGTGTTACATGTTACGGCCTTGTCGAGTATATGTGTGATGAGAAATTACATCCTCGAGGAAGTTGGGGTTGTCTTATTCTCTCAGGCTTCCGACAAGTGGCGCCTAAGGATGCAACCGACGATGCATGATGATCGCGTCTGGAGAGCTGCCCAGCAGATTCTGACCAGACAGGGTCACTTTACTATTTGTTCGCACGGGGTTGTCGCTTCCTCCGCCCTGGCCATACTACGCGCTTGGGGAACATCGTTCCAGGTGGAATGCTCAGCGTTTGTTGGGCTCACGACCACAGAGAAACGCGTATTTCCTAACCGTGCAAAATGTGGCCAGGTTTCAGCAATCGAGAGGTGATTTCTCAGAGTTACAGCACAGGTGGTCTCGGCACAAGACCCTGTGGTGATCACACTTGACCATCAAGAAATCTTGCGGGAAACGAGCGAAAGATCATACCACCATTACGCTGCCAGACGGTTAGATAGGGGTGAAGGGAGGGAAGGGAGAAGAGGTTGCCTCGATGAGGAGAGGTGGTTTTCTCGCCTTTTGTCACCGATGCGACGATGTGCGTGCTACAAATACTCGAGCGATGGTTCATAGACTCTATAGGTCACCCCACCGCCCTCTTCTCCCTCTAAACCTCAACGGAATCATTGGAGAGGCCTTGCCTGGTCTCGTCGAACCGATTCGGGATGGATTCTATTAGCTGGACGGTGGATAGTGCGGGTAATGTGTGCGTGTCTTTCCTCTGGTCGCATTGAAGTATTGAGGACATAAACGACTCCTCTCATCATTAGCCCGGCAGCAAAGGTCCGTCCTGCAACCCCCTGGCATGGAACTCTGATCGAGAACCGAACCGAAGCCCAGTACATGTTGATCATTACAACCACTTTGACACTTTACGATTACTTGCTCATGCTTGATGATGAGGTTCGGCGACAGAGTTCGAGTGTCTCTTACTTTTCGACCTTTGACGCATTTCCATCAAAGATTCGATACGTTTGGAAAGGTCGCAAGTCTCCGAGTTCGTCTTGTTATTCACGTGGGGTACACGGAGAGCTGACGAACGAACGGATAGTATCTTACCTATACATCTCAGTGCGTCCTCTGGATCCACCTAATTACGAAGATTTGCACGACGTTGAATACTTGTCCTACGGTAGTGATTGTTTTGGAGCTCCCATTTGTGAATACTCAAGCGCGGGTTTTACGTCGTGTGCCGTATTTCTTCTCTCCTGGACCCACCGGTCAAACTAGATCCACAGTACAGAAATGGCGGACATGGTCCACCTCTGTTGTGCGATAGCGCCACGATGATAGACGTAGATGCACAGATGGGACGATGGTGGTCTAGCCAATCACACTTATGTAAGGTCAAGGGACCCACTTTTTTCGGACCGCAGCTTTCCGAGCTCTTTCTGATCAACCACCATAATGGCTGCACCTATCCCCGGTCAGATTCCAATGGGGCCACTACCGCTGCCTCTAGGATGGACAGAACACGTCGGTAAGTCTCATTCTGCGCCCTGACGTTCGTTCACGAACACCTCGGACCACAGGACCAGGCGGTCAACCATACTACTTCAATATTTACACAAGCGAGTCTACATATGTCAGACCTCTCCCTACATTCTCTACGACGAACCTCGCTGTCGCTACCCCTGTTCCTGCCCAAAAACTGATCAAGGACAAACCTTTGGTCAAAACACCCATCCCTGGAACAGACTGGATACGTGTGAAGACCACCCAAGGTAACACCTTCTATTCGCATAAAGTTGAAAAGCGAAGCATGTGGACCATCCCGGAAGACATTGAAGGAGCCGTGGAAGCCTTAGAGAAAGAGGAACAGGACGCGGTTGAGAGGTTAATTAAGGAGCAGGAAGAAGAGGCTGCAATGGTCGAAACCGAACGGGTGAAGGCCCAGATCGCGAAGGAGACCGCGAAGCGAAAGGCCCAGGATCCCGTCCCAGTTGACGAGGTTGTTATTTCCAAGAAGGCCCGCGTCGACGACGAACCAGAGGATGAGGAGATGGACGACGGGGACGAAGATAGCGACGATGATGACGAAGGGGAGGAAGAATGGCAAAGGGAGGCCGCTGCCCAGCTTGCTGCCGAGGCGGAGGAGCACGAGAGACAGAAGAAGGAAGAGGAGGAGGCGGAACAGAAACGGATGAAGGATGAGGAGACCCTGAAGGAGGAGTACAAAACCCAACAGCTCAACATGCCTGCGAAGGTCGACCTAGCACCAGAGGAGGCAAAGGCACTTTTCAAGGTGCGTCGACGCCCCCTTATTCCTTTTGTCCTTGACTTATAGGTTTCTAGACACTCTTGAGGGAGAAGGATGTCAACCCACTTCATCCCTGGGACAAATCCCTCCCTCTATTCATCTCAGACCCTCGCTACGTGCTCCTTTCTTCCGTCTCCGCACGACGCGAAGTGTTCGACGAATACTGTCGCGAACGAGCTCGTGAGTTACGGCAATCCAAAGTCGCCAAGGAGAGGGAGGATCCCAAAGGGGAATTCGAGAAGCTTTTACACGAGGAAGTGAAGAGCACTCGCACGAGTTGGACTGACTTCCGTCGCCAGTGGAAGAAAGACCGGCGGTTCTATGGTTGGGGTAGGGATGAAAAGGAGAGGGAGAGACACTTCAGGGATTTCCTGAAGGAGTTGGGCGAGAGTTTGTCTATCATATTCTACTGCTTTCGTTGTCACTGACTACTTCCCCGTGTTCTCAGAGAAGCGAACTGCTGCCCAGAGAGCAGAGAAGGGCTTCTTCACGCTTTTGCGCGAGAGTAACGCCGACGAGAAGTCGGCTTGGAAAGACTTCAAGCGCAAGATCTCTTCGGATCCTCGCTATGAAGCCGTTGGCTCCTCCTCTCTCCGTGAGGAGCTCTTTAACGCCTTCCTTAAAGTCAATGTCGGCGGTTCCCTCACTTCGCATCCTGCTGCTTCGAACTCCCGATCTCCCGGGAAGAAGGTGGGGGAAGGCCTCGAAGATGCGGAACGAAAGAAGGAAAAGAGAGAGCGTGCTTTGAGAGAGCGAGAACAAAAGGTCAAAGCCGACCTGTCCAAAGTTGAGGCGCAAATCGAACGCTCGAGAGCGGGATTGAACAAAGAAGAGGATGAGCGGGATTTCCGGTGCGCCTAGTTAATCTTGCCTTGTATGCGCATATCCGTGGCGCTCAACGTCGTTCACTTTGACTTTTTTTCAGTACTCTACTTACGGATGCAGTCCGCGACCCACAGGTAAGTTAAGCGTCGCAGTGGAACTGTGTGCTAAATTCGTGTAATTCACAGGTTACATGGGATTCTGTTCTCCCACAACTCGAAACAGATCCGAGGTTCACGAGGTCTATGTTACCTCTGAACCACAAACTCCACATCTTCCATGACCACGTCGGGAAGCTCCGCCATAAGCACATCCAAAGCCTCCACAATTTATTCGAATCACATACCCCAACTCTCGCCACCACCTTCTCGACACTCCCCGTCGACTCATTGCTTTCCTCACTGCCCACGACAAAACTGGGCTTTAACAGACGCGACCTCGAACACGAGTTCGAGAGGTGGCAACGGGAGAGGAATACGGAGGCTCGAAAGGTGTTCGACGAGATGATGGGAGAGAACTCTTTCGTCGAGTTTTGGGGACGGTTGGGTAAGATCGGCGGAGCAGGGGTGGATAGCTCGATTCAGAACGATGATATTGGTGAGGAGGGCGAGGATGGGGAACGGGTGGATATGAAGAAGTTGGCGAAAGCCGTCGATGTGAAGGAGATTGTCAAAGTTCTCAAGGTATGTTATATTTACCTAACATTTCTGCCCAGCGGTGACCCACAGTCTCCAAGAACGATAAACGCTATATTGTTTTCAATCATGTCCCAGAGCAGAGGGAGAGATGGATCAGGGTGAGTCGAACGTTTGATCCTGCAGTGATGCCAACTGATGCACTAGTCCACGAAGGACTACGTTGGAAATATGAAGGCGTCCCAGCTCTCGGTCCACGTCCCCGAAAAATCGTAATCCAGTTTCTCCACATTAGTACCCCACCTATACTACTCATATTTACCCACCATGCGTGCTCATCCTATGTCATATTTTCCCAGGATTCCATGGATCTGGGTACCTTAAGTGCTTAAAGCTGGGTCGTCTCTATTGCGGGGCGCGAAGCGCTGGCAACTCTCAGCACCAACCTATCCCGTTCATACACCGTATAGTTTTCGACATCGACGAGGTCCTCCAGTTCATAGTCTCCCGGATCGTGAAGATGGACGGACGGCAAAGTGCGATCAATTTGGCTTGTTGTTGCAGGGTGTTCGAGGAGCCCGTCCTCAGCACTGTCCGGGAGAAACAGGCTCAATTGTCCGTACCCAGACCTAGAACTGCGATGGTCACCCGGAAGCGTTCTTCTAGACGATATTGCACTACCCGACGCAAAGGGGATGCGAGAGGCTACTGCGGTGTGCATCTTGGATCAGGGTGTTTACGATGGACACGCGTTATTTTCTACGGGGGACCTCGAGACACTTCAACTTCATTCGTCGGATGGACCACTGTATCCAAACCTCTGAGAGTTGGAATGGTGGAGTTCCGTTCCATCCCTCCACTTTCTTCCCTCTCCGTTCCGCCTAGCATCCGATCCCTCTCTGTTCACGCCATTCCCCCCACGATCATGATAAGGACGTAGAGGTCACAAGCCGGGTTCTGGCAGAGATAATACCAGACTGAACGCTTCGACCTTGACCAGACTTTGCGTTCCTTCATCCCTGACCCCCCAAGTACAACAACAAACTTCTTCTCCGGTGCTATGATGCGTTTCAGCGTTGAGATCTCTAAACACTAAAATTCTACCCCCGGAACCAGCCCTTCATCGCATCATGTCCCTCCCCAATTTATGTGAATAGGTAGCCCGCCACCATGAACCAAACTTTCGCCTTCACCCACCTGACGACCTTGGATTTTCGCGGGTCGCGCATGGCAAATCTTTGGACATGCAGCTTCAATCTGACAGATAGTGATGTACCGCATCTCACCGTTTCCCTATCACACTTAACCCACATTCTACTCGGTCTCGTTGAATGCAAGAATACTTGTCAAACAACCTTCAGAAGCTTTCTGTCACTCTCCACCCATTGCAACGAACTATTCTCCCTAGATATACACATCAACACGGAAAAGAATCACTCGGGATGTGGAGTTGTTGCTTGCGACGGAAGATCCAGATATGCGGAACCTACAATCACCCAGAAGATGCGGTCTTTCCACGCTGAGTGTCGGTTATACCCCTCTCGTATTAAATAATCCGGACCTGGAATTGGTCGCGAGGGGATTTTTTAATGTCTTCTCGAGGCTGAAGGAGATTCACACACCATCAACTCTAGAAACGAGGAGCTATTTGTGGTGCAAAGTCCAGAGACGGATTTCAGAGCTCAAGAATGATGTCTAGTGTATTTTGTTTCTGTGTATACATTCATGCGAGGACTACAGATACCCCCTAACGCACCCTCCCAGTCGTGTTTTACAAGTCTTCTTCACATAACTGTTCATAGCAATCCACTACGCCGACCCATGGCCTCAACCTCTCCGCCATCCCCATAGGAACCTTCTCCATATATATTGTCACACGTTCGAGGGGTATTCCCCGCGCGTGCTGTGATTTGGCGAGTTCCACGATAGCCGTCATACATTCCTCATCATGGTGTGTCATCGATGGATGTGAGATATCGAGTTCCTTGATTGGGGGATATATAATCGGTTGTTCCATATCGTTGAGCTCCGGGAAGTTGAGGAAGGGAGTGAGGTATGAATGGGGATCCCAGCCATAGATGCTCAGCACGTCCAGAGGACCCACAGACTTGAACAAACTTCCAATCTCGTTCGCGACACGTCTGAGATGGTCGAAATCCCTGGTAAAGGCCCTATGTTTAATGTGAAGGCGCTTGACGTTGGGTAGCAGTGAGTGATCCCGGATAGTCCTAGAAGCTTGAGAAATGACTTCGTAACACAAATCCTCGAAACGGATTTGAAACTCGTCGGCTTCGTAGTTTCTGGAAACTTCAAAATCCAATTCAATGGCGGTCGTGTCGGGGGACCGGAAGGCGAGGGAACATGTAATGATGGGGTCACGATCGGATTTTATCTCGAGCGAGACGCCTTCGATGGGACTTCTTGAATACTGACGAACAATCGCGTTCCACGAAAGCGAAGCGGGGAATATTTCCCGTGGGATGACATTGTCGGCGATTTTCTTGAGTATAAACGACGTGCGCCTCACGAAAGGACACGATATGTGAGTTGCCATTTTGTAGCCATGCCTGCCATCGTTCATGAACAGGGAGAAGGTATCGACGTTGGGAAGTACAATGACCTTTCCCCGAGGTACGTCACCGAGCCGTATTTCCGCAATAATCTTGATCAAGACCGTTCGCAGCATGGGCGAAGCTTCCATGAAGTTGAGTAGTTCCAAGGCACGGAACCCCTCTGCTTCTGGCGCCGCCGATAATTCGAAGGTGGTAAGGTTTGGAAAGACGAAGTGGCCTAAGAAAGGAAACCTCTCCGAATGCAAACTGAACACCCTCAGATTGACAGCGTTGGCGAAAAGAGGAAGGGAGGGAGGAGTCATCACGTTGGGGTGGTCTAGGCTGAATTCATCGACGACGTTGATAGTCAGGCTACGGAGGAGTGGGAGCGGTCCAGAATTGATTTCTGAGAACCTTTGGATGTCCATCCAGTGATTGTATACAAAATAGAGGCACTTGATTTGTTGAGCGTGGGGAGGAAGCAGCCTTATAACGTCGATGCGATTATCGAAACGAGCGACTATATCTAGTGCGGACCCTTTGGCGCGTTCGAGGAGAGTTTTCGCGTAGACCTCACCATTTGAGAGGTATAGCTTGGACCATAGTGCGGCATGTTGAAGGAAGGTTCTACGCCAATGACGGCAAACATGGCTTGCGCGGAAATGGTCCTTTTGGAAAGGGAGATGGGTAGGGACGAGGGCAAGGATGTCCAACGGGATACGGTTTACGCGAACGAAGGAGTTCCTCCACTCGCGGATGTTTGCCAACGCGGCCGAAATATCCCGGTCAAGCTGAGAAATATCATCGAAAGTGAAGCTGGAGAGGAAGTCAACGCGTCGTTCGTTAAGCCTCCGTGAATGAGTCCAGGATGATCCTTCGCAACGTACAATGGAGAGTATGCCGTGCGCTTCAGTTCCTCGTTCAGAGCAAAGGCGAGCTGTGAAAGCGACAGCCCATTTCCAGGGTAAGCCTGTGCATCCATTGAGGGGATCGATGAGGAAAAGGCCAAGTTCGGTCGGCCATCTCACTTGGTAGAGCGCTTTCCAGACGCGATCGATTGATCCCTTGATATACCATACAGTGTACCCGCCACGAAAATTAATACTCTGGTGTTACCTCAATTACAACCTTCAACGTCCATCCCGGTAAATCATCATCTGGCTCATCCAATGCCCAAGCAGTATCCTCGTCCACCTCTCCATTTGTACCTGGAGTACCCGCCAGACCTGCGCCTCCCAGAGCCTGTCCATTCGGTGTACCAGGTGTGGGGGCGGGAGTTCCTAGCCTCGAGCTCGGCCTCGAGTTCGACAGTGCCTGCAACCGAGCGTGGAGTTGATGAGGTGGGGTTGGCGCGGTACCACCAGTCGATGATGAAATTAGTAGGTCGTCCAGGGTATCGATATCAACGAATTGTTCTTCCTCTATCTTCTTCCTCCGTTCCAGCTCATTCTCGTCTTCCTACAGTAAACCATCAGCTCCGACGGTGTGAAACCCCCCCCCCCGTGACTACTCACGATATCAAACTCATCTTCACATTCTTCATAGACAACGTTTTCATCGACCTCTTCAAATCCACCGGCAAACGCGCCCCATCTTTCGGGAGTGGGGTAATGCCACACCAGTACGGTCCCTTGACTCGTCGTGGATGCGATCATCGGTTTACTTGGGTGCCACTATACGATGAAAGCGTCAGTGAAATCAACAAGGGTGGAAGAAGAGGACGTACGTCCACGTGGACAAGGGGTTCACGACCTCCATCCAGTGTGGTCGTAAACTGTCCGTTGTGCTGGATATCCCAGATATAGATCTTATGGTTTGCTGGATCAGCGGCACCTCCAGCCAACCAATCCCCATCTGGGCTGTATGACATAGTGTGCCATGCAGTTTTGGTAATTGGATCGTGAAACCTGTGGACAGGCTCAAATTCTTGTTCCAAAACCTGTGATTCCGGTTGTATCTGATTCACGATTTGAGGGTTCGGTGTTGAAGGTTGTGAAGGAGTGGTAGATGATGCTGGAGGCGACGGGTAAGTGGGGAGATAGAAAAGTCTAAGGACGCGATCCGAAGAGTTGGTTGTCAGACGACGCCCTCCTTTAGTAAACGCAAATCCCCGCATAATACCGGCGCCGGTAACCTTGTGCCGTGCAAGAAGCTAAACGAGAATTAGAACACGAAGAGCTGACGGGTCAGCACTACAAACAGTTTTGGTTCTGCTATGGAAGACCAGGATGGAACCGTTTGATGTCCCAACGAAAACGTATCTGCCTATGGGGTCAAAGTGGACCACAGTAAATGCTGCAGGACTATAGCGTTCGTCACGTCAGCAGGATAACCCTATACTAGCATGAATGCAAACCGTTGGTCATCGCCCTCATGTTGGTCATATAATTCAAACCTCCCCGCATGTCCCTTCCGAAGATCGACTATGAATGCCTCCCCGGTGCTCAGCAATATCAAAAGGATCTTGCTGATAGTCATTTAGTTCCTTGAACCAAAGGCAAGGCGAGGATCAACTAACCAGTTCTTCGGATGGAATGACCCGGAGACTACGGGTGCGTCGAATCTAACCGTTCGCTTCCGTTGACACGGATCAACCTCTGCAGCAGTTTCGATATCCCAGACGATAGCGTTCCAATCCTTCGACGTTGTTAAGAGATACTTGGAGTTTCGGGACCAGCTTCACTTTTCGTCTTAGTCGCGTCGTGAGAATCTCAAGGCCAGGCACTCACTCCATACTAGTGAGAGGCTTCACATGTCCTTCCAGCCATCTGATCGCGTTTTTCGAGTCCATGTCCCAGATCAACGCGGATCCTTGATGTTGAGCGGTAGCGATGAACCTCCCCGAAGGATCAAAACGAGCGAATATCGCGTTCGCAGAGAGAGAGGTCTGCACGGCGGTTGGGTATTGCATCGTGAGGGGGTCTGTATGAATCATCGAAATCGAAACTTTGAACAGTAATTGCAGCAAGACCCACTGAATGTTGCCGCGGTAGCCATTTCGCAGAAGCCTAAGGTGAGGATATAGAGACGAATGGTAGTGGTACAAAGTCAAGGACCGACATGATGGTGGCGAAGTGCGATTCCGAGACTCCCGGGATCAACGGATCAGCTAGTTTCAAGTTGCAGGTCATTTGTCTGTGTCTGAGGGGCCTGCCTGTGCCTACTCTCCAAGAAACTGTGGCTCACGGCCCCTTCATTCTTCTTATTGTATCTTACACCGCGGTGAAGTTTCAGAAATTAATGTACACAGCTTTCGGAGTCATATCGTCTTAGAATTCTGCGGCAGGAGCATCCTCTCTGATGCTACTGGTAAAGCCGACCCACGTTCCAGCCGCGGCCGTTCCGAAACCCGCGAATGTTGTCAAGAGTGAGGGCGTCACCATCGTTGCACCGAGAGACTGGAGGACAGAAAACAAGCCTCCGGTCGCACCTCCATATACCGCCGATTGCAGACACGCTGCAATGCTTCCTGCAAAGTAGCGTTAGGCTGCGATGGGGAGAGGGATTCTGGAGAGGAAGGAAAATCCCGACCAGCTGCTACTCCGCCTGGGCCAAAGCCAATCACTCCCAATATGCCAACCGCAACCATAGGTAGAACTACCGCTGAGCCTACCCCGATCAGGGCAACAGCTAGGGCTGCCGTGGCGTAAGGATGCTCAGAGTGAAAATCACTATCCTTGACGTCCTGTGGAGAGTCTATAAAGCAATACAGGCACTGTCGCTTCGAGCTGTCAAGTATGAGGTACTAACCCCTCATGTTCCGCCTGTAGTTATCTGTGGCGATTGGTCAGCGTCTCCAAGATCATGGCTTGCATGATTGACTGTGCCTGTGCTCACCCTCGATTTGGATTACACGGGCCTTGAAATCTGACCACAACCACACCCCTGCCTCAGCGACCTTGGCTTCGAACATGGCCGTCAGGACCGGGTTTGCTTGCCCGGCCGTACACTTTATAGCCATCTCCGTCATCTGAATTGGGGGAATGCCATAGATCTGGCAGAGTTCCTCGATCGCCCTCACCCACGGACGTACGTCTTGCGACCCGTCGTATTTCGGCGCATCCCAGTTGTTTAGAATGGCCGTAATAGTGTCTGGGTGAAGGGCCATCATGAATGAGGTGGATTGAGATGCCAGAGGTGCTTATTTACGTCAAACCGACCACACCCGGCCTGAACAAACCTAGGTAGGTTCTGGACAAACCCACACGGGCGTTGCCGAGCCCGAATACGTCATTGGTACCGGTAAGGACTCAGTGACGCCGGGGAGATAACAGATTCGGGTTTAAAAAAAAGGTTAACCACACGCCACAAGCTTGGATGAGTCTAAGGGACATCGTATTCAACTACCCTGCAATCGACAATCACGCTCACCCACTACTCAAGGAAGAGTATCGTCGCAGCCTTCCTTTCGAAGGGGTAATATCGGAAGCGCGACCAAACGCGATTGGGGATGCAATCCACTCCCTCCCAGGGTATCGTGCAGCTCGACAGATTGCCGAGCTTTACGGATTAGACCCCGGTGCGGATTGGGAGGAGATAAAAAGCCACAGGGATACTCTGGAATACGATCAGCTATGTGACATGAATATGCAAAAGTCGGGGATCCAGTGCCTGTTCTTGGATGATGGATTGCGGGGAGTACAAGAGATGGCGAATGATTTGGGTTGGCATGGGAGGTTCACAAACGACTCGGTTTATCGGCTTGTCCGAATCGAGTCAATCGCAGAGGTGAATCCGATATCCCTGAAGATATCGGTACGGTATTGACAGTGTGGCTGGAGGATATCCTGAAATCCCTCCCTCCGACAGGTCGGGACGTGCTCGTAGCTTTTGCCTCTGCGCTTTACACAAAACTGCGGGATCTTGCACGCGACCCGGTCGTTGTGGGCTTTAAATCCGTGGTCGCTTACCGAACTGGCCTCAGTATCAACATCAACTCCGACGACGTGTCTAACGTTGAGAGGAGTATCGTCGCCACGCTCTCTTCGTGGAAAAGGAAAGCCAAAGGATCAGACGTATTGCGTTTGGCAGACAAGCCACTAAACGATTTCGTGGTCCGCACGGCGCTATCCATAGCAACGGAATTCAACAAGCCAGGCAAGTGCTCACTTGAATTTATCCACAACCGCGCCGCATCTGAACGGAAGAGGACTTTCGCCCAGTTCAATTTCACACTGGTCTCGGTGATCCGGACGTCATCCTCACGCTGTCCTCTCCGGCTCAGATGCAACCAATCATCGAGGCGTACCCCAAAGTAACATTTATCCTTCTCCATGGCAGTTATCCCTACAGCCGCGATGCCGGTTACCTCGCATCCACGTACCAGAACGTCTATGTTGATTTCGGGGAGGTGTTTCCGGTCGTAAGCCGACACGGCCAGTACGCTGTCGTGAAACAGTTGCTGGAAATGACGCCCATAAGCAAGATCGTGTGGTCGAGTAAGTCATAGTGCACCCTCTCAGGCGTCGCATCCCTGATGACTCCTAGCTGACGGGCATTGGTGGCCTGAAACGTTCTATCTGGCTGCTATCCAAACCCGTGAAGTTCTCTACGAGGTAGGCAATGTCTAGTGCCCAAGAGTCAAACAGTAACTGGTTTCGCAAACCAGGTGTTATCGGAATTCATCCAGAAAGGCGACATGAGCGAAAGACAGGCGATCAGTCTGACGAAGAAAGCTCTGTTTGAGAACGCCAACAAGGTCTACAACTTGGGTCTGAAACGGGTCTGGGAAGAATAGCGCGAGCTTAGAGTGTCACTGCGAGCAAAGAAACTGTGGCAGTCGTATTAGTTAGGAATGTACGTATCTTGCAATACGCCATCGGTGGTATGGTGGAAAGACAGGATGTGGTCATGGAGAACCACCTTTGGCGGTCTCGGGCATGTTTAGACCAACCCTCCTGGCCGTTGCTTCTATTCGCTCCTCCGCCGTGAGATCTATAAGGGGGTTGTAGCGCTCTAGTAATTCCTACATTGTTCCCGTTGTCCCCTTCAGTAAAACAGACCAGGTAACGCGTTAGAAACTACTCGCCTTGTGCTTCCGTTGGTGTCTCAGGAATGTTACAGCATCCTCAATCTCGCGACCCAGGGCGGTCGCGTTGGGTCCATCCTGATGTTGTTCAAACAAGGCCCTATAGTGGCCAGCAAGCGCTTTGTTCCTTTGCGGACGAGGCACAAGCGACTGAGGGCCATGAATCAATGAATCCATTCGAGGAAGTCCCTGACCAATTGAATACTCACGGACTTGCCAACCTCGCGGAGGAAGTGTCTGTAGAGCCTCGCAACCTCGGCCATGGTTTAGGTCAAGTTATGTGTCCGCGGGCTCGGCGCGGCGCTTCTTTCATCATTCCGATCGCCCATACTTACCCGACCTTGTGTGGTTTGAAGCCTGCACGGTCAAATCACACAGAATCAAAGCGAGACAACCACGGGTACTCACCGGAATAGGTCGTACAATGGGTGGCTCAGCAACATCCGCTACCAGATTTATTCGACCGTGGAGATGTATCTAAACACACAGGTCATGGTCGATTCCACCATGGTGGACCATGATTTCAAACGAGCCCTCTGACCTGCGAATAAAAGCCGGGGGGCGGGTTTTGCGCTCCTCCAGCCCTTCCAACCCACTTCTCTCGCTCCTCAAAACTTCAAGACACCTCAAGGTCCTCAGGATGGGATATTATCGTGCACCTTCCGCTACCCCTAGTGTTGGCTCGGACGCTGGTATTCCAGAAACTCTGCAGGATGACCCTCCTAAACCACAGGTACAGAAACCGCTTCCGCCTGGCTCTTCACGACACTCATGATTCCCCCAAGGTTTCACCAGGTGTCAGGGAGGGGCAGTTATCCGAGGCCTTCCCTGACGCAGAGCACCCAGCCACGAAAAGATACGAAGATAAGGAAGAGACGTGGGTGATCTTCGTTGGCAACGTGAGTGTTGGAAATATTTCTACACAGGGCATCGGATGTTGATTCGAGAGGAAAGCTTCATCCTCGCGTGGAAGCGACCGACGTGTATGGATTATTCGATGGTCGTGACAAAATTACGAACATTATCGTTCGTACTACCCGTGGTTGTGGTGTAACTACCATTCCCGACGAAGCCATAACGCCCAGCGATCGCTGCTATGCCTCGGTCGAGTTCACTGAACACGCCCCAGCTCAGAGAGCTTTGGACAGGTATAACCCGAAAAACCCTCCAATTGTTCGTGGTCTCCCAATCATCATCGCGGCCAGTGCCGCAGATATGCCAGAGGTTGGTGAGATCCTCAAAAGGACTGCCAGACCCCCGCCGGAGACCAAGACCAAGACGTATGTCAACGTAGTTGACTTGTTTGCTCAACCGTTCGCTGACGATAGATCCAGGGACACTAAAGAGAAAGTAACTAAAGAGAGAGTAACCAAAGAGAGAGTAACCAAAGGGAGAGTAACCAAAGGGAGAGTGACCAAAGGGAAAGTAACCAGAGGGGGAGTAACTAAAAGGGGAGCAATTAAAAGGGGAATATCCAGGCGAGTCGCCGTGCAGGAAACGGAATTGGTGATTGAGGATCGACCGAGGACGCTGGCCGGACCTTCGAAGAGGAGCGCTCAGTAGAAGGCGAGGTCGAACCCCGCTGGCGGTGCTGGCATCGTGGCTGAACTTGACTGTGTCCGATTGTAACTGAAACCCTCCGCTCGTTTGTGATTTCTGTCTCCTTTCTTTCCCATCCACCATACCGTATCGATGTCTGTTGATAGTCAGCGTCGTCTCCACGCTCTCTCTCTCTTTTTTGTTTTTTTGTTATTTAATACTTTGGTTTTATACGTTTCCCTATGATGAATGTGATTTGTGGTTCATGGCTGCAGATGGTCTCAGTTGATGGTTTGACGGCGCTTAATCTCCAGACCCGCCAGAGTTGGTTGTTCGCTCTCTCCCTCTCCTCAACCCCATCGCTCCCCGAGCAGCAGAGCTCGTCCTCAACACGTCCTTGTGGCTTCTTCTGTATGGGAGGAGAGAGGTGATACGTTGGACTTGCGGCTTCCATCGGTAAGGATGACACAGGAACTCGTCACCCACCGTTCGTAAGTCAATGAGGCTGATGCCGCTCTTTTTAGTCTCCTTATTTTCACTCTCTTGTTCTTAAACTATGATGAGAAGCCCTGGTCTGAATCCCTCTTCGACACCATTCTTCCCTGGTGGGGCAGCAATTGGGAAGGACGAAGCAGGTTCTGGCTTTCTCAAGCAGGCTGCTAATCGTATGGATCCAGATCGTGCCTCTACAGCGTCGTCGTCGCTGTCCATCTCTCCTTCCGACTTCCGTTCTGTTCGCTCTTCTCCTAGCCCACCTCAAGAGGCTACCAACGGTGGTGGCAAGGATTCGCCGACCATATTCAGGCGCTCCCCCACACTATCCATAGAAGGCTCCCGCGGATCTCCATCCATTCGTGCTTTCGAGGCCAGCCGAAGTTATCCAAACGTCGAAATGAGGAACGGACGGGAACACAGCCTTGCGGTCAGCCTAGAATTCGGAGGCTACTCGGAGGCCGAAACCCCAGCTACCGATAGTGGTATCACAACCGGTGGTACACGTCAGGCACGCGAGTCGTTTTTCCCCGCTAGTATTCTTGCCTCCGCCCGCGAGAGGCTGGCCACCCCGCCCGTCTCAAGCGACTCGGACACCTTCAGATCAACCATCGTCAACAACACCATTTACGCGCCCAAAGCGTCTTCCTCTCCTTCATCTCTAGATTCGGCTGGATTCTCCAACACGGCCATGGACCAGCTCAGCTTCGACGCACAGCTCAAGACATCACCCTTGATTAACGATATTGTCAAGCGATTGATCCGGTATGAGAGTAACCTAGCCGAAATCAAACGCAATCTCGACGAGGTGAACCGTAAAGTTGACACCCTTTTGGATCAATCCACCGCGAACCATGCGCCAGAATTCAGCGATCCCTTCGCCCCCGGAAAAATTGCAACTCTGAACGGATCAAGGCCTTCCCTCGTTCTCGCCCCCCACCAGCTCCTATCCAACCCCATCGCTCCCAACCAGATCTTGACACAGAATAGTCCAGCACCTGATGAAGTTGGGCAGATTTCCCAGCGTTTGAACGCGCTCACCTCATCAGTCGGTCAACTCCTCGCTTTACAGACCCAGCAAATACAAGCTACAAGCGCAGGCTTGTCAACCGCGTCAAGCTTATCCGGTATCTCTCCTGATGTCATTACCACCCAGCCAATTGGCCCCTCTTTGAGCCAACACATGCTTGGAAATGGTTTGCCGTCCACTCGTTCAGATCTGCGCAATTCACCCCGTCAACCTCCCCAACCAATGAGGACATGGTCTGCTGGAAGCCTTGACCTCCCTCCCAGAGGCAGCGTGGATTCTTCCGCCGCAGCCACCACAAGACAGGAAACCTTACTTCGTGACAAGCGCCGTTCTACAGTTGCCTTGCTTCGTCGAGATTCCGCCGGGGTATGCTCGTCATCTTTCTCGCCTGCGCTATATTGACCTCAACAATCGTTAGGCTGACGGTTTGGTTGGAACAAACGGCCGCGACAACGGACCCGCAGTGACCAAATGGGATCAGTTGGCGGTCCACCCGGAACTCCTGCGGTCCTTGGTTAGATTTGGGTATGCGGATTGCCCGGCCCGCCAAGTATACAGTTTCTGACTGCTTCGATCATTCAGTGTTGGACCCCCAAACAAAATTCAACAGCGCGCTCTTCCATTCTTGTTGCGCGGCGCGGATATCATCGCTCAGGCACCACCCACTCAGGAGCGGATTGCTGCATATGTGATCCCCGCTATCCACATCGCTTTGACAGTTCCCATGAGCCGCATCCCACGAGGCCCGTTGGTTATCATGATCTCAACGACCGTCGATCAAGCTACTCAAGCACAACGCATGATCCGTGACTTGGGTGGACCCATCGGGGTCAGGTCCGCTCTTGGCGTTGGCCCCACCTCCAATACTAGTGACACCGCTCAGGAACTCAGCAATCTCCGTCAGAATATGCCACACATAATTTGTGGTACTCCTCAGAAATTGCATGCGCTGTTTACATCGAACGGTGGCATCTCCGGCTCTGAGGTTCGGTTTTTGGTGTTGGACGAGGTCGATCAGTTGATCGCGCGCAACCTTCACGAATTCGTGTTTAATATCGTCAAACTTCTTCCCCCACCTCGCTCTCGACCCCTCGGCAATGGGCCTTCGAGCGGCGGTACTTCGTCCTTGATACAATCATTCGACTCCAGTGGTCCGCTGACCCGCAGATTCTCGAGTATCGGCGAAGCCCCAGACCCCAGCACATCAGCTCCCAACGCAATTGAGAGACAGAGCGCACTGTTTTCCAATACTGTCCCACAAGATGTGTTGAACCTCGCGACTGCGATTCAGCTGAGGGAACCAGTCCGCGTTCTAGTCAGACGGGACGGAAATGTCCAACCTGACTCCGGGCAAAGCGCTAGAGGATTACGCCAGTACTATTTGTATCTTGCATTCACTGCTGGAGGAAGATCTGACGCTCCTTCGCCTACGTCTGGGTTGGGAATCATCGGTTCTGGTCGTGGTGCTTCCAATGCTGAGACCGCTCAGGCTCGGGAGTGGAAGCTGGATGCATTGGCTGATGTGTTTGGCGACATAGAAGTTCCCCAGGCCATTGTTCATGTTGGTGGAATGACTGCACTCGATACCGTTGTGTATAAGCTTGCTAGCAGAGGATTGGAGGCAATCCCCTTGGTCGGTCCCTTGAATTCAACCTGGTTGTGGCGATTAGCTGACCCTTTGGTGTAGCATAGTGACATGAGCTCGAGCAGCAAGCTCGCTGCCTTGAACAAGTTCAGAAGTGTGGGTACGAATGCCCTGAGGCCCACGCCGACCAAAGTCCTTGTGGTTTACGATGTACAAGTCAAGACTCCAGAAGTTTCCCAAGTACCATTGATATTGAACTACGGTAACGATTCCATTCCGTTACCGCACGTACATGTTTAGCTCACCGGTCCCTTACCTTAGATCTTCCAAAAGCCGTTGAGGAGTACGCGCATCGGTTGGTCGTTTGTATTCATTCAGGATTGACCGGGGTTGATCATCCTTCGCAGTGTGGCACCGGCAATCGCCCCGAGCTACACTCGCGCAGGCGTCGTCATCAACTTCGTCACCGCTACGGGTGGTGATGTTGAGATGTTACGATCCATAGAATGCTTCTACAAGTGAGTTCTTCGTCTTTTCATTCCTCCATGCGATCGATGACTAACATGTGTTCTCTAGAATCAAATGCGTACGTCAAACCGCGATTCCCTTACCTCACCGATCGACTGACCATTTCCCCATGCTCAGCCCGAAGTCCCCATGAGTCTCCGTGACATCATTTAATTCTGCGTTCAAGAACCTCCCTTCTCTGTATCCCTACGTGCACATCTATCCCGGTCTCTTGGCTCCCTCTGTCTCCTTGTTTTCTGAAGTTCCGTTCTCCTTTGTTTCGATTTACCAGGTCCCTCACTTTCCGCCCGCCCACCTCGTGTCATATTCTTTACTGGTCCCTCTCAGCTCGCAAGCTTACTGTTTCGATACCCTTCCTCCCATGGTCGATGAATCATTCCACACATATCTCAGTATCACAGATTGTTTCCGTATAGTTTTGCAGCCCTCCTGTTCCACCCCACTGTATAGTACCCGGAGCTCTTTCCCTTATGTTATGTTCATCCTCCCCTCCCCTCCCCGAGATTTCACTCTTCATCCACGCATTCGGTTTTTTTTTTTCGAAGTCTCCTCGATTTTAGCCATTACACCTTTAGTAGGACATTTAGTATCCTCAATGTATGATCTTCACTACAACTCGCGAGCTGCTTCTTGATTACGCATCCGCCTCCCTCCTCCTTTCCGGTCAACGGCCGCCAAGCTACGCGGTGAATTTGGCCAACATGGGCACTCCTAGGGTCCTGTCAGTGGGACATAAGGATGTCGTACGGCACGGGACACACGATGAGTCGACTGCCAACTCGAGTTTCCATTCTGAAGGGTTTGTACTCGTCGAGGAGTAGATTAGAACGTGTCCGTTTTCAAGTCCGACGGCGACCCTCCGTCTGTTTTTAATGATAATAACGAGGATTAGTATACCCACCTTGACGTGGTGACCATAGTACGAAATTATGCGGACCTTTGATCATAATCAGTGGGGGAGAAAGCAACGGCAGTAGCGGCCTCCGCCGTTTTAACGACCGCGACAGAAGTCCATTTCCCCTCCTGATTCTTCCAGATCTTCACCTACTCAAACATTAGGTTTGACCACTCCTTCGAGGCCGTCAGTGTTACATACCGTCTTATCGCGCGAAGCCGTGGCAAAAACGTCGCCTTCAGCGGACCAGGCACAATCCCAGATGATCCTCGCGTGGGACTTATCCGCCGCAACGAAGGTGTATTTGGGATCTAGGCACGAGATCAGTGTTTCACCTCCGATGTGATAAGAGACGACCATGTTACCCATTATATCCCCTTGCCTCTCGTACAATCTCCACGACCGGTCTCTTGAAACGCTCAAAGCGTACTTATCATCAGGCGGACTGAAACCCACCCTAGTGACCGTCAACGAGTGTCCATCCAGCGGAGTCCCCACGGATCGGTAGTTGTCCTGTACAGAATTGATGCGGACAGCGGCGTGCGTCGGAGATGTGGATTTACAGGTGGAAGCGAAAAGGGTTTTAGACGTCGAAGCGGCGATGGAAATGGACTGGAATCAAAGAGGGGAGGGAGTTTTCGGTGACTTGATCAAAACGCTGTAGATGAAAGGAGCCCGTACCTCGTATCCGTGCCCGAAAACCTTCTCCACCTCTGGCCAGAGGGTTATAGAAGCCAACTCTCCCTCGAATGGCGGGCGGGTAGTAATCGCTGAGTGCGACTCCGCTGTTTGTGCGGTGACCCCGCTGATACCCTTATTGGATAAACCTAACGGGGGGACCGTCGCCCCAATCGGCCTCGCGTCCTGAAGACCTAGATAAGTGGTAGACAATATGAGGGAGGAAAAAGATCAACCTCGTTAACATCGATCCTTGCCACTTGAAGGTTTTTCGTGAGCTGAACAAACGCCTTTGGAGCCTCAAAAACCCGAGCCACCTTCTCGTCCGCTATGCTGACGAACTTCAGAGCGTCCAAGAACTGCACCCCCACGAGGTCGTAGCCATGAACCTGGGGACGCGCGATTTCACGCCAGATATTGGTAGGTAGAAGTCCGTGAATCCTCGTTGTTTGATCCAGACTGTGGGCATCGTCAGATTTCCTGCCCTCAACTTACAGGTAATGACTCAAACAAACCTGGTTGACACCAAGAATTCGCCCTGTGGACTCCAGCAGATGTCCTTCACGACATTATTATGTCCAGTGGCGGCGTTTGCCTCGGTCCAAGCTTGAATGGCATCTTCCTCGAGGTTCACGTCGTGCTTCCACCGTCGCCACCCACCATTCCACCCCCACGCGAGGATCTCTTCCCCGTTCGTATTCCACAAACCACCGACAAAACCTCCAAGCCTTTGTCCGCCAATGTCACCGAAGCGATTCCGATTAACCCACAGAGAATCAAACGGAGACCACAGGATCAAAGAGGAATCTGTAGACGTAGACAGTAGGACAGGTGATCTGGTGGTTTGGCTGTCCGGTTTCCAAGACACAGAAGTCACTCCAGATTCGTGGCCCACGAGGAGAGCGTCAAACGTGATCGAGTACTTCCGGGTGGTGTCACCTGGCGACGCTGAGTCCTTGACAGACACAATGTGACGCTTCAAGGAAACCTGTCTCCCTCCTTCTTCTCCTTCACCCATATCTCCCAACGACGCTTCGAAGGCATCGAGAAGCTCGTCACCTCCTCCTGTTGCCGAGTCGAATTTAAGGGGTTCAACGTTCCATAATCGAATCGTGGCATCTTGAGAGCCAGATGCCAGTATAAGAGGATCGCCCTTTGCACGCGGGGGTTGGAACGCGAGGCACTTGACCCAATCCTCGTGTCCAGGCAAAGATGCTGCGGGGAGGAACTGAGTTCAGCACGAAATCTCAGCCTCGGTCCCTTTTTATCTGAGCAGAAAACCCTACCGATTCCCCTGAACAGGTATAGATCTTAACATCTGTAAAGGTCCCGCTGATAGCGAGTACCAGAGCTGGGCGAAACTCAGCGACTGATTGGGGTACACGATTTCGAAATCCGAAACGAACCACTGGATCGAAAAAGGCGCGTTATCTGCACAGCGAGCGGGTACCTCACACCGAATGTTATCGTCTGCTTCTCATGTATCCTACCTATCTTGTGATCTGTTCAGCAAACAGGGGTTGCGATAAAGATGCGATTAGCGTGCCTGCACCATCTTCGGGATCCACGGTCCAGACCTTTACAGTTGAGTCCGACGATCCCGTGATGAGGTGGCCGTCGAAGTAGGCCATGCAGGATATGGGCTTTTGGTGTGCTTGTATCTTGTGTTTTGTAGACCACTGGAAAGGGCGGGATAAGTAACTTAACGCCATGGAGTTCAAGATGAGGTCGATTGGTGTCACCTGGGATCCAGACACCTTCCAGCAGCGGAGGACACCTTTATCGTCGCCCGAAACGAAACAACTTTCGCTCACAAAGCGAAGACAGGTGACGATACTCTCGTGTCCAGGAAGTGTAGCGTGGATGGTTTCATTGTGGACGTTCCATAGCGAGACGAATTTATGGGATCCAAAGGCGACAAGAGACTGGGGAGATATATCTGCGGTGTACGAGAACCTATTTGCCACGGCAGCAATGTATGCAACCGTCGCGGATGCCCGTACCATCCCGTCTTAGGATTTTCCGGAGGGTGAACGGGAAAGAGATCGAGTTGTGGCAGACGATCATCTTGACTGGAAAAAGTCATCACCTTTTTACTCAACCTCAATCATCCGTTCAGGCTTTCATCATCCTGCGTCGAGTCAAGCACACGAACTCAAATGCTCTTCATTTGCTTCGAAAATCGCGATCCATTCCTACTCAATCGTTGTACGTTTCAATATCGTGACTACATCCGAGGCGTGACGGCTACATGGCAACTTCGGTACGGTTCTCATCTTCGAGCTCTTTGAATAAAAGGACTGCAAGATACGACATGTCAGCTTCCCAAGGACTCCTCATACACATGGTTCGGATAACAAGAACAACTCACCCTCTCCTACAAGTTTTGCTAGAACTTCACATCTGGCCGCTTTGTTCATTCCGTAAAACTTTTTAACGGCGTTTAAAGCGTTCCTCATTCTCTCCGTCTCCCGCTTTCCGTTCTCGTTTTTCTTCAACCTCTTTCTCTCTTCTTTGGTTTTTAGGTCACTCCGGGCCATTGCTCGTTTTTTGGAGGCAGGGTTCTTCGGGGGGACTACGATGCCCAGCATCACTCCAGCTAGTCAGACCGTGGATCAGCTGTTTACGATACAGATGAAAATGGGAGACGACTTGCCTTTGACCACTCGATCATATTTCGAGGCTTCTTCTCCGAAGATCTCTTCCAGCATCTTCCAGTATATTTCTTCCTTTGCTCTTCGCTTGCGTTGTCGTTGTCGATCCTGCCAAGAAAATGTTAGGAACAATCCGAGGCGAGGGAACTGTGCTTGCGCGCCGTTGTACCTTCTCGACTTTGGATTCTGGGTTTTGTGTGGGTTAACTGTTGGTGTCAAGACACTTTGATCGCAAGGCGAGGTTGTTTTCTTACCATTTCTCGGTACGTCCGCCTCTGCGGAATCAGTAATGTTTACTTGTGGCTGAATTATATCTTCAGCCAATTGGGGCCATTCCCCGTGGGGAGGGTCAGGCCCCAAAGCGTTCGATAAACTTGAGGAGTCACTCGACATTTGCGTCGGTGACTTTTCGGTTGGTTGAAATTGCTTGTTGAAAAAATTATCAGTCGGGTTGAAGGTGTGTATTGATTTGGAAGTTTGCTCTGGAACTCATCAGGTCAATACTAGTGTGCCTCCCAAACTGAATAGCGACAAACCTCCTCAAAGAGGTGCCAGGTAACTCACTTGGTACGAGGCCGTACTGGTATTCGTTGTTAGATGGGTAGGACCCCGTGGATCTGGCCCGCACCTCGAAAAACCTCCAGGGTCTTCGCATTCAAGCCATTCGTCTCCACTGTGAGTAGAAATGTTGTTGTAGCCGTCCGTGAAGGCCGGGTTGACATTTCCTCCAAAACCAGGGGAGAGGAATTGACCATAGCCTTCGGGCGAGTGACACAACGCGTGCGAGGAGTAAGTGTCGGTTTGTTGCGAGTGGTAATCGTGCAGCGCAAGGTATCCTGGTTGGAATCCCGGCAGGGGCAAGATGATGGTGCTCGCTACACCCTGATAATCCAGGCCATACGTCGACCCCGGCGTACCCATACCCACGAGCTGATGGACTTCATACCGAGGCCTGGTGTCCGGTTGGTGGATACGGCTAATGGTATAGGGGTTTGGGACGTTCCCTGCGGACACCGTCAGTCGAATGTCCTTGGAAGGACAACCAGTGGGATACATACATTGTTGCTGGGAAACCTCGTCAGGGCTACCTTGCGACTGCATAACCGTTGGTGAGAGATTCGTTAAGAGTTCGGGGGGGGACTGATCTTTTCTTCGCTCCGCAGAGGTGGTCCTTTTATATTCTCTGGAGTGTGGCTACTTCCCTGACTCTTCCTGGAACTTCGAAACGCTTTGTACGGTGATACTACTCACACGCTCTCCTCGGTTTCGGCGGTACCTTCTGATCAGGGCATGTCCCCGTTCGAGTACAGCCATGTCCACACGTCAGATATGGCACAGAACTGGTTCTAGGTTTCTCACTTATCTCGTATGTAAGTCATTTCAATTGCATTTACTGTGGCGGATTAGGTGATAAGTCGGCCATAGCAACGGTGCTGTGGCTGGTATGTGATTTCATAGTTCAAAATCAGGTTGCCTCGAGGGCTTCATATAGTTGGAATCCGGGTCATTACCTTGATCAGTGGCGAGCGCACTGCTGATCGACCGTCGGTGACTCGATCCACGCCCGTTCAATCTACGCCTCCCCAGGCGCGATGTTTCGTTGAAATTCTCTCCAGAAAAGGGATGTGCACCCCCCCATCACACTCCAAAGCTGGCACAAACGTCCAACCCGTTTCGTAGCTCCTTGAAGACACCGGGTTGGTAGCCCGGTCTAGGAGGGGAGACTATCGTACAAATGGTTGAGAACCCTTGCGGTATCACACTGGAATCTCCACCGATGCTGGATCCAGACCGGCTCCGACACAGGATGTCCCTACACGTGTGCATTATCTATTGCATCTGAATTGCCTGTGAGTCAGGTTCGAAGGCGAACAAGTTATGTGGAAACACCCGGCAAATTCCTGGCGGACATGGACACCTGTACCCATTGGCTGGTATTGGCCGGTATCGCTCTGACGCATGTGTTTAACCCGATGAAGAACTGCTGATTTGGCGGCCCAAAGCGCGTACCTTGTACCTGGGTGTATGCTGTGTAGAACAGGAAAGGTGAACTGGATCCGTATATAGATGTTGGGTGGTTACGTTGATGTGCTGTGCATGCTGCGTTTATAAGGAACTATCGGAAGCGAAAATACGAGTTGAGTCTTGGTTCAGTCAAGGCGCAGTGAGGGCTTCGAAACTGGGGCGGAGTGGGTCACGGTTGCGAACTCCGCGAAGTGTCGGACCGTCAACGTCAACGTCAACGTTCAAACGTTCAAATTTGTCAAACCTCGAGGTCGAAACTGAGGCTGAATTCGAATCTCAAGCTCAGGCTTCAACGTTACTAATCCTTAGTCAAACTCTTAGATACCTAGTACTACCGAGCGAAAGGTCGCGAATGGGGATCATAGGTATTGGGATCGACATCATCCACGTCCCCAGGGTCGTCTCTAGTGAGCCGCCGAACCCCCGCGAAATTCGCCGCTCGGATACTCAGTCCGAACGAGTTCAACGAATGGGAAACGCTATATCCTCCGACCACGTCCGCTCCCACCGTGACTCCCAGGGACTCCGATGCGATCGCCACGGAGGCAAAGACCCAGACCTTGGGGCGGGTCAAGTTCCTCGCCGTTCGGTGGGCAATCAAAGAGGCCGCATACAAAGCGCTCTTTCCGAGTTACAGACCAACTTGGAAGGAACTCTCGGTGTACAAGGAATCGAGCAATGGTGTAAAGCCGAGGTTGAGGTTTGGAAAGTTCGAGAATGTACGGTTGCATGTTTCGGTCAGTCACGATGGAGAGTATATCGTCGCGAATGTATTGGCCCAAGATTAGGTGCGTAGTATGTGCATGTCGTAATTCGCGCAGCTGTGAGTAGACTAGGCGCTGATCTTGGAGTTGGGTAATAGATGTCTAGGCTATGTGGGTACACATATATGCTCGTCATCGCGCGCTCGATTGTGCCATGTCCGTTGCTATCTGGATCTAGCGGGACATGTACAACCATGTCCTGCAAGTACCAAAAGGAGAAGGGGTAGTAACGATGCGATGGGGTTTGGTTAGCTTGCAACGTGGAATCTAGAATGCAGTGCGATTTTGGATACGATAACAGACTACAGTGCCTGTTCTTCCACCCTGTGTGGCCACCAATCGGGGTACCAGTAGCTGACGCGCCTCTGTTCTGTCCCTTCCCCAATCACAAGACCAACCCCACCTTGATCTACAGCTTCTAGATGGTCTGTCCTCAGGAGAGCCAGTCCGATCCCTTTGACGCTGTTCAGTAGTTTACCCGTTCCTCTGGGTTTTCGAATATCCCCTCCAGCGTTGAGGACGAGGGGCTTGATCGTTTTATCAACTGGCGTTTCAGGAACGAGTTGTTCAACTTCCACGATGGGTTTGCTCGAGTGGTGTAAGGCGACGGGGAAGATGCGTTTTCTGATCACGCCGGTGTGATAGGTCCGAACGGTCAATTCTTGGCCGATGTAACAGCCTTTTCTAAAGTCGACTGAGTTCATGCGTAAGCGTTTTTTTTCTAATGATTCATGAAGATGGGGTACGTACCTCCACCCATGACATCTAGATTCGCTTCCATAGGGAAGGATGCACCTGGGGTGATTTCTTGTGAGCCTTCTGGTACACCACGAACAATCCTATGGATCGTGTAATCCTCCTCCGCAACCGTATCGTGGGTTCCGACCTCTGGTGGTTTGACTCCCTTGCTGACCAATCTCCTCTGGCCCATCCCCACTCCTCTTCGATCGCGCAAAAGCAAGGGTTCCTTTCCCCACGGTGTGTCGCCTTCCTCCCATAGTGGTTCAGGAATGTTGCTCCTCTCCGCCCATCGCCAATTCCGCGGTGTCTCCCAGGACGCTTCGCGTTCGGAGTCCCAGGAGGCCCAAACATCGTATTCGTCCGAGATGTCACGAACCTTGACTTTTGTACGGAGTACGAATTGTTTGAGGTATTTGATGAGTGGAGGTACAGGTGTAGAATTCCCTTCAACTTCGGAGTCTGCGTTTGCGATAGGAAGACGGGAATCGTATTCGAGGATGTACCCGTTTGAGGTTGGGTGATTGTAGACGAACGCGTCATGGAGGACTCTGCCCTTGATTAATGTAAAGGAAAACCGCCGAGGTCAGAAGGTGAAAAATAACGAGGAATGGGACGAGATTGTACTTGCATGTGCTTGGAGGATGGCCGTGAAGAAGTGTCCGGTGGGAGGGTTCGGAACGGTCGATGCGAGAATTCCGTTCAGCCAGTCTGTAGCTTGAGGACCGACGATGGAGATAAGTCCTCTGTTAGGAAGTCGGGCCGTGGATGATCCTGCTCTCACAAGAGATGCGACGGCTGGAGGTAATTTAGCCATGGAGGACGAAAGAACGAGGGATGATCCCAACTCCGTCTGCCAAACCGGAAAGATGGCGGTACGCCGGAACGGACGGAGGCCGGATTGGCGATCGGATCACCACGAACTGGTCACTGGATATTCCTTGCTTGCACAACATCCATGTGTTCGCATGCCGCCCACAGTCTCCTACAGCAATTGATGTACGCACGAGCACATGAGCTTCCCACTCGTCCCCTGGCACTCAATCTGGTCAAAGTACATTTTCCACCACCCATATATCCCGCGCGAAACCAATCAATCATTGCAGCTCTCAACTCGTATCAACTTCATGCATTGGCCGACGCATCTCTTCTAAAAATTCAACACCTACACGGTAACTAGTCGTCATATGTAGCTACCTGCTCCAAAGGTTTGGACCTTTGAAATTTAATGGTTCGGGGGATCACACCCATTCCCCTAAACCGATTTTCAAAGCGGTACCCACCCAGTATGACTTCGCACCGGATGGTCAAAAAGTTATATTATTCATCACACGAAAAAAAAAAAAACCTCATCTCCAGCCTGCTTCTGCTCCGCAATGCCAACCTGCCAAATGAACATGGCCGGTAGTACGTACGGAGGACACAACCACCTCGAGGCAAATGCGTGACCACCCCCACCCCTCCCCGTCATCGTCCTCAATAACGAGCGTGAAATATGCCCCTGAATCACGAAAATAATCACGCACATGGGCTCTGCGTTTTAAGCGTAGATAACGTCGGTTTACTTATGGGGGATCGTGGCGAATCACGATCGAAGATCCCACATCCTGATGGGAAGCACATGCCCATGGGGTAACATCAAACAATCGTGGTGAAAATGCGACGGTCGGTCAGGTGGGATAATTTAAGGGGTGGAGAATGTCTTGTGGACAAGATAATCTATCATCGGGAAGCTTACGGTGCGAAACACGCGATGCACGGTGATACCCGTACCTGCTCAATTCAAGGAATCCTCACCGACATCAAGAGGGTTCATGCTTCTATGTTCCATCTCTTGATTCAGATCCATGCTGGGTTGGCGAACTCTCAGCGTTTGGGTATAACATATACACACAACCACATCGGAAAAACGTTACACGCACGATATAGACAGCCGAACATGAGAGAGAGAAATCCAAGCAAAAGGGAATAGGGGAGATGGAAAAGAGTCCCGACCGCAGAAAGCGTTAGATTCCGAAGGAACCTTACTAGACCTCTCCCCGACGAAAATCGATCGTACTCTCAACCCCAACGCCAAGTTCGTCAGTGCCCTTTCCATACCTACCCACTGAATCCATAGAGTACCCATCAGGAAGGGTCGAACTAGCTCCCGTCGACTTTCCTCGGCTCCTAAAGTTAAGCGAAGTGGCAGGTCCGGAAACGACAATGTTGCTCGTCAACGCGCTCTGGTTAGCAACTCGTTGAATGATGAGCAATGGAGCGATGACCTGTTTCGTCATCGTGATTAGACTTAGATAGCCGTATTCGAGGGTCTCGGTGCGTTGGTGAGAAAGGGAGAAAAACACAGACCTGGGTCTCGGCGAGGATGGGTAAGAAGATATCCGCAACGTGACTGTTAGCACCCCACGGTCCAATAAACAGTATTGAGCTGACAGCGTAAAGCGCAGAAGACTCGATGAGCATGGTGACGATGGCCTTGTACAATCCACCCGCTCCGGCCGGGGCACCCATGGTATTGAGAATTTTCCTGCTGTGCAGGACGAGCCGCGTAACGATCATGAGCGTCAGGAGAATGTTGAGCGAAACCGAAATCGAAAAGTATGGAAGGCCGAAGTTGATAGCGATGGAGTTCCATATACTGCTGTCCGGCTGCGAGGTCTGGTAGATAAGCATGATACCCATTGCTGTGTTGATGGAGTTAGCTCGGAGTGCCGCTGCCGACTTGTTGAAAACTCGAGTACGCACCCAAAGAGGCGAGGTACATGAGGCAGGGGAAGGCGATGACCCAGATGTTCTTGGCATAGATAACGTAGCAACGATAGAGCTGAGGAGTAGCCTCCATTAGATACACGGGTGAGTGAGTTGAAGAAATAACCCACCAACAGGCCGTCAGCTAGCCAGTTGTTGAAGAGGAACATGAGATTGGGAACAATACTGAGCACGTTTGAGTAGATCTCGAGCTGGTATCCAAGAGGTCCGGGAGGTAACACGTCCTTGACACCAGGGAACTCCCGGTTATCGATGAAGGAAATGGATTGAACGTTGAGGTTCATCGCGGTGAATATTGTCACAAAAGAGAACATGGCCACGCTGTAGGCCACGAGTCCCCATCTGACACCCCCGCTTCTGCGATTGACGGGATCGAACAACGCGCCCATACATTGTAAGAACAGCACGATGACAATTCCTGGAATCATGAACCGAGAAAACGAGGTGAGCCCAGATAGATAGACGTGTGGGTTGGCATACCGTAAGAAATCGCGCCGATAAGAATTCCTGCAAAAGTTGTCTTCTCCCCAAAGTACAGTTCGTACGGGATCTTTGGAGCGTTGGGGTTGTTGGACCACGGCTTTTGCGAAGAATCGGACATGGCTCAGGCGTGGACAAAAGGAGAGGAAGGTGTTTCTGCGGAGGGAGGACCCGGGATGAAGGGTGATGAGTAGAAAAGACGAACGGTATGACTGCGGCGGGCATTATGGAGAGAAAGCGAGTGGAGTAAGGAACGTTACAAGCGGACCAAGCGGATGGGAATCTGATCTCGGATCAATCTTGATGTTCTAACACAAATCGAGGAGATCCCGGTAATATAAATGCTCGTGATGAATGGGCCGAATGGGGCTGGAGATCTGTACGAGAGGGATAACCAAGCGACGATCGATCAGCGAACAAGTACTCGAGTTCAAAGAAATTTGAGACAACCCGTCCTCATAGGGTTGGTTAGAATTCGCGTGTTACTCACCCCCGAGTCTGCCCTTGCGAACGGTAGTCCATGGAGGGGTCGACCCCGTAATATAATGCTGGCTTCTCGAACCGTTCGGGTCCCGTCTTTCTCAACCTTTACGACTCCTGACTCCTGACTAGACAGCTTCTCGCGCGAGTCTGAAAGTTCGCCAAAGGCACCGATTAGTTACTCTCCCGACGCAGGCGCATCAATATCTAGATGGTATCGTTAATGGCAATGACCCCGCGAGCACCGTTCGTAATTTCCAGGTCAGTTTGGGAGTCATTCGTTACCAAGTCAAGGAGGTCCTTCCGCATTCGCCTCCCGTCAGTTTTTTGCCGGTTCTCCAAGACGTAACGTCGAGCGAGCGACGGCGGCTTCCCGCCTCGCGCCCCACACAACCACTGTTTGGATTCGGCACACAGTTTCCGCACGGGCCAAAAGGATCCGAACAGAATGCCATAGTAAGATTAGGACAGCATCACCCCAGGGTGTCATGGGGGACTTTATCGTGGAAACCGGACCGCTCACATCGAAATCGGATACTTTTTGAAAATTTTGGATACGATGAGCCTCCGGACGCCCATACCTCGGGTAGTCGAGAAAATCTTTCCAAGGTTCGTCTGATACAACTCACATCTGTTCCTTCAGGTGCCAAACTCGTAGATATCTTGGCTAATTTGGACTTCCATCGTGCTCTTTGCAGGGTTGTTCGGGTAGTAAAGAGCTACCGTCTGTGCGTAAGCAACGAGAGAGGTAATGTAGATCTCTGCACAGGACGAGTGACGTTCCTTGGCTATAGGACCCTCTTCCATTATGAGTGAGCACTCCGAGGAATGACTTCGAGAGCATGTATTCCTCCAGGGGTCTTGCAGTCCCGTTGTACCCAGCGTGTAATAATAGCTTTTAGATATCAAACGTGTTGCTGCAAACGAGCCTCACCGAAGGCGAGGAGCCTGATCTGAGATGATATCGCGAATTTCGGTGGTCATCCAGCGTGCTTTATAGTTGACGTGTGCACGAAACCCACCGTTTCGTTTTCCGTAAGTAGACGACCGGATGAATCGATGAGACCAACGGATGATCGAAATATAGGCAGGGTGCACAACTCAGCTCCGAACATCCGTCACCTCTTCAGATTACCGGAGGAAAAGGTATATCGCCTTGCACCCCCCGCGTTTAGCACTAGGTTGTTGGAATACCTCCTTACAATGTCGGCGACTTGTGAACCCCTGCTGGAGGCTCTGAAGGACTGTCTCATGCGGTCCGACTGTGTGTTGAAGAAGGGGAAACTCCCGTCTGAATGCCTCAGACAGCATACGGACGAGCTACCCGACAGTTGCAAGTTGTTGCGACATGCGGTTTTCGAATGTAAACGGGGTCTGGTGAGCCCATTTGAACTCCCTAATCTACGTTGCGGTTTCGCTGATGGAATCGAGCGAGTACAGGTAGACATGAGGAAGCGATTCAGAGGGAATCAAGCGGCCATCATGGTGAGTAATAAACACGAGCCTCCGTTGTCTGATGCTTACTCGGCGTCGCTTACAGGGCAAAGAGCTGCAAGAGAAAAGAAAGAGCGGTGATGACGTTGGCCTTTGACCCACCCGAGCTGTGCGGTGTGCGATGACAATGCCGGTCGAACACGCGTAAGGCATGGTAGATCACTTATAAATCCCACTTGTTGTACTTCCATCCTTTCTACACCACAATCGTGCCCTCCTCGAGTCTTTCCCACCTTATACCTTCTCGTTCTATAATCATTCGTCCCACAATAATCCCGAGAAACGTCCTCATGTCTGCCACAGCTACGGCAACGGCAACTCATACTGTGGTTCCATCCCTCACCGCTCCGCTCAAGGCGCTACCTCCAGCCAAGGAAATCCCATTAACATTCGCAGCCGGCATCAAGAGTTGGTGGGGAGCAGGCGCAGGCGCAAGCGCACATGCCGAAGAACGACTTCTACGGTACGTTTCTACAACAACCCGCCTTTCCAGATAGACACCGGAACCATCGTTCCTAATCCACTCACTGCAGGAAACTCTCGTATTACCGCTCCGAACCTCCACATTCCCTCTCGGAAGTACAAGACCAGCCCGTAATCGCATACAGCTCCAAAATCGTTCTCAACGACCAGAAACGATATATCAACACCTTATCTATAGTCTCCACTTCCCCGTGTAACTCTTCCCCCGCCCCCGCAGTCCTCTTACACGGGTATGGCGCAGGGCTGGGATTCTTCTTCAAGAATTTCTCAGCGCTTGGAGAATGGGCCGCATCTCGTCGGTCATCGGTGTACGCTATCGATTGGCTGGGAATGGGCAGGTCCGCCCGCGTACCATTCGTCGTAAACGCCAAAAGAGATGACATATCTGGCCGCGTTCACGAAGCCGAGGCTTTCTTCGTGGATTCTCTTGAAGAGTGGAGGGAGAAGATGAAGTTGGAGAAGATGACCCTCGTAGGGCACTCACTTGGAGCGTATATGAATGTGGCCTACGCGCTCAAGTATCCAACAAGGGTTTCAAGGCTCGTATTGCTGTCACCTGCCGGCGTTCCGAGGGATCCGAGTGCGACCGTGCCCTCGAGAGAAGTCACAGACGACCAAATAAACGAAGTCGATTACGTCTCGGTAGACGACGCTCAACTAGCGACAAGGGCCAAGGCCGAGGAGATCAAGTCGGAACAGAGGAATCAAGGACGGAGACAAGGGAAATTGTGGAAGGTCTTCACTTACCTCTGGGAAGAAGGGTGGTCACCATTCCAGGTAGTCCGCTCCGCGATGTGGTACGGTCCCATTCTGGTGGGAAAGTACTCGTCGAGGAGGTTCTCTGGGTTCACGGAGGAAGAGGTGAGGGAGATGCACGATTATATCCTTAATATCGCCCTCGCGAAAGGCTCTGGAGAGTATTGCATTTGTACGTGGCTTTTCCCCCTTCTCGTGGAATTCTCTTTACTGATTATTATCTACAGCACATATATTGGCTCCAGGAGCCCACGCCAGGATGCCCCTCGTTGATCGGATGGGGCCACTCAAGATGCCCGTAACATTTGCCTGTGAATTTTCTCCCCTGTTTCCTGACTGTTACCTCCGTCTGATCCGTCTCTCTGAACAGATGGTGATTCCGACTGGATGGACAGAGAAGGTGGTGCCCAAGCTATCAAGAATCTCAAAGCTGCGGGAAACACCAAATCGAGACTGTACACCGTAAAGCATGCTGGTCATCATCGTAAGCTACCTTCACTGTTTCCTCTCTAACGCTACTCTGAAGTTGACGCGTGCACAAAATAGTGTATTTGGATAACCCGACAGCCGTGAACAGGCTACTGTCTGAGGAACTGGACAGAGGCTCAAGGTGATGATGACCTGGTATCGATGTCGTTCGCTCTCTCTACCTCTGCCTTTGCCCCTTCGCGCGACACCCTGCGTGGGCCGATTGATGACTGTTGATTAATTTAGTATTCCCCTTGCATACGTAGAAGTCTCTTGTTCTCAGTGTGAATAATACATGTACTCTTACCCTGGAAGTCCCGAACTTTGACTCTCAAATGCCTCAAGCTCGACGGCGCGCACGCTTGAGTTACAAATATCCTACAATTTGTATCTTATTTCCTTTATATACACTCCATCGTCAGACTATATACATCTACAGCATGGACAGAGGAAACCGCGAGATCGCGGGACCCTGCCCAAGTCAGGTCGACTCGGCAGAAAGGAAGAAAGAAAGAAGAAAACCGGTAGAAAATGTACGATACAGCAAATCGGCAAAGGATTGCGGGAAAGGGAAAGAAAACAAAAGAGAAGAGCCGCATGAACTCCTGTAGAAGGGACAGAAGAATGACAGCTTTGTGAAGAGTAGTAATAGTGACTAGAGGAAACGCAAAGGCTGGAAAAGAGAAGTAAATAAATAGCCATCAAAAGGGGGAAAACAGAACCATGATGAACGTCATATCGTCAGTCGTCATCGTTGTCTAGCCGGACGGCGCGGTCGAAGGAAGATCCTGGAGGTCCTCCAGGGGAGAGAGGCTCAAGCCAATGAAGCCGTGGGCGGGGAGCCTTGCCTGGGTACAACCGTCGCAGACGAAGCAGATGAGTCCGACGCCGTTCCTGCCTCCGCGGGATCGTCCACCCTCCTCCGTTTGCTGGCCCTCTCGGTGTCATCTGTATCACCCTCTATATCCACCAAAACGTCCTCGTCATCCCCACCCGGCGGCGGCTTCACAGGTTGAAGTGGGTTCGGAGTCGCGGCGGGCTGCTTCGGACTCCCTTCCACGCCCTCAACCTTAACCTGCGGTCTCCTAGGACCAGCGCCTGATAGTCCACCCCTTCCTCGCCCTCGCCCTCTCACACCTGATCCACCTCTCCCACGTCCTTTCCCGCTCTCCGTCCTGATCCTCTCCTTCAAAAACCGTACAATGTATCCTTGCAAAATCTCTAGCGCCTTCTGCGCGCCTAGTGTTTCAAGACCTTTCAGCTGCTCGCTGGTCAGGTGCCCAAAGATAGTCGGGTTCAGGATTAGCGTGTTCTCGTGTAACACAATCGGTGGCGTAGGGAGGTGTGATGTGGAAAGTTCACTAGCCGAAGGCACGTATGAATCGGGGACTGGTCCAACGATTATGGGAATCCGGACGGTGACCGGAATGCCCGGTGCTTTCCCACCTATCGCCGGATATGTCGAGCTCGAGGAAACTGGGGTGGGTTGTTGGGGTATCTGCGGCGGGTGGGTGGCGGGGAGAGTATTAGCTGGAACCGGCGGATAGGAGATGCCGGGGCCCACAGATCGTAGGGTATGGTTAGTAAACAATTGATTTGGGTGTTCAACTTTGACGACCGTCGCGGTCGCAGTTGAGACAGGAAGCGCACGGAAGGTGGACAGGGAACCGTTGAGGTTCGTAACTGCCTTGGGAGCTAACGGCTGAGAAGTCAAGGGTGGTGGCAGTGGCCCCTTGCTCTTCTTCGTTTTCTCCCTATTGGCAGCGGACAGAGTTTGTTCCAGTTTGGCGTCTTGCTCCAGCACGATATATTCGTAGTTCCCGTCGATAGACCAATAGTAGCCCTTGCCCCGCTCTCCTTGTGATCTTTCCATCTTCTTGAAAGTCTTTCCGGAAGACAAATTATGTCGCACAGAATTCTATAACTCGAATTTAGAACTGTGCGGCACGTGGGAGAGGGGTTCCGGAGCTTACCTCCCAACCGGATCCAACGTTATACTTGTACCATTCAAACGAATCTATCATCCACCCGATAATGTCCTGCAAGGTTGCCTTCCCGCCATGCGCTTTAATAGCTCGATAGCATAGCTGTGCATACGTGTATGGCGGCTTGGGTGGCATGACTTCGGGTTTGACTATTGGGACTTCTATGTCTGACTTCTTCCTTTTCTTCGGGTTCGGCTGGGACTTGGCGTTCTTTCCGGCGCCTTCTGACTTTCCAGACGCTGGCCGGGGCTTTTCGTCCGGTACTGGTGGAGGGGGTGGGGGTGGGGGTGAGCACGAGGGTATGGAGGAATCTGGAGATATGGAAGTGATGTCTACTGAAGGAGAACGTTCTCTCGGCAAGGAGACATGTGAAGTGGCGGGAGACGGCATGTCTTCTACAGGAGGGGTATTTGGTGGAGGAGGCAACTCGAATTGAAAAGTCCTTGAAGCAATTTGGATCTGTGACCTGTTGGCCAAACAAGTCCGTGAGCAAAGAGTGAGACACGCAACGAGAAGAAAAACGCGCCTTTCGTTGAGAGGTGCCCTCTTCCCTGGTTGGATCCACACACCATCTACCCAAGCACCGTTCCTACCGTGTACGACCAGAACCCATCGTTCTTCGGCTTCATCATACTCAATATTGGCGTGCAATCTAGATACGCTCTTGAGAGAGCCGAGGTCTATGTCGATTTGAGGGGCAGCCGTTGAGGACGAGGGAGAGTTTGGGGGGATGCACCTCCGACCGATGGTGACATTGGGGGTCTGGAGGTAATAGGTGATGGTTGGGAAGACGAGAGAATAATACGCACTGATCTTGTCAGTGGCAGCGGTGTTCTGGCTGAGCCGTACATCCATCGTCGGTGTCGTCGTCGTCGTCGACGGTCTCCGGGTGTTCAAGCTGTCGGGGTGTCGGAAGTGACTGGGGGTGGGGCGCTTTTGACTGAAAGCGGAAAGAAGGGGAGCGTGACTCTCTATCACTGTCACACCCGTTCCAATGACCCCCACCAGCCCAGAGAACGGGAGCGCAACTCCACGGGTCAAGCTCAAGGGCGAGATCGACTCCTTGGTAGAGAAAGATGTCGACTCTGTCGACTCTAGCGTCCGATATGTCGCCTATGGTGCTCGTCTACGAACAGCATTGAGGGCCAGCTCACGTTATATAGCCTATGTGAGTGTTCCTCGACGTTCAAGCCTTTTTTTCGCACGTTCGCAAGGTAGAGTTCACACGCTAGACCAGCGACGTTGGTGAAGCCTTCCGCCCAGTCGTACCCCCAAGGATCGTCACCGCCGCGTACGGCATTTCCTGGATTTATCTGGCCGGGTAAATCCCACCACATGATTCACGATGCCTTGAACACCCTGGCCTTACTCTTGTCTTTTTCCTTTCTATCCAGTGATGTAGGCTATGAAGGTTACAAGGCATACCAAAGAGGACCATCCCCGATACAAGCCGCAAACTTTTCCGAGCCCACGCGTGTCGGAATGCTGGTGGTGAAACGGGCCGTGTTCCAATCAATAGCATCCATGTACGTACACGTGGCCTCACTGTCTGGGGTAGAAACCCCGGACATCCTCGCATCCATTCTCCACGATAAGAACATGACCCTGATACCTATTTCCTTTTGCTTCGAATTAGGGCCTTGCCCGCCTTTACCATTCACACGGCTGTCAAATACTCCAAGCCGCTATTCACCAACGTGCAGAACCCCAGACTCAAATTGTGGGGTCCGACCATAACCGGCCTCTCACTTGTCCCAGGGCTACCCTTCGTATTTGATCATCCTGTTGAACGTGTCACGGATATCGCTTTTGAATGGGTGGAGAAACAACTGATCGAACGGAACACCACGGAAAAGACTTCCCGTGATGAGCCGTCACACCACGTATGATTTCTCATCGTGCCTACCCTGGCCCTACTTAATAGACACGATATCCCTTAAATTCATCTCGAGAGGAATGCGATTGTATACCCCTTCATTTTACTTGGGTCCCGGCTTCAGGCTAGTCGACAATTGACCGTCAATAATATGGGTACGTACACAAGTCTCAGGTGCAGAAAAATTACATCACCACGTATGCCCGCACGTTCGAAGTTATTACTTCACTTGGATTCCAGCGAACCTCTCAAGCCACCGCACAGACCGTCAAATCCAGGCCGAGACGCCGTCACGGGACCGTCAAGGAACCCAGCCAAAGGCTAGACTATCTGTCTCCCTAGAGCGATGTGTATCGTGCCTATCGAAGTCGGCGGGATTATTCCCACTTCGGTCACCACGGCGGTGATATTCTTTGGTGGGGTTAGGTCATATAACGGATTCAGGATCTCTAGGTTGGTGGTATTTTCCGTGGCAAGCGATTCACGTGGTATTGAGATCGGGAACGTCGAAAATATCCCGTTTAGTGGACCTGTGGGAATGACAAATGAGCTTCTAGGGGTTCCGTCAGACATGTGTCAAATAGCGTGGCTTACCAAGTTCATTTTTCGTGAAACTGTCCAGCTGTACTGTCTCCGAAATTTTGTACGTCTCGCAGCAAACTACGACTGGTATCGAGTGTTGTTTTGCCATCATCGAAACAAGAGCCGTCCCGGCTCGAGAGTGAACGGCTCCGTTTGAATGGAGGGAATGAGCACCGATAAAGACGGTCGAAACCTCCGCAATAACAGAACCGATGGCAGGAAGGAGGAGATAGGTACAGGGAATCCCAGCTGTTGACAGTGCAGTCAGGAGTTTCTTCCCTGCAAGAGATTCAGCTCCGCAAGTTCTACGGGGATTACCAAACCCAACCTTCTAGCATCGGTCTTGAGTCAACGACATAAACTGAGAAACTCTTCCCCTCTTCGTGCGCCCGCAGAAGTGCCTTCTCGACGACAGATGACCTTGTTATCGACGTGAGGAAAGTTTGAAGACGGCTGGTCATGACACATACCGGGCGTACGTCAGGAGTATGTCCCCGTCTTTGATCTTCAAACCCGCGGACTGCGCAATTACCTGGTCCGCGGCGGTAATTCTCTCCTCGATATAGCTGTCTATTGTTCCACACAACGCTTCTTTAGCCTACAAGAGTTTCATCAGGGGATAATACACTGGTTTGGGAAACGCTCACATCTTGTTCTGGCAAATCGATGTCTACACCGCTAATCTCCAACTTGAGCTGCCGAATAGCATTACCCATGGTCACAGACATTGGCCTCGCGGCAACGAGATGGCTGATCTGAGCCGACAAGTGCGTCATTAGATGCCGAGACAGAGTGTTGTTCTGTGGTGTGGTGTAGTCTTGAATAACCTGGACCACAATCAGCCCCCACACGGAGGAGAAAGCACGGGGCACCGAAAAGTCCGTACGTGTTTGAATGCAATGAGTGTAGCAAGACACCGCGCATTTGCACCAGTGATTTGAAAGTCGGAAAAAAGGAGACCGAGGCGTACGATCGCAGGATGGATCAAGCCTTTGCCAGCCCCAGACTTGTGTTGCAAGCCAAAATGTGAGAAGATCCGGACACCGCGAGGGTTAATGCTTCTCGAAGCGAGATCAGAGGCGATATTTGCACCAGGCCCTCCACCTGGCCGAGTGATATCTCCGCCAACACCACTAACTCTCGAAGCTCTCCGTTGATGTTGATTCTGGGGTTGTGTACTCTGCCCGCTCCCAGAGCCCTGCTTCCCACTCTGCTTCCCAGACGACTTCTCTCCACCACCTTCAGGCTGTTTAGTCGCGGGTTTATTTGCCTGACCGGTAGATCCTGAAGCTTTTGCAGCGGCCTTGGTGGCGCGTTGTTTCTCCTGTAACTCTCGCCTCTCGGCTTTCGTCATGGACTTTTGAGATCGGAAGGACTGAGAGGGTTCTTGACCCTGCTCGGACGTTTGGGGTGGTTGTTCTGAACCCATTATATGGACAATGAACCTTGAAGGGATACGGAGAGGGGGGAAGATCAATGGGTTCGTGTGACTCGGGCGTGGGCAGCTCCGTATCCGGACGGATCAATGGGTACTTCCCACGATTACTCACTCTGCTTTCTCGCGTGTCCATTGTTACACTGGGGCAACAAAGCGTTTACTCGTTCGTGGAGTTTTAACTGGTACCCAGGTATACGTACCTCCATTTCATAACTCTCAAAGGGCTGGTTTGCGGAGTGCTCACACGGTGAAGAACCATCAAGCGGAGGAACCGGGCGCTAGCCGATGGGAGCAGTTCTCTTCTATTTGATTACCCTAATTTCGAGGGTTTCCATACACCTTTATCCTTACAGCAGTTTGCTTTTCACGGGATATGGCCCCAATCTTTTGTTTTCCCTTTAATGGCATTGGGGTTCAGTACCTCGGCATTGTGGCATCGGCCGGGTCGTACATCCACCTCAGTAGGTCGGCAACCTGGTTCTCCCATTCGACGCTCGGTCCGTGGAATCGCCAGTGACTCAGGGTTTGTGCTAGGGGTATATCATTGACTTTCGCAAGTAACATGGTCATGGTGGCGGGAATGAATTATGTCCAGGGGACCTGGCTCTGGGATCGTGCGTCATGCCAGGTGTCGAGCCCCAATACCTTCAAAAGGTAAATAAAAAACCGAGGCTGCATTCTATGGAAAACGGCCTACTTACTTACCGAAACACAAACAGCTGTAAGACTATCATTTCTTTCACAGCGAAATGTTTCACCGGCCGCGGAGTTACGGTAATGGACCCCGTGGGTGATCAACTCGTCCAGGCAATCCATTCCTGGGTTCCCCATGACACCAATGTTTGCATCCCATCCTAGGACGCCCCATATTTGTCTGGCCTCCGGATTTGTGTTACTATAACGGGCGACAGTTGGCGTCTGATCAGGAATGGAGGCTCTGGATCTTGTCAAGTGTGGAGTTCACCTCCAATACATACGCCAGCTTCAGGCGCTGCTCTTATTCTTTCTTTCCATGGTCATGCTCTCTGTTCGGTGCCATGACAATACGACGCCAATTCGATTATTCGGACAATGGATAGGGGCCTAGTGAAGGCAGAAGACCAATCGATCATCGGCAGCAGCGTTCTTTGTAATTTGGCTGTCGGTATCGCGATCATTCTGCCCCAGGAATGCACGTGGTTATGTACGTTTTCACGGTTTGTAGGTGCTTCAGCCGGTCGGCGCCCTCTGGGTCAAGGGGTATAAAAACCTGACATTTTTGTGTGGAGAGAACCAGAGCTCATTGCCTCAGAGACCTTCGACGATTTCCCCAGCAAACCTACCGATTACGAATATGCTCTACAGGATCTTTACCGTCATCGCCCTCACTGTGGCGTATGCCACTGCCGAAAGGCATACCGTTTCCTTTGATAACAGGTCAGTGATAGCGTTCGTGAACTCGGGGAGGTACCACTAACTTCAAACGCCGTTCGCCAAGGTGTGGGCATGGTACTCCCACCTTGGTGTCTCAGCATGGACAGATTCTCTCTACTGGGAAGGCCTACGTTTCGTACGAACCGCTCATTGGAGCTATCGCGTGAGTCGATACCTCAAAGCCGGTAAGGCTAGACCTTTTGCTGACTATTCTGCGTGGCGAACAGTTACCTCCAGACCAGTAAGATATCACTGCACGTCCAGCTTGAGGATTGAGTGTTTCCTAATACCGCTTTTCCTGCAGAAAATGTTTGCGGTCTTAATGGCGACCATTGTACTACAGTCGAGACAACTTTAAAGAACCCGACGTGCCCTGGCTGTGGCTCCAGCACTGATATCACCCTTATTCCACCGTGAGCTTTCCAAACTACCTCTGTCAGCATGGCGACTGAAGGGATCTCCCTCTGTAGCCATACTTTCTCCGTCACCACCGGTTTCACCTATCACAATGGCTGCGATGGTGCTGGTGCCACTTGTGAGTGGATTCGTGAGCCATTAAGAATCGCGTCCAAACAACTAATCCGATTTGCGTCCAAGGCAACAATGCTAATTGCCCCACCGCGTTCCATGAGTCAACGGACACTTGGGTTCAGGTTGCGTGTAAGGACAAACCGCTCGAATCTGCCTCGATCAGTTGCTGAATCGATCCGTCTGAAAATTCTTTGCAGGCCAAGCGAATGATGTCAACCTCATTATTAGCTTCTGTGCTTAAAGGAGGCGGAACATCTTGCAGTGGGTACAATGAATTATGAACGAATACACTTCGAAATCCCAAAATATACGATGTTTTGCAAATCTCGTGCGCTCAACCAACCCCACCCCAACAAGCTCATGCATCAACTCCATGATGCTGGGAAATGTTAGGGATGGTGATTCACCTATGGCTGGTCGCGGAACGTTGTGACACACGCGTAAATGACGCGTTGAACGAATGCCCACCGCAGGAACGTCAACTTGCCAAACGATGTTTAATCTAAGCTTACCGGGAGATTCTGATCAACACTTGGACTCGTGGCCAATCCACCACGTGCACGACTCTTTGGCGATTTGAGTATCGCCGTGCAGCGGCGTTGTTTGCGTGTTTGCTGAATGTCCTGTGCATACGAAAGTCCTTCGGTCTTGCACCGGTTCTGGTGGATTTGGGACGTATCGCTCGAGTCTGCGTTGAACACCGGGTAAGTGACCGAGACCGTCCCAGATTGAACTCTCGCCGGGGTGCCCTCTCGTTGTTCGATAAGCGACAACGTGCTCACTTAAATGTTGTCGTATGCGAGGACATGTGATCGCTTCGGTGATGCAACCGTTTGCCAGGGTAACAGCTGTAGAGGACATGGTGCCGAAGCAAGGAGAAAGATGGAGTTTTTCGAGCACGTCAATTACTGCGCGAGGTGCGCCGTGAGCGAGGAGCGAAAGTCCGAACGGCACCTGGAACCGCTGTGAATTTTGCGAGCGAAAGTTCACGAGCTGGTGAATGATGACATTGACAATCTGTGGCCAGGTTAGGCCGCGTGCCTCCCACTGTCATCCTCGAGCAATATCATTGTAAATGTATCTTTTTGACCTTGCTCTTCTTCGTGGTACGGTCAGAGACTGTGCTCGGACGAAGAATGTTCAAAAGACATGGCGCGAGGTGCTCCAAGGTCCCAATGGCTCAATCATGCATCGGGTGTGGGGTAACTTCAGCGCTAGAGAGCAGGGTGTGTGATTCGACGAGTTCGATAACTGCCGAGGCTTTGAGGGTGAGGTTGTGTCCGGCAGCCCAGAAAATACACCCTTCAGCGGCCGGATACTGCGCAGCCAGCTCCTTGAGGAACGTCTCTAGTCCTCCCCCCTCAGAGGAAAAAGCATTTTTGAAGTGACAAGTGTCCGCAGAGTGAAGCCGGTACATCAAGAACGCGGTGATCGAGAGATTCCCAACACCCAGCACATTCAGAGCAAGGTCTATGCGAGCAGAAGCGCTCAATCTTGCGTGAATGTCAACCAGTTCATGGGCTGTGGGAGTGGCGGTCATGGCGTCTGAAGTTGAAGATGAAACGCGTGGTCGTTTCGCGAGATTATCAGGTGGAGATTCGCGGACGCTTCCTCGACTTCGAAGCTGTGGGGTCGTACAGTTTGATCTGTATCATTTCAGAGTGTAGGGTGATGGGAGTTGCAGAGAGAGCAGGACAGACTCCCTGCGACTCGTCTCTTAATCTGATTTAACCTTTTGTCGCCGTTTGTTACCAATTACAAACGATAACAACGCGTTGCAACGAGACTACAAAAAAGATAAGCATCTAAAAAGGGAATTTGAACCTGACGGGGCATTCCTGGGAGCCCCGAGATCATCCAGTCCGCCGCTGCATGGCAATACAAAGAGTCGTGCACGTGGTGGACTGGTCACGAGTCTATCGATCAACGTAGCTCATAACACTCGTCTCCAACATGGCTTTCGCCTCAAAAAAGGATGACGAGGGTCTCAGCGCGTACTACAACAATAAGACGACAGTGATCCAAGAAGCTCGCGTCTTCAACGATTCTCCAATCAGTCCACGAAAATGCAGGGCATTACTCACGAGGGTCGTCCATCTTCTCTATATTGGTGAAAGTTTCAGTACACAGGAAGCCACCACTCTGTTTTTCGGTACAACGAAACTGTTCCAACACAAAGATGTTCGTTCTTTTTTGTTACATTCGACCAGCCGGTTGGATTGTATTGACACTACGAATGCAGAGCGCGCTGCGGCAGATGGTCTACTTAGCTATCAAGGAACTTGCGGGCACGGCGGAGGATGTTATCATGGTCACCAGCAGTATCATGAAAGATATGCAACCGAATTCCGAAGTCATCTATCGGCCAAACTCTATCCGCGCCTTGTGTCGGATTATCGACGTGTGTTTCCAGTTTTCTGGTACTGAGACCCCAACTGACCCTGCGGGTAAATCAGCCGTCGATGGCTCAGGGTGTTGAGAGGTTCTTCAAAGCCGCGATCGTTGATAAGACCCCTTCGATTTCCTCAGCCGCGTTGGTCTCCTCCTATCACCTCTTCCCCAACGCCAAAGATGTCGTAAAGCGATGGGCTAACGAAGCCCAGGAAGCCGTCAATGCCAAGTCTTCAACATCGCTGTTCGGCAGCTCAACTGGCGGTGGCTACCTTTCCGGGTGGGGGGGAAGTGCTGGTCAACAATCTTCGGGCTATCAAGCCGTCCCCTCTGCCAGTTACATCACCCAATACCACGCCCTCGGATTGCTCTACTTGATTAGGCAGCAAGACAGGATGGCCGTGACCAAGATGATTCAGCAGTTGGGTGGAGGAAAGACGGGTGCAGGCACGACACTGAAGAACCCGATGGCTTTGTGTATGCTCATCAGATACGCTGCCAAGGTTCTGGAGGAGGACCCCAAGTTTGTTTTCTCTTTCGCTTTAATTGGATGAGGCTGACACCTTTGTAGTGTCCAAAAACAAATGCTCGACCTCCTTGATGGTTGGTTAAAACACAAGAGCGATATGGTCAATCTTGAAGCCGCTCGAGTTATCTGCGAAATGAAGAACGTTCCCACATTCCAACTTATGCGGGCAATCGGAGGTGAGCGATCTTGCACGTTCTCGACAGGGTCGCAAATTCTAACTTTTGTTCCAGTTCTCCAGCTATTTTTGTCGTCACCAAAAGCTACTTTGCGTTTTGCGGCTACCCGAACTTTGGCTGCCTTGGCTGTCACACATCCCTCGAATGTCGCCTCTGTGAACGTTGACCTCGAAAACCTCATCAGTGATTCTAATCGTAGCGTCGCCACTTACGCAATCACTACCTTACTCAAGGTTGGTTCTCCGGGTAGCAAAACGGGTATCTTGATAGCTTATGGATGCACACAGACCGGCAACGAAGCTTCCGTCGACAGGTTGATGAAGCAGATCAGCGGATTCATGAACGACATCAGCGACGAGTTTAAAGTCATCGTGGTCGATGCTATCCGATCGCTCTGCCTCAAATTTCCAGACAAGCATGTGTCGATGCTCTCCTTCCTCTCCGGCGTCCTCCGTGATGAAGGTGGATACGACTTCAAGCGTGCGGTTGTGGAGGCCATCTTTGAGATGGTCAAATATATCTCTGCTTGCAGGGAACAGGCGCTCTCGCATCTTTGCGAATTCATCGAGGATTGTGAATTCACCAAACTATCCGTTAGGATCTTGCACCTGCTGGGTATTGAAGGCCCCAAGGCTCCACAGCCGACCAAGTATATCAGATTCATCTACAACCGAGTGGTGTTGGAGAATGCTACCGTTCGGGCCGCAGCTGTCGGGAGCTTGGCTAAGTTTGGTCTGAACTCGAACGACGCAGGGTTGAAGAAGAGCATCGATACCCTGTTGAATAGGTGAGCAAACACTACGTCTTCTATTCTCCCGTGTCTGATGGACCCTTCGAGGTGTTTGGATGATGTTGATGATGAGGTCCGAGATCGGGCAGCGATGTACTTGAGATTGTTTAGGGAGAGCTTCTTGGCTGATACCTACGTGAAAGAAGGTGAATCGCTAGATGTGTTCAGTACCTGGGAACTGACGAAAAGGATTTAGAATCTGTCTTTTCGTTGGACGCCCTTGAATCGAAACTTGTCTCATACGTCAATGACCCATCGGCTTCTATCGTTCCATTCGACGCTTCTTCTATTCCAAAAATCAGCAGGGCTCAGGCCGCTGCCGAGGTTGCTCGTAGGTTCCCCTTGGGGATATCCCCTTTTTCCAACTCTCATCCCCTGCACAGGACCAAGCTCACTCGAAACTGTTGGTGTCCCAGCCAAGAAGGAGGCCGCAGCCACACCACAACTGTCCGCGGTGGAGGCCCAGTCAGCATACATTCAACAACTCAAGGAAGTCCCTGAGTTGGCGACGTATGGCGAGGTCCTGGGGAGCTCGAAGCCGGCTCAGCTGACAGAGAGCGAGACGGAGTATCAGGTTTCTTGCGTCAAGCACACTTTCGCAGAACACATCGTATTCCAGGTACGCAGTTTTCATTTCATTATTGGATGATACTAACGGCGATTCAGTTCAACGTCTCGAACACGATACCAGACACTGTCTTAGAACAGGTCGCTGTTGTTATGCAGCCTTTGACCGAGTCCAACCTCACAGAAGATTTCATTATCCCACTTCCATCTCTCTCATCAACCACCTCCCCCGGGATTGTCTATGTTTCCTTCACCCGGGACTCTCCAGAGGAGTACGCTTCTGGGTCGTTCCAGTGTGTGCTCAAATTCATCAGTAAGGAAGTCGATCCTGCGACTGGCGAACCCGAGGAGGATGGCTATGAGGACGAGTACCAGTTGGAGGAAGTTGAACTGGGTGCTGGAGATTATATCATCCCAACCTATGTCACGTTCTCGTCAGAGTGGGACAGGTTGAGGGGAGGTGCAAGTGCGACAGAGACATTCTCGCTCTCCGCGATGGAGAGTCTCAAAGGTGAGTTTGCGTCTCTCGCTTTTCACCAATCGTCAAATCTTCCTTTCCGTAGCTGCCTGTGATTCCATCATCGAGATTCTCAACATGCAAGCACTGGGAGGTACAGAAGATCCTAGTTCAACATCTGTTCACACACTACAACTGGCCGGTTTGGTTGTTGGTGCCGGAGGTGCTGGAAAGGCGTTGGTGAGGTGTAGGATGACGTACTCGAAGGCCCAGGGTGTGACACTCGAGTTGAGTGTGCGGGCGGAGAAGGAGGAGGCGTGTAGTCTGGTCGTTTCGGCCATTGGAGGTTGAGGTTAAACATTGAGGCTTCGGACCGCTTTTCTCGTAGACCTGGAGGTAGATACGGTGTGTTAAAATGTTCATTAATTTCGACCTGTCCAAAGTTACCTTGTTATCTCGCTGGCGATATATTTTCAAGTGAAGCGATCGGCGCGGCTCGGTAAGATCCGAGGCAGCCTTGCTTCGCTACTCCCACGCGTTTTCCACATAGCGACCTACCATGGTGAGTCTCACGCTCTTCACTGTTGTGCTTCCTATGCCGACTGACCCCCCAATGCGTGCAGGGTGTTCCTGCTCTCTTTCGTTGGCTGAGCAAAAAGTACCCGAAAATTAGTGAGCGCTCACGCCGTTCCTCATTAAAGTCGCGTTTCAAGGTTTAATGTCCTCGTCAGTCATGCCGGTAGTGGAGGAAGAGGAGACCACCCTCCCTGGAGAAGGTGATCAAGACATCTTGGTTCCCGTTAACATCTCCGGTCCCAACCCAAACGGCATGGAATTTGATAACCTCTACCTGGATATGAACGGTATTGTGCGTTTCTGAAGCGAATTGGCTTCAAAAGTGTGGCTGACACCTTCGTCTGTGTGTAGGTTCACCCTTGTACACATCCCGAAGGGAAACCCGCCCCGGAGACCGAGGAGGAGATGATGGTGGAAGTCTTCAAGTACACGGAACGGGTCGTGAACATGATTCGACCGCGGAAACTGCTATTCATGGCAATTGGCAAGTCTCTCAAACAACTTAGCTTCTACTGAGCCTTAATGGTTTCCGTCAGACGGAGTCGCCCCTAGAGCGAAGATGAACCAGCAACGGTCCCGACGATTCCGCTCCGCCCAGGAGGCACGTGAAAAATATGAGGCACGCTTAGAGGCCGAAGCAGAATGGAAGGGTGCGTCATATTTCCCCATAAGACATGAGAGTATGCTTATCTTTCGTTCCAGCGATGGGCAAGGAGATTACCTCGGAAGCTAAGGAAGCTTGGGACTCCAACGCCATCACACCTGGCACACCCTTCATGGATCTCCTTGCGAACTCACTGCGATACTGGGTAGTTCAAAAGCTCAACACAGATCCCGGCTGGAAGAATGTACGCTACAGTTTTGCTTTACAAATCACACCAGGCTAACTCTGCCGATAGGTACAAGTATACATTTCTGATTCCAGCGTCCCGGGTGAGGGAGAGCATAAGATCATGGACTTCATTCGCCGTCAACGGGCCAACCGTGGGCATGACCCTAACACTAAACACGTTATTTACGGCTTGGTTTGTCTCAGTCTTTTCCAGAGGTTTCGTGACGACTCATTCTACCTGAAGGATGCTGATCTCATCATGCTTGCGCTCGCTACTCATGAACCCCACTTTAAGGTTCTTCGTGAGGATGTCTTCTTCCAGGGTACCAGTCCCGGCGCATGTCGCATCTGTGGACAGGAGGGGCACTACGCAGCACAATGTACTGGAACAAAAGCTGAAGTAAGGAAGGAATCACCCACGAAAAAACCCTTCATATTTCTCGATGTCTCCATCTTGCGCGAGTATCTCGAAGTCGAGCTCAACGTCCCACAAAGTCCTTTCCCTTTCAGCCTCGAGCAAGCAATTGATGACTGGGTCCTCCTCATCTTTTTTGTCGGCAATGATTTCCTACCCCATCTACCATCACTTGAGATTCGGGAGGGCGCAATTGATACTCTGTTGAAGATCTGGAAAGATGAGCTGCCCAGAATGGGTGGCTATCTTACAAATCACGGCCAACTTGAGCTCTCAAGAGCTGAGATAATTCTCTCGGGACTTGCTAGACGAGAAGACGATATATTCAAGCGCAGACGTGAAGGTGCATTATCCTCCCACCCCCATGAGTGTTGACCGAACCTCTAAATTAACAAAATCGGCATTGTTCGTTCAATCGCCGCTTTTTGCATTTTCTTTACTAGCTGAGGAGCGACAAGACCAAAATGCCAAACGACGGAAATTAGACATGGAAGGAAAGAGTGACCAGACCCAGAGCAATGGCCCTTCACTATCCTTAAACTTAACGGCTGATCCAACACCTCCTGCTGCGTTCCCTCCCCTGCATGCCTCCCTACCTCCACGACCCGACTTCGCCGCTCGAGCAGACTCGATAGGCTTAGGAGGTCCGAAGACCGTTGATGCTGTCCAAAACGCGAGCGCTGCCACTCTCGCTCTTGGAGGCTCCAACCGTGACATTGTTGCCAACCGAAGGGCGATTCGAATGGCTAACATGAGCGCGGCGGAAGTTCTCAAAGCGGAGTTGGGAGGGGTCCAATCTGGGTCATCGCCAACGCCGTCGTCGACTGCGGCAGATTCACCCATGGTCAAGGATCCGATACTCCCTATCACGTCGGAGGTTACGGAAGAGGATGAGATTCCAGGACTCGGTGGGGACTCTTTCATGGAGGCCTCTCTGGAGATGGAGACCCTGAATGGGACCGCGGAGATCGAAATGAGTGCTGCCGTGGAGACTTTCCTGTCTGGAGTCAAACGGAAGTTGGAGGATAGTGAAGACTCGGACGACACACCCGCCATTCTGGATGAGGACGAAGAACCTGGCAAGGGGCCTTTGGCGCTCAAGGTGAACCCTGATGGGACCGTGGAACAGGAGGATACCGTCAAGTGAGTGTCTGCCTTCCTCATTCCCTTTATCCGTTCTAACCACCTTTGGCATAGACTCTGGGAGCCTGGTTACCGTGAACGGTATTATGAGCAAAAGTTCGGCGTCTCATACGCCGACTTGGAGTTCAGGAAAAAGTATGCGGGTCTGAATCGAGGTGTATGAGCGGTGTACTGAAATTCTCCCCAGGGTCACAACGTACTATGTCGAAGGCCTTGCTTGGGTTCTCCATTATTACTACCAAGGAGTGAGCTGTCTTTGCATCATTGGTCTCTTCCCCAGGTCTTCTAACAAAATGCCAGACTCCTTCGTGGCAATGGTACTACCCCTATCATTTCGCTCCCTTCGCCGCAGATTTCCTCGACGTCGAGCATGCGGAGATCAAGTTTAATCTCGGTCACCCATTCAAACCGTTCGAGCAGCTTATGAGCGTGTTCCCCACCGCAAGGTTCGCTCTGTTTTATGCATTCACCTTATCCCTCCATGCTGACACTCGAATAGTCGAAAGCACATCCCCGCAGTGTTCCATGACCTTATGACCGACCCTGAATCTCCCATCATCGATTTCTATCCGACCTCATTTGAGATCGATATGAACGGAAAGAAGATGTCGTGGCAGGGTGTTGCCCTTCTACCGTTCATCAATGAACACCGACTCTTGGAGTCAATGCAGCCGCGCTATCCAAAGTTGACGGGGGTTGAAGTGGAAAGGAATAAATGGGGGAACAATTTATTATTCGTATCTGACGGCCATTCGCTGTATCCTTCGTTGGAAGCTCTGTACGGCAAGAAAAAGAGTCAACAGGTGCGTATCACTCCCTCTCTCCACCCCGTTTTTGTTAGGCAGTCACTTATAACATTCCAGCCTGTACCGATGGATTACCGTCCAAGCAAGGGCGTCAGCGGGTCCCTCCTACCCAGCCCAGATTGTATACCAGGCTCAACATTCTACTCTCCATTGACTTCACAAGGCCTCACCGACATAACCAACGACCGTAGTCTCTCAGCGTTCTACTTTTTCCCCAAGCAACTGACACCTCATCGGTCAATCCTTCTGCCCGGTGCCACCAAACCACTCCGAGTCCTCACTCCGGAGGATTTGGAGGTCGCCAGGCGCGGTGGACGTGGCCGTGGCGGGGGAGACCGCGGACGAGGAGGTGGCCGGGGTCAACGCAACATTTATATCTACGAGGGGAGTGCTCGCGAGCTGCGATTTAACCAAGACTCGCGGAACGCCTCATATGGTGGAGGCCGGGATCACGGTGGAGGGGGATACAACCGGTCTTCGAGTTACTCCTACTCTTCGTCAACGCAAGCCCAAAGCAATTCGTACGGGAGGTACCCGCCACAAAATAGTAGTCCGTACCAACAACACGGCGGGTACAGAGGACCACCTCAGTCGTATGACTCGCGGCCTCCGTATCAACAGTCCTCCTATGGGGGTGGCCGAGGAGGGTACAATTCTGGATATGATGGCTCGTACGGTGGTGGGGCAAATGGATACGGTGGAAGGGGAGGCCCTCATAGAGGTCCACCATACGATGGCGGCCGTTATGGCAATCAGGGAGGTCAGGGAGGGTCAGGTGGTTACGGTGGTGGATACAACCAGCCTCCCCAAAGCAGCGGTTACGGTCGAGGCGGTGGCTATCACTCTGGCGGAGGCTATCAGTCCGGTGGAGGTTATCAGTCCGGTGGACCATATAGCACCGGTTTCGAGTCTTACGGGAACAGGGGAGGGTACAACCAAAGAGGCCGAGGCCGCGGGAGAGGGTACTAATCACGCAGATGCACAGACATATACATGGAAATGTCATTCATGATTGCTTTTCCTTCCGGTTTGAGTCGACTTTAGTTCCCTTCGGTGGCACCCCCACCTGTAATCTTGAGTATAATATTATACGTTCCGAAATACCATGTGTAATCAAACTGACACTCTTATAGATTACAGCGAATATCTTTCCCCGTTGAAGATTCCTTCCTTCATGGCCTTGATTTGGAGTGCTACGAGGCTTGAATGATACCTCGATGCACCTATGTTGCCTGGTATCACATGAGCCCAGGAAACCGAATGATGTGTATGGCGAGGAAACTCGACCGTACCGAACGCAATCCACATCTTGTCGACACCGCAATCTCGCCAGACCGAGTTCAACTCGTACTCTCCATCCAAACCCCAGATAGGTTTGATCTTTTCGCTGATTTCTGGGGCGCAGAGTTTCGTGATTGACTCTCGGACATTCTCGTACCTAAGGAAAAGACAGTGATGTATCATCGGGGGAGCGTATGCTGATGGTTTTTAGCTCACCCCGTAGCAATCACAACGACATCGGCTTCGGCTTTGCTTCCATCGTCGAAAAGTGCACCCGTTTCGTCAAATCCTTGGAGCTCCGGGCCGCTCTTAACCCTGATTTGCCCATTGACGATCATTGTGCTGGCCCCAACATCTAAATACGCTCGCTTAACCTCTCTGGCAGTGTTTGGAGATGGTCAAGTTTTACTCACCAAGGTAAAATCCTCCGGCACGAACCCACATGAGCCAAATGAGACCAGCATCGTCATCACCTAATGACGTTCTGAAGCCCTTAGCTTCCAACCCTGCATGGAGATCCCTGCGAAGGCCCAGTCGGGTTCGTTGCCAATTGAGGCGAACAGACAGGACGACAAGGTGCTCACTTGTCGGCTTTGGCCATTTTGGCAGTCACCGCCTTGAGCAGGCTCTTTGAAACCAAGCGTGGTAGGGAATACGTGTACAAATCCACAACGTGCGTGGGAGGCCCACCCTCTTCGTACCCTACCAATTCCCCGCAGGTCAGAGGTCTACGGGTTAGAAAGGATTAAGGGACAGTAACTACCACGCGTTATCCCGGCGACCGCCTCTTTATGGCTTACAATGTATGTGGGATTTCGTTGGTAAATTGTCTTTCAGGTATAGGGTTAGTCGCTCGGAGAGCTTCAACACGAGTCATGTTTGTTCCACTCACAACTTCAGCTATAGTCAAGCTCAGAACCGGTGTTTGAGATTAAGTCCCAAGGAAGTGAAGTGCTTACCTGCGCCGCAGTTTACATGTTCCCATGCAATGTCGTGGCCCGAAGTTCCAGCGCCAACTACGAGCACTCGTTTGCCAGCGTTTTCTTTGGCGCTCTTGAACTTGGACGTATGGATCATCTCGCCTTTGAATTTCTCCTACGACATCACCAGCACCCCATCAGACACGGGACGAAGGAAAAGGGAGTGGAACAAACCTTCCCAGGAAAGTCTGGAATATGTGGTGTCACTTCAGTCCCCAGTGCGAAGATGACGTGGACCGGACGGAATACTCTTTCTGTGGGGTTTGGTCCAGTTCGTCGAACTTTGACCCTCCACTCGTTCGACTGAGAGTCCTTTTCAACCAGAAGGACCTCGGACGAGGTCCATACGTTGAGCTCCAGCGCGGAAACGTAGAACTCAAACCACTCTCCGAGCTGTTGTCGTGTGTCAATTTAGATCTACGTACCCAGCCTTGAACGGCAAACCTTTTTTGAAGGCGTAAAGGTTGGCCAAACAGATGGAAATGGTATATACGGAAACTGGTTGTGCCCTGTGTGATAGGCAGCAAGTCAAGGTTGTAGCAGCGGACGAGTCATCGAAGTCCCGGAACTCACAAACCGGGTCATGCAAACAAAGTATATCATACCTGTTTCGCCAGTTATCCCCGATTCTGGCGTTCCTTTCCACCACCAGGGTAGGGACCCCGAGGTGTTTCAGCCTAGCTGCGATATGTACACCCCCATGGCCACCACCCACGACCAGTACATACGGTTCCTCGTCAACGAACTCCGCCTCGTGCTGTCGCTGCTCCAGCCATTTACCATGGTTCGGAAGGTGGTTCCTATGTTCGCCCAGTTGCTCTGGGTGATCCTTCAGCCTGGAGAGACTCGTATATATCGTGTATCCTTTCCATTCTCCTGTCGATGTCGGGACCAGCCTGAGGACGCCAGTGCCTAACCCGTAGCCATCGATATCGAATGTGAAGATAGACTGTATCCACACGTTTACCAGGCTGTTATCCACGAGGCTGGGACCTCCCAGCTTAAGGTTCGTGAATTTCACGACTTTCAACCGGTCATCCAGAAATCGCTTGATCTTTGCTGGGCCATCGAAAGTTCGCAAGTCCCAAGTAAGAGCCAACGCATCTCGCCAGAATGAATCCTCCGTCAAGAGATCCAAGACACCTGTGGCGTCTCCGCGTTCAACGAGGGGACCGAATGCGTCAAACCATTTGTTGGCGACAGCCACATAGTCTAGGCCTTCGGGAAGCGTAGACGTGGAGACCATCTACGCCTGTGCGGAAGAGAGGGGATTCATCTTGAAAGATATCCAGTGGCCGTTTTATGCCTCAAATAGGGCGCCTGAATGCAATTGACTCCACTCGGCCCGGTGGTTCTTGATGATCTCTTCGCAACCGAGCGTAGCTCCAGGTGGACGAAGGATAGTATTTACGTAACCCCCGAGTCCTACGCCTACGAGCCGCCGAATTCGGGGCTGGACGCGCAACGAAGTGATCAAGTATTAATCCCTTGAATATCTCTCTCCCTTGAAGATGCCCTCTGTGGGTACCCTTGATCTCTGGAGGTGGGACGGAGTTAAGAGATCCCTGAAAACAAGGCATTTTGAAACTCACATAGTGCAAGGTGGATTGATTGTGGTCCTGCAACCGCAATGTTTCCTGGGAGCAGGTCCGTTAGCACTCCCCCGGCGCCGGTTCAACCAAACAGGAGAGACAAGTACCAAGCATAATCCACACGCCGCCATTTCCGCTTACACAAAGCACATACTGCATCTCGAATGCTATCATAGCTAGCATACGATATCGATTCGAACACTTTGATTCGGAGGTAAGCAGATGCTCACCCTGTCGCGAGAATTATCGCGTCGACTTCCAGCTGCGATCCATCTTTGAACGATACACCCCTCCCCATGAATCTCTCCGATTCAGAGTCGCTCTTCACCTTGACCTGTCATTGGCGGTCATTTCGCTTGCGCCGAGATCTTATAGGAGCAGAGTCAGCAGATAATGGATGCCGGGAGTTGACATCATACCGATGCTAGTATCCCCCTTCCTTAGTCAGACTCGGTCAGTAAATGCTAGCACCGTATTTGGCAAGTCAACGTTTTAAACCTTTTGGAGTCAGCTTGTCAAGTAATTCTCTAGCAAACGGCTTAGCGCAGAACCTTCAGGATGGACGCAGATCGCACGCACTTGTCTAAATTCCCGACCTAATGGGCGAAACCCTGCATCAGAGATCTGGCAACGAGGCGGGGTATGAGTTAGTCATAGGGTCTGAAATAGCAGGAGGATGACCACCTTCGTGATGAGCTATTGGAAGGGCGAGCACTTCCTACGGCCATAGGGGGACAAATACCCACACCTAGTGAGAAGTGGGACACTGATCTTCTGAGTGATCACATGTATCGGCTGTCGTTGGCACATCGTCTTCGAAATGTATTGGCATATTCTACCTGTTCAGCTCAGTGAGACGAATAGGCGGTGTACGACAACCTCCACATCGTTCTCGACATGATCTGCAGCAACGTCATGGGTAGAAGTTCCGGCGCCAGTGATAGCCACTTTCTTCCCAGCATTATTCTTCGCGTTTATGAATTCGGATGTGTGAATGATCTCCCCTATAAACCTTTCCTACGTTTACGGAAAGGCTATGGAGTCCGAGCTTTGACCCCAATTAACTGATCAACACACCTTTCCTTCAAAGTGAGGGACGTAGGGTTTTCCGGTCAGTCCGGACGCAACGATGACGTGGGTAGGGTGTAGAATCCCCACAGGTTTGTCAAGCGGGGGGATTTGATGCACGCGTGCCGTCTGGGGTCGTCACGATTGTCAGCTGGGTGGTCTGACAGCCCGAGGGCTTACCAACCGATGATCGAATCGATGAACGAGTACTGCAAATAGTAGCCAGTGTCCAGGCGAGATGACTAGCCTCGGCCCCGCTGAAGTAGGCCGCGCAGAAAATAATCACATCTTCTCGATTGGCTCACTGGCCCGCCTGGAGGCAGCCGCCAGGAAGTAATCATGAGGTTCGGTTGTGTTCCCACTTCGCTTTCGTTGGCCAGGACGACGCTCAGGATCCTGTAAATCTCCCCGGTTTTTCCAAAGACTTAAAAACGCGGAGGCACAAACACACTGAGGTTCCTACTTGGGCTTTATCAAGCGGAAGATGGAAAGGAGGTCCCTGTCCACGATGAACAGGTGGTGTATTAACGATGTTCCCCAGCAAGCGCCACGTAGTGAAGCCGGGCAATCGTGCAGCACTGCAGTGATTGAGCGGCTAAAGATAAGATGACTGCTGCAACCAAGTCCTGGACGTTGTCCGTCGAACAACAAGAGCTCCTCATCAAATCCTGTTTCGAAGGTAATCTGGTCGCAACGCCACTTTTCGTCTGACCCGGAGCTGAACAAGGGCCTAGCTAAGGAATTCTCGTACACTCCGTACTCAAAGTTTCCCGTCGGTGCTGCTCTGCTCACCGCGGACGGCCGGGTGATCAAAGGCGCATGCATCGACAACGTTACTTACGGTGAGAATGAATCTCGCTCTTCTTCGAACGCTCAGACCAAGGATCGAATCGCGGGGCCTCTGGAGCTGGGTCGATCTGTGCCGAACGAACAGCACTCGTGAAAGCTGCGGTGAGAGCGTTTCTGGTAGTACATTCTCCCATGTCCTCAAGACCCCCTCACCCTCAGAGCGAAGGCATCCGTTCGTTCATCGGCCTCGCAGTTACGACGTAAGCCCTACACCCGCTCGATCCGTGAGTGGGCTTGTCGATTCATCCCAATTCCACTCTATATAGGAACGTTGCAGCACCCATCTCACCCTGTGGAATGTGTCGACAGTTCATCCGAGAGTTCTGTTCGGATGAGATGCCGATTCTTCTCGTCCCGGTCGACTACTATGACACGGAGAAGTGGAATTTAAAGAAGGTATCGATCCAGGTGACGAACTTGGGAGAGCTGTTGCCGTTCAGCTTTGGTCCTGAGGATCTCGAATTATCGCGGAAATCTTCATGAGTGTTAACGCCTGTTGGTGGTAACTATCTGATCATTGGGCTTATACTTCTGTTAACTCCATCGTACGAAAAATGTTGACTCTGTTCCACTGTACACGTTACTGTTCGGTCCTGACGACCCTATGTCTATGCTCATACCGGAATACTGCCGGTCGTCGGCAGCAACACTCGAGAGTCGCACAGAAAGGACAACGGTCTGGGGATTCGAGAAAAGAGAAAAGACAAGAACCGATGCTCTAGCTACCGTGTCCGTAGTGTCCTTATATATGTCTCTAGTACAGCACTGTATGTTGGTTTCGAAGCTCAACTGCTACGACGTCGTGGGTCTAGGTCGTGTCTGGGTTGCGTCCAGACCTCTCCAGTTGAACTTGAAGATGCAAGATCATAGCTTCCTCTAGCTTCCTCGGACCTCCAAGGACGGTTGAGTTGCGTGGTAATCATCGTGATTACACATACATTGTTATCGTCGATCCCGGGGGACGGGTTCGGAATGCCATTCCGTGCATACGATACAGGCGGTTGAAATGAGTTCTGCTAGTACAAGTCCCTCTACTTTTCCAACGCTTCCGTGAGGCATTGCCAAGTTCTCCCGCACCTCCTAGCGATATTCCTCAACCGAGGAAAAACGTTCAAGAACCCCCTCTTCACCACATCCAACTCATCCGACCCTTTCAAGGAAAGAGGAGTTTCGAAGACGGAAAATGTCTCGATTTGGCATCTTGTTGGGCTGTCCCACAGCTCCTTTATCCCTGGATTCGTAGTTTCGAATAAGGATCTGATATCCTGCGTGATTTGCATCGTGTTGAAATGGATCAGGATGGATGTCAATCTGGGACACCGTGCCGATAAGAACAGTAGGCTCCTGAAGGTAGTCCTACATGTGTTCTTATCGCACTGATGTCCAAGCGTCAACCATTCCAGCCGTGGTAATGTCAGTGATAGGCGTGACAGGTCATCGTCCGCCAAGGCGAAGGTACACCTGTCCTCGGGACAGGACCACCCCACCTCCAAGCGTGTCAGGTTCGTGAAGACACAGATCTGGGCAATAAGAATCGGATCGACGGCACAATGGTCATTGAGGTTTAGTTCCGTGAGGGTCGAACGAACGGCGTCCACTGTTGGATACGAACTAGTCAGGAAGATGACCCAATCGTACGTGTTCGTAGCCGACAACGCGAGTGAACGAAGGGCTGGCAGATACGTCGCCTCAGAGCATGATGTGAGCGTTGCGGGGAGCAAGCTTCGGTGGACCTCCCAGGTGCGAAGGTTCGGCAGCCGCATTACACGTTGGATCGTAACCGCGGGTAGCTCCACATCGATCTTCAGGTAGACTAAGGTCTGACCGCATCGTCGAATCATGAGTAGAACCTCCTCCTTGAGCTCGCCACTTCCAAGGCCAGCGTGATCTATGCGCAAGGTGAACTCCCGAAGAGAGGTAGGCAGTGCCGCGACCACCGCGGCCAAGTAGTCCCGCTCCACTGTTTTGGGATCAAAGGGCGTATCTCGATACACGCTTATGGAGAACGTGCTCATTCGGGAGGAAACGAAGAGGGGGAGGAACCGTAGTAAGGGGGGATAGATCCACAAAGTTAATCCACGCAAGTTTGGAAACGGTGTCTCGGTAGGCGAACTGAGTTGGAGGATCTTGAAGAATGCCTCGAAACGCCGCGTGATGACACACGTAATCCGTTTGATCCAGAATGCATATCGCAGCAATCTGTCGCGCTCCTCTTGGGTGGGAAGGCGGGTGGTCGTCTGTAGGACAGCGCAAGTTAGCGATGACTCTTTGGCGACCTTGGATCCTTCTGGAGTACATACGTAATATGAAGACCTGTTGAGGCCTGAACGCTTCAAGACCCCCGTTGGGATGACACGAGCGAGCTTGTCTAGAGATTGTTCCTCCCAGTACGAACTGAGAACGGGCTCCTCGAAAGCCTTGCAGCAACAGGCGAGTGCGATTGCACTCGATCCGCTGAGATCGACGACATGTCCAGCGATTGGCCTGAAAATCTCATCGATTTCAAAGATCTTGTGCGGCATTTGTGGAGGTGGTGGTCGAAGCTGGACGCATGGGCGGCTGCCCGCTGAATGAAGCGGGCGTTAGCATTTCTCTCCAAATACCGACCTCCCTCGTCCGGGCTCCACGACGTCACCATCAGACCGTCTCGGAGTATATCCAACGGGTTCTCACAGTCTGATCGCTCTTCCTTTGGTTTTCCTTTCACGTTTCTACGCTACCAGCGGCTAGGTATTAGTAACCGGGTAACACGGCATGGAATCCACAACCGCGGACACAACTATGCTGACCGCGAAGCGTACCACCGCGTTCCTGGTCTCGCTTTTGGTTTCTCTGTGCTCCGGAACGAACTACGTGTGTAATCTCATGTCGCATGTGAGCGAAACCGGTACGAGCTGAAAGCTTCAAACCTCCCAGGTGTATTCCGGTACGTCTCGTCAGCGCAATGGCGCGATATATGAAGAAAGTAATACAATTCACCCAGCGTATGGTCCGCAACTCGGACGCCGCCTACATTTATCACACGCGATGCAGAATTTGGTCGGCTTGAGTGGAAACTGTATGGCTAAACGCTCGAGTGTACAGCACATCGAGCTCATCGAGATCTCCCCATAGTTGGTGTTTATGCATCAGCGCCGTTCCTCGGGAAACTCGCAGACTCGAGGGGACCGCGGTTATCTATGACTCTGTCCTTTGTACTACTTCTGACCGGATACCTCGGCACAAAGGGGGTGTATGACGCCTCAGAAGGCAACACGGAACCTGTTAAAGGCGGGATGCTATTTACGCTCATCCTATTTGGGCTACTCTCTGGGATAGGCAGCGACGCAGGTTATTCTGCAGCGCTGAATACTGTGGCGAAAAGTTTCCCGAACAAGATCGTCAGTTTCAGCTCTGTATCTACAAAATTAACTCCGTTCACCTCGTTCTTGCATATAGAGAACGACTGTGACGGGAATAATTGTTTCCGGCTTTGGACTATCGGCCTTCCTTTTTTCTACGATCGCACATGCGTTCTTCCCTGGAGACACTTCGGGCTTCTTGCTCACTCTAGCGGTCGGGACTGCCATTCCGATGGTACTGGGTTGGTTCCTGGTTCGCCCTTGTCCATATCCCGAACACACAGTACGAGTGACCACCGGGGGCAACAATAATGAAGAATCAGGACATACGAACTTCACCCCGAACGAGACCACGCGATTGATCCACAAGAACGACCACACACAATCCCCTAGCATCACTGGCCTCGCTCTGATGCGCACCATTGATTTTTGGATATTATTCTGCATCATGTCACTGTGTGAGCGTCTCTTTCACCGAACCAAGGGCCGTCGACTGAACAACTCAAGTAACTGGTTCAGGAATCATGTGTGAGCCAAGACGCCTGTTCCCTTCGTATATAGAGGTTGAACATACGAAACTCGTCAGGGATAAATAACGTCGGACTAATGGCTCGTGCGCTCGTGCTCAAGGACAATGCAAGTCCTGATGAGCGAGAGAATATGAAGTGGCAGGCATTACAAGTCTCGACATTAAGCATTGCGAGTTGCGTCGGCCGCATTCTGATTGGTATTCATCCCTCTGATGTTCTGCTTTTGCCACCGTTCTAACTCTATTGGATAGGTGTGACTGCAGATTTTGGAAAACACAGAGGAATGAGGCGCGCTTGGTGTATCTCTCTAGTGGCCATATCGTTCCTCATTTCTCAATTGGTCGGCCTTCGTGTTCAGGATATTGAGCACCTGCAATACGCGGCTATGTTGGTTGGTATTTCGTACGGTGGGGTGTTCGGACTCTTACCAACCATCATCGTCGAATGGTTTGGAATGGGTAAGCATAATCGCTCATTTCTGTTGGAGCTGCAGGAATTAACCTGCCTCCGTGACCCCCTTCTTCGCCGTCGGCGAATCGTTACACACAGCCCACTTCTCAGAGAACTGGGGCCTCGTTTCCCTGTCTCCACTTGTAGCGGGGAACATTTTCTCAATGATCTTCGGGCGGATTTTCGACGCACATTCATCGTACAGCGGATACGAGATGCGTTGTCTCGAAGGGGCGCGATGTTACTCCGCGAGTTTGTACGTGACCACTGTGGCTTGTCTTTGTGCTTTGATCTTGGCCTTCGTGGCAGTGAAAAGGGATCAGAAGTACGGGTAGAATTTTCAAGACACCGTAATCAATCATCGACACTAGAAATGAATTCTTGAACTATCCTGGATCGTCTGCTCACGCTCCCACTCCTGTAGTCAGGGCCGTTTGTCGAGTAGGTTAGATGACCCACCCAGGGATCGCCACTCTCTTCAAGATCTAAGCGCTACGCCGAACTCTTCTATTGCACCGAGGCCTCCTGAAGAAGATTTGCATTAGGGCCTGTTCCCGATTCCCGGATTTTCACTGGTGCATAAAGTACCCACCCGTTCACGCTGTACATCGTCGACATAATACGTAGCTCAAAACAACCCTGCACGAGGACCTCGAGATTTCCTAACAAACCTTTCACGGAACAACATATTATATGCGAAACGCTTATCACGCATACCGAGCGTCTCTACTTTTCCCAGCTCTGGTCAACCATTGTGCGTTGGCTCCTGCACTGTTTTATCATCTGTCATCAAGGCTCGCTTGGTTGAAGTGATTTGTTCGACTAGGCTAACCAAATCGTCGAAATTCACAAAGCCAATCACTCATGTTGTCCGGGGTGGCAGATAAGGAATCGATGTCACTCGGGGATCCTCAACGTCATCGTCGTAAAAACTACAACACCCTGGATCCGTTCCTTAGCGATGAGCCTCCTACCACAAGTGTGAGTCAACTCCCATTGCGACTCACATTTTCTGTCAATCGCCATGAATCAGGGTCGGGAAACGTCGAAGCGGGAATATCGTTAACCCTGATTCATCAGCGTGCCTTTGATGTCTCACCCCGACATCAAAGTAGATACCGAAGCGGAGTGTCCTATCCTGTGGCTCCATCACTGGCGCTCGTTCAAGGGAGAATCGCTTGCGAGTCGGGTCGAAGTGTGGAGATGTCTACTTCGGATTCATGTCAGATCGAAAACTGAGACCCTTAGTGCAGCGATTGAGGTACTTGTGGGTTCTCCTGCAGGCCTACCCTGTTGTTTCCGCCATCCGCAGAAGAACCCTAACAAGCTCAGAAATTATTCCGTGATCTGGGGCATGGGGTAGTGTTTCACGAACCGGTCACACATTGTCGACTGGCGCTTTCCGTATACCTCGTGATCATGGGTATCGGAAAGGGAAATAGCTCTCAAAGCCTGGGCCTGGTCCGAGTGGACTGGACCAACGGAGGAAAAGACATTAACCAGATTACCGAACACTTTTCGCTCCTTCTCCCAACCTGTGTACGGCTGCTTACTCAAATTCTAGCTTCTGTGAGTTGCGCGTAAAGTGTTAAATATTGATCCATATTTACGGTGGGGAATTCGACAATATATCCCATGAAACGAATGCGGAGGGCCATCCCGATGATGGAGATCGTGCGGCCCACCGGGCATTCCGTACGATCAAGTTCGTTTAATCGACCTCCTGACCACGAGGTTTGCTCAACGCTGACGGCAGGGTCGGAGCTAAACTGCATGTATTTGCGGTCGTATTCGAACAGTTCCTGGGGTTTGGAAGTCCAGAACTTGAGATGCGAGCGTACGCCCAGCTTTTGAGGTTTTTTTCAATGAATAGTAGCTTGATCACCAACGGGCCCAGAATCGACACCTTGCTGTCTCGAATGTAGAACAACTTCAATTGGAGCGGTGCTATTGACCTACCAGAGGAATGCACGCGTATGCAATTAGCCCCGTGGACGACGTTCAAGTAGTACTATACAATCGGACCGTGCGTATTACCAATGTGAATCATTTACCCGTCCTTTGAGGCTACAAATAATTTGTCGAAAGTATATACATTGAAAAAAAAATCAACTGGGGATCGAAAGGGGTAACATCTCTTGATGCATCCGCGACTGAAAGTTTAGGCGTTGACCTTCTCAGTCGAGCCATATGACTCTGAGACGTTGGTGGTGGATCTTCCATTGCGGTGCTCCGACTCAGCCATCTTAGCGCCCAGCTGGATGCGGCGATCAGGAGAAATGACTGCAGGAAGTGCAAGTTAGTATTTTTTGTTTATTCCCGCGCGGGAGGTTGAACGATCATGTACCTCGGCTGGAATCAGCGAATAAGGCTTCGTAAACAACCAACGCAACACAAATTGCGAGGATGTTGGTGAGGGCAGCAATCGCCGCGTAGGCTCCACCGCTGGCCTCAGGTCCCCAGACAGCGATAGCCATCATGCGACCTCCGACATCACGAGCTGTGTTTGTGGCAAGACCGGCCGGATCGAAAGCCCAGATGATCATGCCGTAGCCGAGGGCGATATATACAGGGAGGAGGGAGGTGGGAACGTAGAAGTTGGTTGGGTCAATGCACGCCCAGATGACCATACCGAGGAGGAAAGTCTAAGAAGAACATAAATAACAGCAGAGAGATCGGTGAATGCGTAGGATGCTTACGCAGACAAATTCATTGAAGAAGACGTATTTTAGTGACGAACCAACAGGAGCGTACATCGCGAAGCTGCCGGCGATACCATGGGCCGTGAAGTTGATGCGGTCAAATGTGCCTTGAAGCTTCAGGGCATGGGTGGCGGCCTTGATCTGCTCGTGGTACTGGACGTAGACGACCAAGCAAGCGACAAAGGAACCCAAAATCTGGGCAATAACGTATCTGACCGCCTTGAAGGGGGAGAAACCCTTGAAGATGACAGCAGCAATCGTCACGCCAGGACTGAGGTGAGCCCCCGACACAGGAGCACAGATGACAACGGCGAGGGTGATTCCTACGACATAGGAAAGACCAACACTGAATAAAGCTGTATCAAAAGGGTGTCAGGATGAAGGTTCGATGGAATAAACGGTGACTGACATCCAATACCGGTCAACTTGGCGATACTGCCCAAGTTATAGGCGAGAGTGGCACCGGTGCCCACAACGGTGAAAATGAACACACCCAACTGTGGATGCAGTAACGTCAGGATGCGACCGATACAAAAGACCATGAAGACCACACAAATTCGGCAAAGCACTCAGCGAACCACAACGCATGCCTGTTCTTTGCTCTCTCCCATGCCCTCAAGAAACCAGGGCGAGGTTCAACATCCCCAAAGTGAACGAAGTTGTCAGGCATTGTGAGCGGAAGTGAGTACGAGGGGGAAGGGAGACCACAGTATGGGTCAGGGTGAGTGAACACCGCCGGCTTTATGGGAAAACGGAATCGCCAGAGTTACGGACCATGGTGAATGCCAATTGTCCTGGATCGCGGAGCCCGTACAATCAATGCACCCTTGAGGGGACAACCGGGAACAGATCCCATTGGTTAGCACACGAATAATCTTCCATCTCCTTGTCTATGTCCGTCTGAGTACACTGGTTCCAGGATAAACTCACGATTTATTCGAGATATGTGGTCCTCTTCCCACGATGATAACATGTCGCAGCCGACGGGTATCATTCTTAAGTCATCGCTATCTTGTACGTTGGACAAGCAAAGGTCAGGAGCGCATTGCAGAGCGATTGGAGAGACCTTGATAGGAATGTTTACACATCGCAAAAAACGGGAAGGGCTTGGTGGCTGAGATGAAGAGAGATCACGGTGAGTGCCGTGGAGTGGGCAGAATGGAAAAAGCGGAAGCTGTCATGCCGGGGGGCAGAGGAGCACGAGGACACGGATTTGAGGTTAAGTTATGATCATTTTCCAGAAAGATACAGTGGAAGCACTCTAAGATTCCTCAACGTATTTGTGTCGGATATCCTTCCATTGTTTCTGCAAGGGGCAAGAAAAATCAGAAGGGTGCGCGTGAGCGAGAGCAAGGCCGAAAGCCACGTACACCCTTATTCCAGGTATCCCAGAATTTGTCGAGCCCCTGATCGAAAGCGATGGTAAAACCGAAGGTACTAGCGAAGATACTAGTGACGAATACGCCTGTCAAGGAAAGCGTGAATTCTCAAGAATCTGGTCAAAGTGGTTGCCGGCAGCGTCGTACTGTTCCGTCGGGCAATGGTGTTGTAGAAAGTGTTAGCGAACTAGGAGCAAAAGTCTGTGAATACACAGATACTGCACAGTGGTTTGTTGAACTCACGGCCATGGTTGTAGACGGAGGAGAGGGAATGTCGGATGTTGCCGGGAGTCGCGTCTTGCAACTTGGACCGCGATGAACTCGACGCGCCTCATCCGCTCCTCGCTTTCCTCAATACGGACTCCGAGCACTCGCACGCCTCGGTTTGTCGCCGGCCTCGCCACCGCTGCACCCTATGACGGACCGCCAGTCCCCCCTTTCAAGCCGCCTTCCTTCCAGCCACAACTGGTGAACCCGTACCCGAAGGAACTGCAAAAGAAGGGGTCTCCAGAAACCAATATGTTCCATCTCCATATCCATTCTACACGAAACAATACCATCGCCACCTTCACTAACCAGGAGGGAAACCCAGTCGCCTGGTGGTCTGGGGGTTCTTGCGGTTTCAAGAAGGTCAATCGTTCCAGTTACGAAGCTGGCTATCAATGTACCATCAGGGCCTTCGAGAAAATACTTGACTACCGGCAGGAGGTGGGACCATTCTCTTTGGAGATTATCTTCAAAGGGTTTGGTCAAGGGAGAGACGCAATGCAGAAGGCCTTGCTTGCGTCAGAGGGGGAGAAACTCCGTCCATTTGTTTCTAAGCTCACGGACAAGACTCCTGTGAAGATTGGTGGTACCAGGGCTCAAAAGGCACGCAGGCTTTGAGGTCGGTCCCTGGCTCCTCGTCTGCCTTAGTAACAAACTAAACTTCACCAGCGACGCAGATTCCCTCCAGTTTACTATACTATTAATTGTACATTCGCGGTCGCTTTCAAACTATCGCATTTCGTTTGTCGCATCAAGGCTATCTCTTCCGGGGCTCAATGATGTTATCCATGTTCCAACTACCGACGTCGTGCAAAGTACTTGAGACTGGATGTTCTCCAGGCTTTCCTGACCGCTTTGTTCACCCAGTGCATTTTGACCTGCTTCATTGCCCGAGTCTGTATCCGCCGTTTCACGAAATGAAATGCCACCGTAGAAGCATCTCTTTCGCCGAACTGTACTGCTTCGGTCTCTGATCGCGTCGGTAAAAACATGAGATAAACAATGTTTGGCTCCCCCGATCGGCGATCGGAGATCCGCTGCGTCCCCCGACTCTGACCATGTCTACCACCTCCTATGGGAGACTACTGGCAAAGACCATCCCAGCAGTGCCCGGAAATGCCGTTGGGCGGACAGAGTCGTCCTCAGACATCCCGATAGCTTGGAAACTCGACCTGTGTCCAGAAAGGGAGGTCCGGCGGCTTGACTACGACACCGGCTTGGTGCAACAACTCGCCGACAGCTTCCGACAGTTTGTGGGCGAAGTGAACGAAGACGTGGAGGTAGGGCGAGTGCTGCTGTTTCCTGGTGAACCTAAACCCCCAGCTGGTCGTCGCCCGGACTCGGTAGGGGACGGGAGTACCATGTTCTCGGTTCAAGAGGCCTTTAGGGGCTTCCAACGACTCTTCCTCGCCATCTTCGACGACCTCAAAAATCGACACCCAGCTTGTAGTACCTTGAGGAGTCGTTCATATCATTTATCCCAACGATCCCAGGGATTAGACGATGTTCAACTACATCTGTGGTCGCCCTCCTTTCCAAAAGCAGAAATCCCCATCTTACAGTGGAGTTACGAAGACACGCAAGTACTAGACGAGAGTGCTCCGCTGGTAGAGGAACTGAGCCGTTCGTGGAACCCTGTTTCGATTTCTAGAGGTCTCCCTTCTCCTTATCGACCGATTTCTAAGGTCCGTCGTATAGTATCCGCGAGTACGTAAAACTCCTTAATTTTCATAGGCAATGTACTGGACGTCACACAAGAACGATATTCCAGCTTATTTCGTGACGAGTTACAAGCACACGGTGCTATTTCGGCGTCGCGGTTCTACGCTTTACGCCACACCCGTCATTACTGCGGGCTGTAACTCTTCCTCTGGTCTGGTACCCTGTATCATGGGTCTCATCTTTTCTCGTTGCGCCGAAGTTGGTCTCATAGATTACTATCCCACCCCGTCCTCCCTCCCCCTCCATCACTCAGTAGTCCCGAAAGCGGCAGCAACTGCAGTAGCCCCACTTTGCACGTGTTTGGCCGCATCGCAAAACCCAAGCGAAGCCGTACACACTCTATCACTCGGATTTGGAAACGAAGATCCGCAATCGCTCAAAAGCCCTTACGACCTTGTCTGGTTCCCTTCGTCCAACCTTGACCTCGGTGCAAAAAACATACGATCGATAGCCTGCTCGAGTCGACTTGGGTTCGGACATATGGGTAACGTCTACCGGGGGCTCACCAACACGGGGCTAGAAGTGGCGGTGAAGATCGTAGCGGGGAGGGTGGACCGTGGAGCGTTACGCCATGAATGGGAGATCTATGCGGCATTGATGGGATTCGGAGCTACAGGAGAGACTATCCCGGTTTGCTACGGATTCGCAGAGTCCGGAGGTCCAGAAGACGAGTCTGGATTCAGCGTGCTGGTGTTGGAGTGCATAGGAGATGGTAAACCCGCAGTGAACGACTTTTGTCAATTGCCACCGCAGGACAGGTCTGTCGTTACCTCTCGTAATACACGTTGTCAGAATGCTGACTCCATCACGATGTTCACAGGGAGTACCTCTTCCACGCCATGCGCGACCTTCATAGCCTCGGTTTCATCAACCGCGACCTGACAAGCCGAAACGTCGTCCGCGACAAGTGCGGTCGCCTGAGGATCATCGACCTCGAGCACGTCAAGCACCACAAATGCCATTTAGACGATTTGAGGTTTGGGCAACGCCGTGAGTCCGTTCTGAACTGTGAAGACTTCAACTGCACAGTCGTTCGGCTCGGCGTGGATGATTTGTAAACATAGATCATTTCGTTTGCACCTTTTTTCCTTTTGGCTGTTGTAGTTTAGACTTTCGTTGTCGCTGTTTCCCCATGCGGGGCTCTGTGTTTGTTGGTAACCTGTATCCATTGTAGACTGCGGAGTTGTTCCCTTATCTTTATTAGCTTCAACCGACGTCCCAGGACAGGGACAAAGGACTCGACTTAGAATGTAGCTCCCTAGATTTTTTCTTCGACTGGTATCACGCTGCGCATTTGTCGTAGATAGACGGTAGAACGGCCTTCACATTCGGGGCCATCGACACAATAGTACACTCCCAACAACTAACACAAGTGTTATGGACAGTACGATGTTTACCGCTGCCCATATCCTACCCATGGTAAATGCGAGGTCCAAGCGTGCCACTCCCACCCAAAAACGCTCCAGAACTCCCGGCGACGTTCGTGAGTAAATCAGAAGCTGAGAATCGACCATGTGTACTCATCCCCAGCTTCATTATCCTGTAACTCCACCGAGATCAGCCTCGGGCAACATGGGCATGGAATGAACTCCACATACAAACATAAAAACAATCGTGTCCTGTCCCATCATCACGTCAATGCAGAAATCCATGTTCAGGTCCAACGGGATCTGGATCTCGTAGGAGGTGTAGGGCAGACTACAATTCACCGCGGCCTCCATTGGGATCCAACCAGGCAATTGGGATGGCGGGTCAGTCACGATCCTACTTCGGTTCCCCTGTTCGTCACGCTTCGGATCCGAAGTGGCGCCCTGTCTATCTGCAGGGGCTAGCTTTCCATCGTCAAGGCCTTCTGTGGATTTAGGTTTGTGCTCGTTGCTCTGGTCCTTGGCAGCTGTTTCAGCGTGGCTAGGAGCCAGCGCAGATCCAGATCCAGCGTCCTTAGTCTTAGTCTCAACCTCGGCATAGAGGCGACGCCGAATGATATGAGGATTGAAGTCAATGATCTCCATCGTCCTAGACCGTTCCAAAGGGATGGAAATGAACCTGGTTCCGTATACGGACAGCAAATCCGAGCATCCATGGGCAGAAGTCGGATAAAATAATCTCGTTTCGTTCCCCCACTTTGTCCAGGGTATGTGGTTTTTCGAACCATATAACCACTTCAGCGAATCCCACGTTTTCAGGTGAGACATGAGATCACGGAAGAGGACGACAATCGTGTACGAGTCCGAGTTGAATATGTTGTCCTGAGTGGCCCGGAGGGTTATCACAATTATCCGATGCTCAGGAGCAACAGAGAACAGGGTTTCTTCGTCCCCCCCGGGGCACCAAGTCGGAGTAGGCTCGCAGTGAATGTTTATGTCCGCAGCGAGTACAAATATCGGTGGAAAGTGGAAAGTGTAATCCGCATCCTGGAGGAAGACTTCAACATCTCCGTCTTCAACTTTTACCACCCGTAAGAGGGATTCTCGAGAGGGAGCGGGGGTGATGTGACCGACAAGTATCCGGCGAAAGTCGAGGAATACGAAAGAACGGATACAGCAACACTTGATGGTCTATTCCACCGAGGGGTTGCCGTGTTAATGATCGGGCTACCGGTGCTAACCACTCGTTACAAATCAAAGAAGCTCACCATCATCCGTTCCCCGGTATGCCAATTCCATACGACAAGAGTGTCTTCTTGTTCGTTCCAATCGGTCCTCGTAGACCAATCCTCGGCGTCATAATCTGCAGTAAAGTTCTGGAACAAGACTGCGAGGTACGATCCAGTAACCGACATGGCAAATGACCAACCCTCCGATCGCCTTGCGGTCAGGCTCTGCGCCAACACAGGGACAGCTGCGGACGGATGGGGCTTCCCCGTGTCCAAGTGCAGTAGAGTTGCGGAGAATGCTGGTTCTCTAAACGCCGGAACCAAAAATTTAATCCAATGTCCTGCGAAAGGATCTTGAGTCGGCGGACTTACTCTGTTGGGTCACGCCTTATCGCGACCAGCAACTTCAATGCCTTGTCGATGTAAAGGTCGTCCAGAGCCAATTCATGTAACACCTTCTCGCCCCCCTCAAGGTTCCTGAACTTTGATGGCATACGAAGGAGCTTCAGATCCTCCCCTTCGAGCATCGCCAACAAATCACCGTCCAACAGTGAGATTGGCCACGATGGGAATGTCAGGGTTCGTTGAGAAGTCCATTGGAATAAATCCCAAGATTCTTGGGAAGCTTCGAGCTGTTTCATCCTGTGCGTAGTGGAAGTTCGGGCTCGCATTCCTGGAGTGCCATCTACCATCCCATGCGCACCAAGTTCTACTTTGTATCGGAGTGATAGAGAACGAGTGATTACATCCTTAAGACGGCGGTTCACCTGTGGACAAGAAAATTGGTGCGTTAGCTACCGCCTTCGCGTTTAAATTAGGTGGCCGCGGTCGGCGGACGGAGGCAGATTCGAGCACAGACCCTTTTGCATCGTAACACATCACGAAAGCTCAGCTCTGGCTGGCCAAGAACATACTCAAGCAGTTCCACAGGGAGGTTCAAAGAGGCGCGTCGTTGACCCATGGGAGGAGTTAGATGGGTGAGACAAGAAGAGATGACAGGGTAATTGTGAGAAAGGCGTGACGCCCAGTTGTGTCAATCGGCCCGATCACGGCCATTTCCTCTGGACGAAGATATCCAAAAACCGCACAAGGGACGAGATACATTTGGTTACAGGTATACACTACATGTTACGGGTACGCGGGAGCATCTGCGTCTAGTGGTATGCGTGGTTTGAATACGAGTCCGGTGGGGTAATCGTCTAGATCAAGAGAATGGCAAAGAGGACTGAGGCGAGTGGACTGAAGACAGAACAGAGAACGGAAGTGGCAGGAGATGAATCGCCACTGTTGTTGTCGTTTCCAGGCTGTCCCCCCTTGCCACCACTCACAACACCGGGGATGTAGTCAGGAGTCGTATTTGGTGGTATCGCTCCAATGTACTGACGGCCGAGGTTATTGATCCTTCCATTGGTGCTCATAATTCTGTTATACTAGGAAGAGGTTAATCACCAGTATTGCTCTGTGTGGAACACAGCTGCTTACCTCGTTAACGCCTTGCATATCTTTCATCGCCCCGAACCAGGAATAGCGTTCGACCCATTCCGTTCCGTCCATGAACGATTGGGTAGCATTCATGAAGTTAATCACATCCTGTTGTGAGCATTGTTCGTCTGCATTGTCAAAATTCTACGGTGTGTCCGTTTGAGGAACATCTGAACAAAGGGCGTAAAGAATGTACCGACTTGACATGCCCATTCAGTGACCCAGATGGGGCGTTGGAAGGTATTGTGAAAGTCTTCCAGGTGTCTGGCAAACTGGGTCGAGTTGATCCCATACCAATGAAGGGCAATAAAGTCAACGGTACAGTCTCCACCACACAGGGTGAGGAAATCCTGTAGCCAGGTCTTTCCAGACGGTGCGTTCGTAGGTGCGGGAGATCCTAGTCGAATGCCCTGCGCCTTGAGCGGCTGTACGTAGGTCCTCCAGAGTTCTGCGCCTTGCTGCGCAGTCAAATTTGACTGGCCACTTTGCTGCGGCCTAGGCGATCGATAGTGAGGGCAGCCACAGATGATATGACTGAAGAGACTTACTCGTTGAAGGTGAGAGCATGAGTGACCTTCCGATTACGAATCGTCTGGTTAAGGGTATCTGTCCACAGTTCAACCTGTCGTTCACCCCATAGCATAGGAACATATTCAAGGGTCGTATCGATGGAATTTGGACTCCAGGTATAATACCTGTCGAAGGTCGCAACTTCATACCATATTAATAAAACGTCCGAGAGAGATATACACACCACGATACCTTCCCGGTCGTTGCGTACTGCTGTATATTGTCCCAGGCACCATTCGGCCAAGCCAGCCCAGCCTTAGAATCCGGCCCGACCTGCCTGAGACCGAAGGAGCCAGAAAGAGCGATTGAGGAAAACAAGAGTATTGATAACAGTGAGTTTGAAAGACATTGTTTCTTGGGGGGTATCATTGTTGATTTCTTAGTGGTTTCTAGTAATTCTCATCAGATGGAGTGCTCGTGAAAGTTACCGTTGCCTTCATGCATCCAGCGGGGAATTTCAATTGATATCATAGGACAGCAGTGTGACATGAGCCAGAGTAACGTGTCACGCTCCTCTTCCCCCCATCTCATATGGACTGATGTTACGTCCGTCATCAGCTACACGTTTCCTGACTGTCCATGCCCTCTCACCACCCTTGGCTCTCCGGACTTGTAATGTACTTTCTGTCCTCAAACAACACACGTCACCCATGCCGTACCGAACCCGACGGCCGGTAGCCACCCTTACAACCGGAACCGCCGGAACCCAACACTCCATCCTTACTCATGCTCCCGCCCTCAAGGACATCGAGGACTCGGAGTACGACGCCGACCTGATACCTCCAGAAGAGGCCAAACTGGAAATCACCCAGAGAGCTGCTGAGGTATTGTTCTGGCTATCTTCAATTTCCGATCCGCTATTCGCTGCTTCCAAACTTGCGTCCGTTCCGCTCCTGGACGCCCGGGCTGACGCATGGTTTACCTCCTTTTACAGCAACTACATTTGATCTCTCAGCGAGAAAACAATCCCGATGCAGCTCTGAGGATTACTATAGAGTCTGGGGGCTGTCATGGGTACCAGTACAAAATGGAACTTTCGAAACACTCCCAGCCAGATGATTAGTAAGATCTGCAACCCTTGGTTGTATGCGTCCAATTGTAACTTACTTTCCCTCTGCATAGTGTATTTTCACACCCCGTCGTCAAACCTTCAAACGTTGTCGTGGACGCCATTTCGATGTCCCTGCTCAAAGGGTCAACCATCGACTTCGTCACAGAGATGATCGGAAGCAGCTTCCGGGTGGTTGAGAATCCTCAATCAAAGGGCTCAGGATGCGGGTGTGGTGTGAGTTGGGAGCTCAAGTTATAATCGAGCGCGTCAGATCTTTGTACACTTCGTACCGTACATCATCATCATCATTGTAAATACATATAATCACCATTCACAGCACATGATTAGTACGGATCGTGGAGGCGCCAATTGTGGACTTGCCGCCCTGGGGGTTGGGTGCTGTGTTTTGCATTGATTCAGGTGTACGGATGACGCGGTCGGGATACCTGACGATGTTTAGTTCGTAATCGAAATTCGTTGGGCATGGCGATTACCTCTCCCTGATCCTTGCCAGAAGGTCTGGCTCACATATCTGGTCGGTACCTAACTGGTTCCCCAGTGTGAGCCACCTGAGACGGTCATAAGCCTTGGTCAGGGACGTGTGGCTACGAATCAGTGACATACCCAGGACGTGTGTTGTGCTTCCTCCCAAAAATCTCGACTTTCCTGCCTCCCGGACACATCCTTTCGATGAGCTCATAAACTTCATCCGGCTTTCGGCTTGTCTCTCGAACTTCCGAAACCACGACGTCGGTATCGATGCCCCGGCTTACCCAAGAAGGGAACTTTAGGTTTCCCTCTTCGTCATGAACGGTCTTTACTCCAACCAGCATGTGCTCTTTAGTATGATTGAGCCAGTGTCCTGTCCGCCCGGTACGTATAAGCCGTTGTAACTGCAGTAAGTGTGGTCAAGTCTAGTCATGAGTAGTTTTGGGTTGGGTTGGGCTTTACCTGGTTGATCTTTACCCAAATCAATTCGTCCACCCGTGTGTACCCCCACACACGCATACACTCGCGCCCAACCTCCATGGCTCGCCCGGTGACCCAAAGGAAGAGCAGACCTTCATCCTGGAGTGATGGGATCGGCATCCCTCGCATCTCATCGTCGGTCATGGTACCATAAGGTAACTACTGTTCTGTCAACTGGTCCGTCACAAACAGGAAAGAAACGGGTCGTGCGCACACTCATGTGGATATCCCAGGGAGGATCAGCAAGAATAACGTGAAACTTCCCCAGAACAGAGTAATCGAACCTCCTCAAGTCACAATTCAGCCATTGTGGAAGAAGCTGCGAGAAAAGACAATCAACACGAGCCATGCGCGAATAGAAGTTCCCCACCGGTGGTACCTCTTTCCCTAATGGACCCATTCCAAGTTCCAACTTATATGGCTTTCTCCTCCCTCTGGTGCTGTTCCTCCATGCCTGGGCTTCTTGGGCACCGCCATCACCCTCGTCATAGTCCACTTCGTAATGAAGGTAACGACAGGGCGCTTTCTCTTTCCCTCTTCCTCCTGCTCCTAAGCCAGATGGGAGTGAAACTGCTCCAGGGGGACGCGGAAGCTGTGCAGAGGGTAGAGGAGGGATCGAAGGCGACTGTGCGTATGTGGGTTCAGAATAACATGTATTGAGATACGAGCAATGGCCGAGGGAGATGTCTGTGTGGGGGCGGATGAGAGGCCGGAAGTGGACTCTCTCACACGGCATTATCATTAGGCTGGGACCATCGTGTGGGAGAGTGGAGCGTTGGGCCTGTGTGCAATCCGCCTTGGTTACGTGAGGACAGATGGGCTCGAAACTACCGTTCAAGGATCGACGCTGAATGCATGTGAGAGATGCATACAGAGAGAGCATACAGAGAGAGGGACGGTACCTGTTCTGCTAGTAGCCTCCCCTTCGCAGTTGGTTTCTGGAGAATCTCGTAGATCTCCTTCATCTCCTTGCTCAGGTTGCTGAGAGAGGATACAGTGGGCTTTGGGGGTCGTATTTCTTCCTCTTCCAATGAGGACTGGCCATGCTCTGACCCTTCTCGAGATTCTGCTTCTTCGTCCACTGGGGGCCGTTTGCGCTTCTTCGGATTAGACACGGTACTACTGCCATCATACGGAACCTGGGCTGGTTTCTTGACCAAAACAACGTTCATGACCGTGACACCAGAGGCATCCTTGAGGAGTGTAATGTTTCCATGTTCCCAGCCTTGTGGTTGTGAGAGAGTCTCTAGTATCGTCTCGAATCGATGTAGTTCATGAAGCCGGAGAAGCGGAGCCCTGCGCGAGGTAGCGATTACGCGGCCGAGGAGATTTAGAGAGGATACTGGGGTAGTCACAACTCTGGAGGAGAACAAAGAACGAATGGCGGAGGATATCTCTGGGAGCAGAGGGTCTGCCATTCGTTACGTAGCCAGGAAAGCGGAAGTTGGGCCTCCCCTATCCAGCGCAGCCGCGCAAGTCGCGTCAAGTGTGAAGGTGATCGTCTCTCCCCTACTTCCATGTCCTAGGGCTCAAACACGACACGACCCACCGCAGAACCAGCGCTGCGTTATTTCTCGCGTCGCACGCGTTCTATCGTATTTTTTAGCCCAGAACCGGTGAGGCAAGATGCCAGAGAATCAGATATTCAAGGTGTGAACCCTCGGGTGCCTTCAAACTTGCACTAGACTGATTCTGAACTTTCAGGCCACGTACAGTGGTATTCCTGTATATGAGATGTACGCGGCTCCGTTTATGATTCCGAATTTCTTGTTTTCTCGAGGAAGCATGGACAAGGTTTTTAACTTTGCTTTTCGCGTGGCTCAGGATGTGCAATGGCGTAGCAGTCATGCGACGTCGCTCGGATTCGTGGCTTAACGCGACCCAAATCCTCAAGGTCGCGAATTTTGACAAGCCCCAACGAACCAGGATTTTGGAACGTGAGATCCAGAAGGGAGAACATGAAAAGGTTCAGGGAGGGTACGGGAAGTATCAAGGTACTGCCTGCAGCTACTGGCTCTCGGAAGACGTTGGTCTGACACGATGTTTTGGGTCTCAGGCACCTGGATTCCTTTGGACCGTGGTGTCACCCTCTGCAAACAGTATCATTGCGACCACCTACTTCGCCCGATCCTCGAGTTTAACCCAGACTCAAAAAGCCCCCCACCTGCCCCTAAACACGTTGCCGCTCCCGCTACGAAGCAGCCCCGGCGCGGACAACAGCAGCCACAGCCAGAACCTCCCGTATCCGGACGCGCTACCCGTTCCTCTCGTAAACAACAAAACGATGAATCGGATATCGAAACCCTCTCGGACAGAGGCTCTGTGGACGGTTCGTTACCGCCCACGCCATCTGATGTCGCCTCCTCAAGCTCCCGAACTCCTTCCCCAATCGGGAGTAACGCAGATTATGATTCCGGAGAAGTCTCCGACTCGCCTCGGTCGCGGAGGCGAAAGCCCAGGCGCCAGCGTCATGGCGGCACTCCTCCCTCCAATATGGGCGGTCCGGCGGAATACGCCGACCAGATCTTGGAATACTTTATCTCGGACACCAACCAGATCCCACCTGTGCTTATAACACCCCCACAAGATTTCGATCCGAACATGGCTATTGATGATGATGGTCACACTCCTCTACATTGGGCTGCGGCTATGGGACGGATCAGGATAGTCAAACTCGTGCTATCTGCCGGAGCAGACATCTACAAGGTTAACAGCACCGGCCAGACTGCTCTCATGCGGAGTGTCATGTTCGCAAATAACTATGACGTTCGGAAGTTTCCCGAGCTGTACGAATTATTACACCGGTCAACACTCAATATCGACCATTCCAACCGGACAGTCTTCCACCACATCGTCGATATTGCAATGACCAAGGGCAAGACGCATGCTGCTCGTTACTACATGGAAACAGTCCTCAACCGATTATCTGACTATCCTAAGGAGTTGATGGATATCATCAACTTCCAGGACGAGGACGGTGAGACTGCGCTGACTCTCGCCGCAAGGTGTCGCAGCAAGCGGCTCGTCAAACTCCTCCTTGATCACGGAGCCGATCCGAAAATCCAGAATCGGGACGGAAAAACGACGGAGGACTATATTCTAGAGGACGAGCGATTTCGGGCTTCCCCTATTCTTCCTTCCCGTGCTAGTTCGATGTCCTTCCGGAATGCTCAGGCTGCGTATCCACCCACTGGAGCGCCAAGCAACTACGCCTTCGCCCCTGCCAATGGCGATCGAGCGCCGTTGCATTATTCCGGTACGGCGCAAAGGGCGAGCACGAAATGCGTTAACGAGATGGCAGATATGCTAGACAGTCTAGCGGCCTCGTTCGACAGCGAACTTAGGGAGAAGGAGCGGAGTATGAATCAAGCCAACGCTTTGTTTGCTAATATCCAAGGAGAAATCCTAGAGAGTCAGCGCGCGGTCACACATCTCCAGACTCAGGCTCAGAACCTCCCCCAAGTCGAGGCCAGACTGAAGGGACTGGAAGACGATGTTATGACGAAGATGGGCAAACGATATCGACTTGGATGGGAAAAGTGGGTGAAGGACGAGGAGGAACGCGAAAAACAGGTCAGGGATGCGAACGACGGTGAAATTCCTTCCATTCCATCAAGCGCTTCGCTAGTCGACGAGGTGGAGGAATCAGTTCCTGGACTCAAGCGCCGGATGATGGACAATTCAGACCTTGCCGAGCTCTACGCGAACATCCCAACTGATCCAGAAGCGCTGAAGGAGGAGTGCGAGAAGTTGAGAGAAGAGATGGTTCAGCACCGGAAGCGCCGTAAGGTCACCTTTGAGGAGCTGGTCAAGTTCCAAGCGGAGGCCGGGACGGGTGGCCGGATGTCGGAGTATCGGCGATTAATCGGAGCAGGGTGCGGTTTACCGCCATCCGAAGTCGATGGCGTGTTGGGCATCTTGGTCGAGGTGCGTGTGTTCTCGTTATCCCCTTCGGATCAAGTGCTGATAAGCGGTGCATCAAACGAAGACGTTAGAAACGGAGGAACCCAGTTCGGTTGCTACCTGGACAGGGTTGAAGCCGGGGGGAACGGTGACCTCGACGTCGAACAGCGCGTCGTCGGTGTAGCGGGGGTGCACATTGTCCTGTTGTAAGTTATGGAGCAGCACAATGGTCGTTGGAGAGGATGATCGCGTCTGAGGTTGGAACAATAGAAGTCGTTACCGCGTCACGTGTCTTGTGGTATCTTGCCTTCTCCGCGCATTCAGTGAAACAGAGCCAAGGCTCTTCTCGACGCTCGTCATCTTGTTCTTGTACTTTTACCTTTCTTTTGGCTTTGTACACCTACCGGCCAGACGATGAAGGCCCTTAGAAAATCGCTCAGCAGTAACAAGGATCATCACTCTTCCCACCACATTTCAACCCCCATCACCAGTCCAAATTTCTCCAAGCCCACCATTAACTTACCTCCTCCGACCCGCGTCATTCGCGCTACCTCGAGGTACCGTTCCCAGGCTCCGCACCAGCTCTCTTTCGAGAAAGGCGACTTTTTCCATGTAATCCGAGACGTCGATAACCAGGGTCTCTGGTACGAAGCCCACAACCCTATAACCGGAGCTCGTGGCCTCGTACAGAGGGCGATGTTCGAGGAGTTCTCCAAAGGAGACCCCACGTATGCACCTTCTCATGGTTCATTAACCGCCTTAGCATTCAATGGTCACTGATCTCAATCTTGTATCTTTACGTAGTTCCCGTGCGTCCACATTTGGTTCGCCTAAGGACGGATCCAGCCCAATATCTCCGACCACCAAGACCCAGGTTTTCTACGCGGTTGTTCAACACGATTTCGTGGCAGAAAGGCCGGACGAGCTTGAAGCAAAGGCTGGAGACCCCATTTCCGTCGTCGCTCAATCTAATCGAGAATGGTTTGTCGCGAAGCCGATTGGTCGACTTGGTCGACCGGGCCTCATCCCCGTCTCGTTCGTAGAGGTTCGCGACCCAATAACCAACCAGCCTATCCGTGACGTGAACGCGTTAATCGACCAGGGCGCCCTTCCCAAAGTCGAGGAGTGGAAGCGTCAGATGCTCAACTACAAGGCCACGAGTATATCGTTGGGCGTTTTAGATGATTCGAGCATCAAGTCCGGAGTCCTGAACAGCCCCTACATGCCCAAGTCCACCTCGGTCCCGCCATCGCTACCCTCAACTTCCTCCCCACCTCAACCCCAACCCACTGATGAGAGTCAGGTCCTGTCAGAAGGCATCCTTCTCTCCGCAGAAGTCGTCTCGTTCCACTCGGAAATGGAGGAGTATTGGTTCCGCGTACACGTCGTCTTCCAACCATATAACCCGAACGGTAGCTTCGACCTTCCCCCCGCCAAACAACATGTTCTCTATCGATGCTATAACGACTTTTACGACTTCCAGATCGAACTGCTCGAGAAATTCCCCAGGGAAGCTGGGCGAGAGGTGGAGAACCCTTCTCCCCGTTTGATCCCGTATATGCCTGGCCCCGTCGAACACGTGGATGACGAGATCACCCTGACGAGGAAGGACGAGCTAGACAAGTATCTCCGATCGCTGTGCAAGTTAAAGGAGACGACCGCGAAGTATATTCTAGAGTCCATGGTCATCAGGAAGTTTTTGGCGATCAAACCTGGTGACGCGGAGATGGAAATTGAACCATGTACAGAAGAGATTCAAGCTATTTTTGGCGCCGGAGACCCACCAGATGGATACCCGCAGGAACTGTCGTACGACGATACCAATGGCTTGCATGATCAGATGGGTCGCATGAACCTTAATGGTGGATACGACAGCGGGTACGACAACGGCAGCTCCCGCTCGAACTCTCGCACACATGACCCATACAACTATAATGAAGACGGATACGACAAACAACCTTCCCGACATCAACTTCAAAATCACCAGAGGACAGGTTCCGCTGCTTCGCACCGACGAACTTCCGCGTATAGTTCATCCCCTGGCAACTCTCCTCAACCTGCACCAACGAAACCACAGTGGGCACAGAACCACCCTTATTCTGGTGGAGGGTGGAACACCAACGGTCACGACCATGACGATCACTTCGGCAATGAGCACGGTCGAACCTCTGTCGCTTCCGCGACCTCACCGACATCTGCGCGGTCATCACAACCTTCTCTTACATCTCGATCGCGATCCCATTCGAACGCTGCTAAGCTTAGTTCTCCCCCCATATCAGCAACTAACCCCCAAACGGCTTTCGTGAAGATCAAGATCTTCGATAGCATCACGGATGACTTGATCGCAATTCGCGTTCACCCACGGGTCACACACGCACAGTTGATGGAGAAAGTCCAGTCCAGGCTTGGTGCGGGTGTCAAGAACCTGAAGTATCGGGAGAGCGCAGGGGGTGCCTTTGTAGAATTGTCGGACGATGAGGAATTGAGGTCGTGGATGGAGGCTACAGACAGGCACGTCCTGTACGCGGATTGATTTACTGGTTGTCGGTTGATTCGGGCGTGAATTCCGGAATGCGCTACGGATACGGGCTTCTTGATTATTGGTTGTCTTTATTGCCTTCGTCTTTCATCTCTATGTTTTTGTTTGCCCGGATTGCACCTCTCTAACGTTTCCCCCCACCCCAGCATTACTGTGCCCCGTTATCCTCCAATCCTCGTTGGCCCTCCGTTTGTTCGTTATACTCCACGTTTTTTGTATCCTCCATCTTTCCATTTGACTCACTGAGAATTGCTGCGTCTGAAACTCAGACAACTTCTGAGACGAAAAGGATTGACCCTCCGTCGTTTCGTGTATGACATCCAGCCAAACAGCACAATTTCATACACCTCTACGGTACATTAGTTCAAGTTAATCCATGTGGCATTTCATCCACTCCCTGATGATGATTTTAAGTTGTCAGGGGCACCCCCTGCACTATGCACGCTCGTTCACACCATATATTATAATACAACAGCACAATTGCTTCGTTTCTCCGGATACCACATGTGAGGCCTGGTACCCACGAATCACTTAGCTACCCGTCCAACACGCCCGATCGTCACCGAGGTCAATATTGCTACCCAATCAGCCTTGACATTATAGGACTCGTAATCACCTGCAAGAATGTGGCCAAAGAAGAGAAAAGCCACAAGTCCACATCGTCGATTGGTTTCCAGTGGGTTCTCGAGTTGGGCACGCACTCACAGTTGCCGTTGTCAGCACTCTCGATTTCGTTGTCTTACTTGAGCACCACCTCGGCCCGGCTAACAGCCCCGAGGGCCCATATTCCCGCTGTCTAGTATCAGGTTAGTACACAACATTGCATCAATATGACTGGGGAAACCGCAACCACTCGACTCATTCTCATGCTACGATTCGTGCATATGTGTCGGCTTCCCTCTCTTCCCTCCACTACGCCCATCCCCATTCCTCCCGGTGTCGTTTGTACCCCACTATTTCTACACTTTCTTCGTCGCAGATCCGACGACGATCACATTGCTTGCGAATTGATCGCGACGGCGCGTTGCCGCCACATAGGAATTGCAGCCGATCCAATTGAACCTCATATCGTTAACCTTTGATCATCGTCGCTATGGCCGAAGCTGACACTGTCGGAAAAGTCATCGCCTGCAAGGCCGCCGTCTGTTGGGGAGCTGGCGAACCATTGAAGATCGAGGACGTCGAGGTTGCCCCTCCAAGGGCTCACGAAGTGCGGATCAAGATCCTGTATACTGGTTGGCCATGATCTGTTATCTGACCTTGAAGGTCCCCGTGTGCTTATCAGCTCGACATGCAATAGGGATCTGCCATACCGATGAGTACACCCGTAGTGGCAAAGACTCCGAGGTGAGCATTTCGAGGTCCTCATGTCGTTTAAGTGACATTATCGATGTGAGGTGGATTCCGATAGGGTGCATTTCCCGTGATTTTGGGTCACGAAGGAGGTGGAATTGTGAGTTTGGGATCCGCCCAGTCTCGCTTTTTACTGACGCATTGTTATACAGGTCGAGTCCGTCGGAGAAGGAGTCACGGACGTGAAGCCCGTACGCCATCATTTGCTTCTGCCTCGGGGCGTTCGTTCTGAGAGGGGAATTGTCGTTAGGGCGATCATGTCATCCCTCTCTACACTGCTGAATGCCGAGAGTGCAAATTCTGCAAGAGTGGTAAGACCAATCTCTGTGGTTCGGGTGTGTACCTCACTTCTTCGATCGGAGGGATTTTCTGCTGACACATTTCCAAGTCCGTGCTACCCAAGGCAAAGGACTGATGCCTGATGGAACGTCTCGATTCACCGTCAGGGGCCAACCCATCCTCCATTTCGTACGGTCCTGTTCCCGCGTGTACAACCCACCGGGATCATTAATCATTATATTTGTAGATGGGAACCTCGACTTTCTCTCAATACACGGTCGTTGCCGACGTGTCTGTTGTTGCTGTCAACCCCACTGCTCCTTTGGAAAGGGTTTGCCTCCTTGGATGTGGTATTACCACCGCCTGGGGTGCTGTGGTCAAACAGCAAGGAGTCAAGGACTCTACTGTTGCTGTCTTTGGTTGTGGCTGTATTGGTCTTGGCGTTATCAATGCTTCTTCCCTCGTGGAAGCCTCCCGTATCATCGCTATCGATACGAATCCCGGGAAGGAGGCTTGGGCTAGGAAGTTCGGTGCAACGGACTTCGTGAACCCAACCAAACTCCCGGATGGCAAACGCATCCAGGATTACCTTATCGAGATCACCGACGGAGGATTGGATTTCACCTTTGATGCCACCGGAAATGTTTGGCCCGTGCCCATTTTGGTTGCAACCATAATGCTGACACTAGGCGAGATAGGTTGACGTCATGCGTGCCGCCCTCGAGGCTTGTCATAAGGGATGGGGAGTCTCGACCATCATTGGCGTCGCCGCTGCAGGAAAGGAGATTTCTACTCGTCCGTAAGTTACTCCGTTCATCAATCTCGACCCGCCTGCGACCGTTCTTAACTCGTTCGTATAGGTTTCAGTTGATCACTGGAAGAACGTGGCGAGGAACCGCGTTTGGCGGTGTCAAAGGGCGAACCGAGATCCCGGGTCTCGTCGAAGGTCAGCTCACGCGCTTCTAGGCTCTGTCCTGAGATTCTCATAGACTTTTGGCCTAGATTACTTGAATGGCAAGATGAAGGTCGATGAATATGTTACCCACCAACGCACCCTTTCGGCGATCAACGATGGCTTCCACGATATGCATGTGAGTATTGATACTTATCATATCACAACCTGTTATCGATCAATTGGCCACATCTAGGGTGGAAGCTGCATTCGTTGTGTTGTTGATATGAGCCTTTGAGTCAGAAGGGATCGAGGTCGGAAGCTAATGTTGTGTCGCTTATACACTTGTATAGTATTGCACGTCGCGGCACCCTTGATGAAGAAACGAAGCACGTTGATTTTACCAATACCGTAGATATGAGGTGCTCATTTAAACCCCCTTTCTCAGAACTAGTTTGTACATTCCTATGGAAAAAGTCGTTCACTTCGACTGATGGTACGGAGATGTCAGGACCAGATGGTGTAATGTACAACGAAGCACAGTGGATCCGCTTGCCTACGATTCGGTTAGCGGAAATGTGAATTCATTCATCGGCTTACGACCTACAGGCGTAGGCCCTCATGAAGGTTTTCGCGGCAATTCGAGGTCTTCAGGACCGAAGCTAAACGGTAGGAGCTCTCCCAGGTTTGTCACTTGGATCGGTACCTTCTTCGAATCCTCCCCTGTATCATAGTAATCACCGGGCACGAGGATGATTGGCATCTCGTTCGAACAGAACTCTCGGATAAACTGTCGACACATTCCACAGGGCGAGGTCGGTGCCGCAACGTCCCTGTATGGAACGGAATCGAGATGAATCGGCAAGCCCGCTCACGAATCGAGCGAGTGCAGGACTTACGTCGTAACGGCGAGGCCGACGAACGAACGGATGCCTTCGCTCTGAGGGTGAAGGGATCTTGAGCACGCATGGGTGGGGCCGAGAAAGCTCCTTACCACCGCTTTCACGAGTGCTGTTCGTTCAGCACAGATCGTCCCACCTCAACATGATTTCAGTCTCTGTCTGAGTGTACAAAGGAAGATCAAGTAAAATGCTCACCATAAGAAGCGTTTTCGATGTTTGCGCCCTTGATTATCCGGCCATCTGTAGTGAGGAGAGCAGCACCCACGCGGAACTTTGAGTATGGAGAATACGAAAATTCCTTGGCTAAGTCTGCGTTTAGTTCTCAGTCAGACGAAGAGTGTGTTACAACCAGACCACCTTCGAAACAAGATTTTATGAGGAGCTCTTGTTGTTCGGCGGACAATGTCCAGGACTTGATAGCGGTGGTCATCTTATCTTAGTCGCTCTCGATCACTGCAAGGCTGCTGGTCTCATCCTCTGATTTTATCATCCGGCGCTTGCTGATGAGCACCTCAACTTGGAGAGATTAGGAGAGGATTCAACGGCAGCACAATAGCATACGGAGGGTTTTCGCGAAAAGCTATTACGGGACACGGTCATAGAATAGTGTTGATGGGATGTGTAACGTCCGGGGAGGAAGCAAGCCCCTCAACAGCATACATACTGTTCGGAATGTCGACCGGATTCTTGTGGGACCACCGGCCATTCTCAGTTCCGTCCGCTTCACTTAGTGCCCACTTTGAGACCATGGAAATCCCCAGAGACCACTGGTGACTAGGCGAGCGTTGAGAGAACACGGGACACCTTAGCTGTCAGTTACCTCGCACCCTCGAGACCTCGAAGAGCTGCGGGATGTCCTGGCTGGAATTCATCGGATCGGCCTGGCTCATGAACGCGAAGTGGTGGCGTGACCGAACTTATGAATCAGGTCGCGTGACACCCGTGTGACAGCGATCTCCCTCTGTCCGACGCCCACCTGGAGTCAAAATGTACAACGGAATCGGTCTCACAACTCCACGCGGAAGGTTAGAGTCTGATTTCTTTGTTGCTTCACGGCAGTTTATGATGCGTTCTATAGCGGCACCAATGGTTATGTAGTCCGGAACTTGTCTACCCTTCGTTCGCAGCAAAGTGCCCATGATAGGGCTAACGCCTGGGATGTTACTCCCCCAAAACATCGTGAACCTGACGCGGAAATCTTGGAACACGACCGGAAGCGAAAAGTGGAGGTTCAATGTTTTGAGTTGCAACTAAAACTGGAGGATGAAGGGTGAGTAGTGGTCAGTTTGTTTGTTGCGTTTGCCATCCGATTCACCCGTTTTCTCTTAGAGTCGAGGAGGATGAGATTGAAAAGCAAGTTGATGCACTCCGACAAAAACTCCTCGCGGACCTCAAGTCGCTTTCCACGAATGCGAAATTGCTCAAAGCCCATGACACGCACGGTCTGGCCGCCGCAAAACAGATTGAATTGAACCGGATGGCTGCTGCTCTCGGAACACGACGCCCTGGCTACGTCGAGGGCGAGGCTTTTGACCGCGAAAAACAGGAAGAAAACAAAAGGAAGCGGATCGTTGAGAAGGCTGAGCGAGAGAGGAAACAAGAGGAGGAGCGGGAGAAGTGGCGAGCTCAGAAGGAGAAGTGGGAGGCCGAGAAGAAGGAGAGGGACAGACTGAGGCGTCGCGAGGAGGATAGGAGGCGAAAGGAGCGGGAAAGCCGAGGAGGGGGTATGCCTCCTCCCTTGAGGCCCAAGGACGATGATCGTACGCGAGGTTATGACCGCGACCGCGACTACTATCGGAGGCGAAGCGCTAGTCCACCTCCGAGGCGTCGACCACGCAGCCGAAGCAGAAGTCCGAGTAGGAGCAGGAGCAGGAGTCGTAGCCCCAGGCCTGGAGACCGTGATCGAGGACGGTCACCCTCGAGGACTCCATCTCCACCCCCCAGGCAACGTCGTCGGTTTAGTTCACGTTCGCCGCCACCTCGTGGTCTTAGGAGATCCAGGACGCACTCCCCTCCCCCTCGGAGGGATTCACGGAGTGATGGATCCCCGTCACCACCTCCGAAGCGTCGTTCACCCTCTCCTGTCCGCCGTTATAGCCGCAGCCCGGCTCGTAGTGACAGCAGGTCGCGCTCTCCCCCAAGAGCGCGTGCTCGTTCCGCTTCTACTGGTTCTTCGATGTCAGTGAGTTCTGGAGGAAGCGGGAGCAGAGGTTAGATAAAAGGGGATATCTGCTTTTACTGTCTCTTTCCGACTATGAACGCTTTACTACTTTCGTGTTTGATTTTGTGTACATTTTCTACATCGTGTGCTGTGACATGGCCTTCCCTCCAGTGTGTGCTTGGGTCATATTCAATTAGTACGTTAAGTTAGTGCCACCGGACGTCGAGTCAATTTTCATCTTGCCTTTTCCTCTGCAGTGAAATTCTACCCGGCGGTTTGCAACGATGCTGGCTGGTTCGTGCTCGACTGTGAGATACTCTTCGAGGTCATCCATTCGTTGCTTGTCGTCGCAGGCCTCTGTACGTGCCGCAATTCCCACAAGCTGAGACCCAGCTCAACCCTGACTCGGCTGTAGGGACCAAGCACAAAGTACTTGAAGCTCGTATACTCCGACTTTACGCATTCCGAACAAGACCAGCGTATAATTGATAGGGGAACCAAATATGTGCTTCCAATATACGTGCGAGCACCCTTCATTCTGTCTCACGGGAAAGGATCGTGGATTTGGGATACTACTGGGCGGAAGTACTTGGACTTCAGCGCCGGAATCGCCGTCAATGCGCTGGGGCATGCTGATGAGGGGGTGCTTCAAGTGCGTATTCAAACCGCTAACTCCTACGCTGGGCTCATGGGGGTACAGGTCTTACAAGACCAAGCTGGAAAATTGCTTCACGCAAGCAACCTCTATCACAACGAGCCTGCAGGAAAACTTGCAGAACTCCTGGTAGAGCTTACCAAAAGTCACGATGCACCTTCTTTCGACGGAGCCAAGGTCTTCTTCGCGAATTCGGGTACGGAGGCCAACGAAGGGGCGCTCAAGGTTGCGCGTAAAGTTGGAAAGGAACGGTGGGCGAAGGCTACGGGTAAGCCCAGCGATGACCCTTCTTGCGACAAGCACGAGATTGTTTGCTTCGAGAACGGTTTTCATGGAAGGAGTATGGGTGCCCTGAGTGTGACGAGCAATCCAAAGTACCAAAACCCTTTCACGCCCCTGATACCTGGCGTAAGGGTGGGAAAGCTCAATGCTCAAGAGAGCATCGACAATTTGGTCTCGGAGAAGACTTGCGCAGTCATCGTTGAGCCCATCCAGGGCGAAGGGGGTATCCAATCCGCCAGGGTTGATTGGCTCAAGGCATTACGAAAGAAGTGCGATGACGTTGGTGCAGTGTTGATTTTCGATGAGATCCAAGTGCGTAACGTTTTGTGATTTACCCATGTCCATCAAAGGCTGACTGGTGTTAATACGCACGTTTGATGAACAGTGCGGACTTTACAGGACTGGGACCCTCTGGGCACACTCTACGTTCGGCCGAGATTGCAGGCCAGATATTATCACAATGGCCAAGCCGTTGGCCAACGGCTACCCGATTGGCGCTGTGATGATGCGTGAAGAAATTGCTCAAGTAATGTCACCCGGTAAGTTTTGGGACTTGCTATAGATACCTCCCTCTTTTAACGCCCGACACTCTATTATTTCAGGAACGCATGGGACAACTTTCGGTGGGTCTCCATTGGCATGTGCAGTCGGACATCATGTCTTGCAACGTCTGTCGGACAAGACGTTCATTGAGTCTGCGAAGGAGAACAGTGATTATCTCAAGAAACGTTTGGTACAGATGACCAAGTGGTTCCCTAGTATAATCCAGTCGGAGATCAGAGGTCGGGGGTTCATACTCGGGATTGGATTCCATGACGAGAGAGTGCCTGGCCAGATGGTATCTCTGGCGCGCGAACGAGGGGTTCTGATCTTGACTGCGGGTACGGACGCCGTGCGACTTGTTCCGAGCCTGAGCGCCAGGAAAGAAGAGGTCGATTTTGCAGTGGACGTACTAGAAGGTTGCCTTGGCGTTGTAGGAAACTCGAAGTAGCCTAAGTCACCTCGATGTCAATCCAGATTTACCTCTGCAACGTTTCGCGGCATAAGATGACCCGAAGCCGAGCGACGAGGATCACGCTGGTGTTTTATATAGACCGGTTCGGTAATTACACAACGGACCAATCATACAACAGGAATATCCTCACCCGATAAAAACTCAGACGCTCTTGTTCTCCGGTCCTCCACGTCTCTTTTCTCCCAGATGGACAAGCTCTCTAACATCCTCAAGTTCAAGGCTCAGTGCCCCTTCCTGGGCGGCACCAAGACCTCCACCCTCCGCACTTTATGCACCCGCGCTTCTCCTCACTACCCGTCCCTCAGCCGTTTGACTGAGAAGGCAACTGGGTGCCCTGTCATGGGCCCGATTCTTACGTCCAGGTCTCGTCAGATCGCTGCTGGCTACGCGAGCGTCGCCGGAAACGTCGATGTCAAAAAGATTCACCAGGAGAAGGGCGTCGACATGCAGGAAGCCTCTACTGCCGACATTGAGAAGTGCCCTCACGCTTCTGCTGCCCTGTCAGCCGCCCGCATGGCACGGGAACTCTCGTCCGCCCAGAAACAGAGGTCTAAGCCTGTACACACTCACGCCACCCAGACTAAACCGGCGGAATGCCCATTCCACAACGCCAAGGCTCAGACTACCGCTACCCAGCCTGTAGAGGAAGTCTTCGACTACGAAAGGTTCTACGGCGAGGAACTTGATAAGAAGCGTGCCGACAACTCCTACCGCTACTTCAACAACATCAACCGGATGGCTCAAAAGTTCCCTCTCGCCCACACCGGAAAGGTCACCGATCAAGTCGAGGTTTGGTGCGCCAACGATTATTTGGGTATGGGGAACAACCCAGTTGTGCTCGAAACCATGCGGTGAGTGATGTCGCATCGCGAGTTTTCGATACCCGGGTTTGCTGATCGATCTCTACCTGTAGCCACACTTTGGATACCTACGGCCATGGTGCAGGTGGTACGCGCAACATTGCTGGGAACACCGCCATGCATCTCGCTCTGGAGGATGAGCTTGCTGCTCTCCACCGCAAAGACGGTGCCTTGGTGTTCTCATCCTGCTACGTCGCCAACGATGCAACGCTCTCCACCCTTGGTACCAAATTCCCAGGGTGTGTTATCTTCTCCGACAAGATGAACCATGCCTCTATGATTCAAGGCATGCGCCACTCCACTGCAAAGCGCGTCATCTTTGAGCACAACAACTTGGAAGATCTCGAGCAGAAACTCGCTCAGTATCCCAAGTCTGTCCCAAAGATCATTGCGTTTGAGAGTGTCTACTCTATGTGCGGCAGCATTGGACCTATCAAAGAAATTTGCGACCTTGCTGAACGCTACGGTGCGCTAACTTTCTTGGACGAGGTTAGCACATTTTTTCGCCATTCCACAGATAAGTTGCTTAATCTATACTTTCCAGGTTCATGCTGTTGGAATGTATGGCCCCACCGGTGCTGGCGTTGCAGAGCACCTCGATTTCGACGTATATACGCGGGCTGGAAAGACTCGGGAGCCTATTTCCCGTAGTGTGATGGATCGCATTGACATCATTACTGGTAGGTCGATCACTGAATTCACCACTCGACCCATTCATAAATTGACGCCGACCGCTAGGTACTCTTGGAAAGGCTTACGGTGCCATTGGCGGATATATCGCAGGCTCCGCAGACTTTGTTGATGTCATCCGGTCTTACGCTCCCGGCTTTATCTTTACCACTTCTCTACCTCCGATCAACGTCGCTGGCGCCCGGGCCAGTATCTCCTACCAGAAGGAATATATCGGTGACCGTCAACTCAAGCAGATGAATGTAAGGAATGTCAAGTCCAAGTTCCTCGCAAAGGATATCCCTGTCGTGTAAGTCTTGGGAATTTCCCAATATCTGAGAATTGGATTCTCATCCACGCACAACTCAGTCCCGGTCCTTCCCATATTGTTCCCGTTTTGGTCGGAGACCCGATGTTGGCCAAGATCGCTTCGGATACTTTGCTCACCGACCATGGTGTCTACGTCCAGGCCATCAACTACCCCACTGTTGCTCGTGGCGAGGAGAGGTTGAGGTTCACGGTTACCCCCAGGCACACTGCCGAACAGATGGATCGCCTCGTTTCCGCCGTCGATCAGGTCTTCACTCAGCTCAAGGTCAAGCGCGTTCAGGATTGGAAAGCTGAGGGTGGTCGCGCCGGTGTTGGAATGGTCGATCCTGAGACAGTCACTCCTATCTGGACCGATAAGCAGTTGGGTCTTTTGGACGGAACTGCACCCAAGATGCTCAAGAACGGAGAGAAGGGCGTCGTCGATGCTAGGGCTGTAGATTTGACCAGGGAGAAGTTCGTCAACCTCTTGGGACCACTCGCGACTGTCGAGTTGAAGACCGGCGGTGTCTTCAATGGCCAGGTCGGTTTTGGATATCCTCCTGTCAACACTTTGGAGCAGATCCCCATCTCCGTCGCTGCTGCCGCCTAAAAGCCCAAGTATAACCACACCATCAACTTTTGATGTCGTGGAACTGTTTAAAAAATTGACCGCCTGTCCTACTGAATCTTTTACTTCGGTATTCCCGTCCCATCTTCTGTGACGTCGCGGTCCCTTGTGTAAATTTTTATAACCTAGAGAACAAAAGTTACGATCGTTGACCAGAAACATCGGATGAAAGCCGGAATGAAGGACCAGATCGATTGACTACTCAACAACATCCAAGGCGTAAACTGCACTAGTGAAAGCTACGACCTCTTTGTGAGCGCATAAAGAAGAGTTTCAGCCCGTTCTGTCTTCTCGTTTGTCGGAGCAGACGTGTTTGGATTTTCCGACAGGCTTTTCTCATCGGTTCCCGCCTGTGTGACCGGAGGGTCTCTATTGGAGCCCGAAATAACCTTTTTACAAGATTCGATGAGGGTCTAATGAGTAGAGCATCGTCAGTGAACGCCTGTTCACGGTAGTCGATCTCGTACCTCCCGCACTCGCCCTTGAACCCTGGACAAGTAGTCTACAACCATCGGGAAATACTTTCCCGGGACCTGGAGGGGCGCAAAGCGAGTCAGAAGATGGAGTTCTCTTCCCCCATTCCGCACCTTGGAGGTCCAGACGTTCCGGATTATCCAGTTTTGACGAGCTTTGTTGAATTTCCATATTTCGGGCAGGGTGGATTGGGAATAGATGTAGGTCAGAGCTGTTGCGGTCGGATGGAGAAATCAATGTTTGATCTTTTGGACTTAGAAGGGGTTAGGAGGGGAATGCAAACCTTTCTGCGATTGCTCTGTGAGGTCGGAATCGCCTGATGGGTCTGGGTGGATGGGCTTTTTGGATTTCTTCCGTTTTCTGGGGGAATCCTCAGCGGGGATAACAACGGATGGGTTGTCTTCATTTTCTACAGCCTCCCTCTTCTTTCGTTTCTTGGTCTTGGGCTTGGATTCCAACGAGGATTCTGCATCACCGTCGGCATCCACGTCGTCGTCTTTTGTGGATTTCCGCTTTCGTGGTTTCTCAGGTTTATCGGCAGAACCAGCGATGCGTGTGGGCTCGATGGCAGAGGAGGTAGGAGGGTCAGAAGTCTCTGTGGACGAATTGTGTTTCTTCTTCCTCTCTTTCACCTCGGACGCAACCGCAGTAGTCCTAGTAACTTCAGGTATATCAGCAGCCTCGTGGGGAAGGTCCGTAACAGGGATAGCGGAGGCAGGATCGGAGGTAGCGCCAGATGCTTTCTCTTTCCTCCTTTTCTTCTTTTTGTCGTCAGATGGGGGTTCTCCGTCCTCTCGGTCGCGCTTCCGTTTCTTCTTTCTATCCTTCCTACCCGGTTCGGAAGAGATGGGCTCGGGATGTACAAAGTCTTCATCTTTCATCTTTCTTCGACTCCGTTTTGCGAGCCCCGGCTGGGCTTCAGCGTGGTCTGAAGTGTCTGCAACTTTATCCTTTTTCTTCTCCTTGCGTTCTGACAGGTGAATTATACCGCAAGAATCGCCGTCGAACAAAACGTATACCCTTTACTTTCTTTTCCACACTGTACACATTCCCAGAGTCAGAACCCGAAATTGCCAAGAAGTATTGTAGAAATGAGCGGAAAGCGATCGTGTGAACTCTCTTCTGGACCGCTGATGCCTGTTTTCGGGTTCAACGTTCCCAGCTTTCATTACACCGACACTACACACACACTGTTTCGCTTCACCACTGCTTGGTAATCGCCATGGGTCTCACCTTCTCGTCGATTCTGGACACCCTATCCAGCCTCACTCGCTGGACAAAAGAGAAGGACGTTCGCATCCTAATGCTTGGGTTGGACTCTGCTGGAAAGGTCCGTTTGCTGACCGATTTTCGAACGGGCTGGAGAATGGTGTTGACAACTCTGGGTATAGACGACGATTTTGTACAGGCTACAGGTACTTCACCCCCTACCACCGAGAGAATAGCACCATTGAAACGTCCGACTACTAGATTGGAGAGGTCGTTTCAACGATACCGAGTGAGTAACCAACTAGAAGTTAACCATGAATAACACTGACACGTTGACTGCGATCGTGTAGCGATTGGTTTCAACGTAGAGACGGTTCAGGTGCGCCAAAGTGCTTGCCATAATCCTCGTGTGGGGTGGTGACCCTTGAACAGTATAAGAATATCAAATTTCAAGTGTGGGATCTTGGAGGACAGTCGAGCATCCGGTGCGCACTTCATACCTTCTCTCGACCCACGCACATCGATGCTCATCGTTTGTCTCTGGATCAGACCGTACTGGAGATGCTATTTCCCAAACACCTCAGCTATCATCTATGTCATCGACTCATCAGACACTGCACGTCTTCAGACGTCCCGCTCGGAATTGCTCACGATGCTATCTGAAGAAGAGCTGAATGGTGTTCCGCTTCTGGTGTTCTGTAATAAGCAAGATGCAGAGGGTGCATTGAAGCCGGAGAAGATCAGTGAGGAGCTAGGTTTGGCCGGTGGAGAGAAAGGTCGAGAATGGAGCGTCCGAGGTAGTTGCGCACTCAAGGGCGAGGGTCTGGAGGAAGGTTTAGACTGGTAAGCTTCCCTTTTTGTGTTTCCAGCATCAACCGAAATGACTGTCGCCATAGGCTAGTAAATGCAATCCAGAAGAAGTGAGACCTCTCGTTTCTGCTCATCTCATTCTCACTTCTTGCATCGCCTATGTTCACGTACCATATCATTCTTGCACTCGGTCGGCCATACTCTCTAGTAATATATCCTATGATAATACAGTCGTTGTCATGCTTTCGATCAAGGTTTTGGAAATGGAGGGGATTGAGCGGGAAAACTTCGGATAAGTGCTCTTGCGGGAGACCTGCCACGTCCGACACGTCATTTGACTGAAAGCCACCACACGTCTGCACTTACCTTGACGCTGACTGCCAGGCAGCACCACAAATAATGGTTCGTTCTACAATCATCGTCAGAGCTTCGGATGCTCTTCCGTTGGCCGCCAGCGTCGATGACGAACAGGTATTCTCAACGTGTCCGAAGCCGTCCGTTCGCCATTTGACGTTTGGATAGATCGAGTCCGCACTCCAGGAGCAGAAACAGCAGGCGAAGCTCATCTTCCGTCGTATCACGCCAAATGCTGAGCCGAGGTGCTCAATAGAATCTGGACCGTACACTCTCCAGTAAGTTTAGCACTTCATGGTCTTCGTGGATGGAGCGGAATCGAACTATTCACAGTTACCTCATTTCCGAAAACATTGTGTACCTCGTCATTACGGACAAATCGTACCCTCGGAAACTCGCATTCTCATATCTCGATGAGCTGTCAAAGGAGTTCTGGACGAGCTATGGACCCAAGGTGGAAGGCATAAGGAAGCCCTATGCCTTTGTCGGTTTCGGTAGGTCAATCCTTCTATCTCTTTTGAATGCCGTACTCACCTGCAACTCACGTCCTCAGATACATTTATGTCAAAGACAGCTAGATTATATCAAGACACCCGTAATGTGGCGGGTGGATCTAACCTCGACAAACTGAATGATGAGCTACAAGACGTTACGAGAATCATGACCAAGAACATGGAGGAGTTACTATGGAGAGGAGATTCGCTTGACCGCAAGTTTACCTCGACTTCTCGTGTATCTTGCTGTCTAACCCTTGAGTTCCAGGGATGTCGCACCTGTCAACATCACTACGATCCGAATCTGAAAAGTATCGCAAAGCGGCGCGTAACATCAACGTCCAGGCAATGATTCGAAAATACGCCCCAGTGGCTGCCATCGTGTTCATCCTATTCATTATTATATTATGGAAGCTATCGGGATGAGTTTTTGGTGATTATCCGCCTTTGTGTTATCTGCCCTGCAATGGCTTGTACTCCACACTAGCATCTTTTTTCTTTACCTTAATCGCATCCCCCTTTTATTTGTTCCGAGAGTGTCTTGTGCGCCCTCGACGTCACGCGCCTCAAGGCCTGAATAAGTCCGAGTACAGCTAAAAACCCGGTTTGACACCCGATCTCTCTTTCAACCACTACCACCATCTGAGATGTCGTATAGTGTGGATCCTTACAATCGCGCCGCATCTCCCTATCATCGTGCTGCATCTCCTTACAGGGCTCCATCGCCTAACACCCTTGCTCAGAGCTTGCCAACTGGTCAGATCGCCCCAGGTCAGATTACTTACACAACCACCATCGGGCCAGACGGAAAGACCGTCTATCATCCGTTTAAGTACGCCTTTTATTTTGCTTTACATTCCCCGTCTTTGATCTCATATTCTTCCCAAAGAGCTGTCGCTGCGAGGTAATCTTATCTGCGATCAGGATCCCGCGGTTTTCACTCACCTACCCATCCTACGCGCAGTTATCAGACTGCAAATGGTGTTGTGAGCGGTATCCAGTGGGTTCCGGCCGAAGCCACACAGATCCTCCCTACAAACGCGATCCCAGCCAACCAGGTCAGTTCTGCTTCCGGCGATCGATCTACTGCATTTAATCGGCTGATCGATAACGCATTGTTTCCAGGGATTCCAACAATCCTGGCAACGCGGTGCGTCAGAACGTGAACGTGAGCACGAACGTGAGCGAGAATGGTCAGTCATCGTCCTGTATTCACTTGTCACGACGTTGACACGGTACGTCTCGATAGGCAGCGGGAGGAGGACAAGCACCGCCGACGCGAAGAGAAGGACGCTGCCCGTCGTGAGAAGGAACGTCGCAAACGTGAACGGATTGAAGAGCGAGAACTCCTTGAAGCTCGTGAGCGTGATAAGCAAGCCCATTACCGAGCCGGGTCTGGGAGAGTGTCGCCATACTCTACCTCGGCCAGTCTTCCAAGGCCAGTCTCACCATATCACGGAGGAGGACAGCTCCCAGGACAAAGGTCCGTTTCCCCTTACCAGGGTCCAGGGGGACTCCCTAGCCAGCGGCCAGTTTCTCCCTACCACGGAGGCGGCCAGCTCCCAAGCCAACGCCCTGTATCCCCGTACCACGGGGGTGGCCAGCTCCCAAACCAGCGTCCTGTATCCCCGTACCACGGGAGTGGCCAGCTCCCAAGCCAACGTCCCGTATCCCCGTACCATGGAGGTGGCCAACTCCCAAGCCAGCGTCCTGTTTCCCCATATCATGGAGGAGGACAACTCCCCAATCAGAGACCTGTTTCTCCATACCAGCCCGCAGGAACACTACCTGGTCAGCGACCCGTTTCACCCTACCACGGTGGTGGAGCATTGCCGAGCACCAAGCCAATTTCTCCTTACTACTCCGGGAGCGCATTGCCGAGCATTACAAAACCTGTCTCCCCTTATCTCGGCGGCGGAAATCTCCCAGGAACCGCTCCTTCCACGTACTACTCCAATCCTAACTACGGGTCTACCTACAATGAGGTCGAGAAGAAAATGGGTGATCTAGGAATCAGTGGCAAAGCTGCCGAATATCACTCTCGCAGGAAGAGCACCGGATACCAGCCTGCGCCTGGTGGTGATTATCCCCCCGGTACTCCCGGCGGCCACTACACTACCACCACGGCCCCGAGCCATAGTCCTTATCACTCGGCCACCACAGTCCAGTCCGCCACTAGGGATCCATACAATCGCGGGCCATCACCCTCGCCGTACGGCACGCCTACCTACCAACCACCTCCCCCTCAAGAGGAGGTCATGTTGCCGCCGCCTGAAGGTTTCGGCCGACCTCCTAATGCTGCGCAATCCTACACCCACTTCGAGAATCTCAAGATCCAGGATATGGATGACTTTACGGAGAGCATGCCGAGGATGCCGGCCGTCCTTACCACTCACGACGTCTACCATGAGGATTGGATCAGATTTATGCAGGACCTAACCAATGCCTGGCTCGGTCGACTCCCCATCCCAGAATCCGCCAAGCAGGATGGCCGTGGTCCGAAACGTTCGGTCGTGGCTACTGACCTGGTTGAACTTTGGAACGCCTCGTTCTTCATCCCCCGCGGTGTCGAACTAATTATCTACAAAGGCCACGAGCGTAGGAATGGAAAATACGCTGGGAGGGTTGACACGAACCTCCAGGGCTTCGGCCTTACGGCCGACGATATGACCGATTCCTCTTCTGAGTTGTTAGAAAAGGATTCCGATGACGATTACGTGCCTCCCGGTGGAGCCAGGTACGGTAACTACGGGGGTGTGTACGGGAGACAGGACGCCACAACTATTGAAGCGCGTGAGGCCAGGTTGAGGAGGAAGGAGATCGAGGAGGAAGAAAAGAGGAAGAGAAAGGAGAAGAAGGTTAGGAGGAGGTTGAGGGAGTTGGAAAGGAAGTACACTCTTCACCTCACCTGTCTGCCCGCTCCCGGATATGCTTAAGTACTGGAGCTTGAGCGTAGGGAAAGCGAAGCACGTCTCTTGGACGACCCATAAAACAGCACACCTACTGTTGTGGAGAGCCATACCATATGATCAGCATGCATATCTACGTACCCATGTATTCCCTCTTCAAACTTATGCTCTCTCAAGTGATACCACTGCTCTCTTGTACTGTATAACATGCGCCTGCTTACTCCTCGTCAGTCTTAAAGTTTGAACTTAAGGAAGCGGAAAAGGAAACGGAAACGGAATGGTGTCCACAGCACGTGGATCTTTGATCCGATACTATCAAACTCGTGGAGTTACCTCCACTCCAAAATTTTTGAAATCCTTCGACGCCGTTTACCACATACCACGGCAACGGCATTAAGATGTTCATCCGCAGCGCATTGAGGTCTGGTCTACGACGTAATGCGACCCGCGGTATGGCGACTCAGGCACGTTCGACACTCAAAGTCGCGTTGTTGCCAGCTGATGGTATCGGGAGGGAAGTTATTCCGGTGCGCGTGCTCGATTTCTGCTGTACATTCGTGTGAAACTGAACGCTCATCGCTCCGCCATTTTTTAGGCTGCTAGGGCCGCGTTAGAAGCCCTAGGCTCAGACTTGCCCAGGCTAGAATTCGTGGATCTACTCGCTGGGTTCGAGTTATTCACAAGAGCGGGCACAGCCCTCCCCGAAGCTACGATTGAGTGCGTTATCTACGAACTTCGGTATAGGGGAGATGGTCTGGGCGTGTGTTGATCGGATTCACCACAGGGCATTGCGAGAACAGGATTGCGCTCTATTCGGCGCCGTTAGGTTGGTTCTATGACCCCAAAGATTATCTTGAACGTTCGTATTCTTGACTGACGGTGTTGCGGAACCTAGTTCACCATCGAAGAGTGTGTTCGGATATTCATCACCCATCGTCGCTCTCCGTAAGGAGCTCGACCTCTATGCTAATATTCGCCCCGTGCTATCCGTGCGTCTTTTTCGAGTCGAGATCCCTACTCCAGTCGCCGATACGGACAATTCTCGAGCAGGTCTCGAAAGATCCATCCCAAAAGCCCGACGTAGATCTCGTCGTTGTCAGAGAAAACACCGAATGCCTAGTATGTCTCCGTGTCTCTACCTTCAGCAACTCCGCCGCACGTTGGTGGGTGTTAGGCTTCGGTGTGACTAACGTTCTAAAACAGTATGTCAAGCAAGAAGTTTCTGAGATAGGAGAACATGGACGCGTGGCCAAAGCTACACGGCTCATCACCGAACGTGCTTCCACGAGGATCGGTAAGATGGCTTGCGAGATAGCCTTACAACGGCCGAGAAAGGTTCGTACACTCGTTCAACATTCATCGATACGACATGCGAATTCCTTTACCATCCCGGTCATCAACCTCTCATCCGCGTCTTCCTATTCGCAATTCCCTTCTCACGTGGTGTCTGACTTTTGTTTCGATTCTGACCGCGAGAGAAATCTTGGTTATTTGGCTCACGCTTCGTGTTCTGCGATTTGCCCAGCGCGTCACGATCATCCACAAGTCAAACGTCTTGTCTGTAACTGACGGCCTTTTCCGGGAGACCGTGCGACGCGTTCCATCGCTACCCGGAGTCAATGGCAAGTACGACTCTATCCAGATAGGGGAACAGATCGTGGATAGCGCTGTGTACAGGTGTGTACCTCCTGGACGCTATTACGTCCTCCCGCCCTCCAGTTTTGCCGGCCTGGTTACTCACCCGCGTCTCCGATACGTCATCATTTTTCTTGTCGACGCGCTTCCTCCGTGTCTGCTGACCACGATCTACGACTGATCATCACACGTCTATCGTCTCGAACGACTCGTCGGTTTTTCCCCACAAAGACTCTTCCGAGAACCTCAGTGAGCGGTCACCGAAGAGCCGTCCGGATGACATCCCCGCTGATTTCTTCTCGGTTACGCGCAGCATTTTCGACGTCATGGTAGCACCAAACCTCTACGGTGACATCTTATCGTACGTGTGATATGCTTTACGACTGATGTATTGGAACCACACCCCTGAGCTCCGTCCACCCCGATTAGGGATGCGGCAGCCGCCTTGGTGGGGTCGCTCGGCCTCGTCCCTTCGGTGAATGCAGGAGACACGTTCGTTATGGGTGAACCGTAAGTTTCCAAGTTTGTCTTTCGCAATATATTTGTTCCCTCACACATTCGCTCGTTCATTCGCTTACTCCCGGTTTTGTCCCCCTTGCCCATCTCGGCCATCTTGGTCGTCCCGGGTTATTCCTTGCCTGTCTCTGGTGGTGCTGGGTGGTCCTTGCCGGCGTTTGTGCTTTACACCATTGAAACTCCCAATCTCGGCAATTGTCCCATGCTGCGCTGGCTTACCGGCCCTTCCCCTGATCCTTTGGCGTACAATCACCATACACTTTTGACTACGGTCACGGGAACGAACCCCCCCCCCCGTCGCCAAACAAAATGAAAATCCGATACTGCCCAATTCGTGTGGGTGCCTCGTCCCATAACATAACGGCATTTGAAAATCGACAAAACGCCACACACGGTACGGATGCAAACGACCACTCCATCTGGATTCCCTCTCCGGATCCCGAACAACCGTTCTTTCTAACTCCGCAATCGCGCACTATTTCGAAATGGTCCCTCTTCTGATGGACGTGGGTTCTCCACATTAATCAGGGTCCATGGGAGCGCTCCAGATATCGCAGGAAAATCGATCGCAAACCCGCTAGCGTCGATCCGTTCGGCAGCGCTGATGCTTCGGCACCTTGGATATGGTAAACAGGCGGAACGCATCGAAAATGCGGTGGACGATGTCATTAGAGATGGCACGGTCCTCACCCCTGATCTTGGTGGGAAGAGCAAGACTGAGGAAGTCACTGCCGAGGTGTTGAAACGGGTCTAGGGTGTGTACTCCCCCCCATTCTCGTTACCTCGCCACTCAGATATGAGATGCACAACGGCATATTTAATATTAGTGTTTGGCAGGGAGGTTCGAAGTTCATGAAAGGACGCGGTTCAAGTGCTTTGTTTTCTATTCATTCCAACTAAGCCGATACGCGGCTCGATCACCACCGGTTTGATGAAGATAGTTCTAGCGCGTTGTTGGTACTCGAGAGCCCCTTCTTCGTTATCGAGGATGGGACTTCGATAAGAGACTGAGGGTTGTTTGATAGGTTGGACAGGGTCAGATACCACCTTGATATCTGGGCAAGTCACGCCTCCGAGTCGGGATTTGGCTGGAGATCTGACAGTCGTGCTCCGCCGAATCTACTCTGGAGGGAGCGTCCAGGTGTCCCGTGATTCTCGGACCTTGATCACCGTCAGCGGACCACTGAACGCCAGCACCTCGATTGAATACGTGAGAGAAGTGGCATACATCGTTACCACATTGGGCTCGACTCGACTAGACGGCGGACTTTGATCACACTACCAAATCCCTTTCACAATCTCTTCGATTCGATTGAGAGGCGTCTAGCGCGTTGGAGTCGTTGATTGAAACCGAGAGGGCTAACGAGTTGGAAAGAAAACAAACATAGAGTGGTCATTGAGTTTCTGTCAAAAGCGTGCTACAGGCTGTGCGAATGAACAACAGACTCGTTTGGAATGGGGTGGATCATGGGATCAACGATAGCTCCCTCTTGAGCGTTTGTCTGAGTCTACAAGCAGGATTTCGTAAGTGCCGTGAGTGGGCTAGCGTTTCGTTTCACAGAAAATGAACAGCATAGGTGTGGTGAGACACGTAAAGGGCTATGTTAATGGGGAATGAAGGAAGATGGCGCCAGATGGGGGTAGGCGTAAACGGAGCCTCTGGGATCCGATAACTTCGGTGGTACTCCAGGAATAAACAAAAAAATAAAATAATCGATACGAAATCATTGGGGAAATGAAGAAACGGAGAAACGAGGAGGGGCCAAGGATAAGAAAAAAAAACGAAAGGGAGCATATGCTTACACTCTCGACGGTTGCCAGAACCACGGTCTTCGCGGTTATCGGGATACCCAAAAGACCGTTTCCGGTCACCACCACCGGCGACAGGCTCTCTGCCTCGTTCACCGTCTCTCGTCCATTCACGATCACCGCGTTCACGACCACCACGTTCATCACGGTCTCGCCATGAAGAAGAATGGCTGTCCCTACTATTGCGATCGCGATCACCGTTTGGAAATGGGTATCGAGAACCTTGGGGCCATGGTCCGGTTTGATGAGAAGATGAAGAGGAGCGGTTTCTGGGCTTCACGTCTTGGGCTTCTAGGTCTCGTTTGATCACACCGCCGCTGGGACCATCTCCACGTGTACCTACATGAAAATGAACGCGGGGAACGGTGAATGTAAGACGGAAATGAGACGGCGGTAACTGACTTTGTCCCCTGTTCACCGCATCAAGCATTTCGTACATTTTCTGTGCACTAGCGCTGTCCTGGTTCTCGAGTTCCCGCTTAACTGTGAGACGTTCATCCTCTGGGGGACCTATTTGCCATGATTGGGAACACCGAAACACGAGAACTGAGCACGGCGAACAAGAGTTTGCCAAACGGTATCAAGGCACTTACTCTGGCTCCTGTTCACCGCATCGAGCAGGTCATGTATCTTCTGAGACTCGGTGTCATCTTGATTCGCAAATTCTCGCTTGACCATTAAGGGGTTTTTGCCGACTGGGGGGTCCACCATCCCATCGTGCATCAAACGTTGTTCCATGTCATCCGAATTTCGATTTGAGTTTTTGGGTTTGAAACCGAGAGAATCCGAACCCGTGAGGTCGAGAACGCGTTGAGAGAAAGAAAAAAACCACCGTGGCGAACGAACGTGTTATGAAGACGCGCACGCGTGTACCAGGCGCCAAGGAAATGAACCGAGAGATTAAAAGTCAGAAGTCAGCTTTCAATTCGTGCAACGCGTCCAACGTTCCCTCCGAATTCACACACACACGCTCAATGCACGCGCGGGGAGCCGCAGCTTGTCACAAAATGACGAGAAATCAAGTGTGATCTCGTATTGGCATCACGTGCTCCTCTGCGTGCTTTTTTTCCTTGTGAACCACGTGTGGGAGGGAGAGATGGGGGGGGGGGGTGAATGGAGAAGGTTGATGTGAAATATCACGCACGTTCGTGGTTGGCTGCAGGTCCATCGACCAGAATCCCCACCAAATACAACCCGGGAAATGAAAATAACGTCAGTTATGTGAATTCGTATTCCGGTTTCGTCATCGGGATATGAACGCAAGAAAGAAAAAAAGATGGGGTCCCAGTAGCTCGTCTCGTTACGGTCCGCCGGATCGTACTAGTGACGAACCAGGAACCGACAAACCAAAAAAGATCAATGATGATTGTTGGGTAACGCCCGTGCCGGATGAGATATCGATGCGGAAAAGAAGGGAAGGGACCGACATCAAAGGACGCTCTTGACGGACGGCCCAGGGCGCACGGTCGTTACTGCGCCGCGCCCAATCATCGAGCGAACCCTCGAACGGGACCAAGTCATCTCATACACCGGGAAAGCCCGATGAATAGAATCGCGGAAACAATGAGGGGTAGAGGAAAACGGTAAAGTCGTAGCAGGTGCTATTCAAAGTCAAGCGTACCTCGGGACGATAGCGCATTCGGTTTTCTATGGTTCGTATTCGCATCGGGGGGTGTAGACTCTCGAACCGGAGGTTCAGGCTTGACATCCGACCTCGAGGCATCAGCAGTGGAGGAAGAGCCTCGGAGAAAAGACGAAATGGATTCCTCTAGAAGAACGTATAGATTTTCGGTGGATGTTAGAGAGGCAAAATAAATTAAAAAAGGTTCAAAGGTGGTGGTTGGATCGACAAAATTGAAAGAAAGTTTCTGTGTTAGCGACCATATACATGGGCGCGTTGGGGGGAGCGACGGGACGGACCTTCTTGGTATGGGTCTAGGTTCTTGATCTTGGGTTTAACTGGTTGGGGTCAAAGGCGAGATTTTCAAGTTGAAGCTGATGGAGAAGAATCATAGGAAGGGCACGCACGATCATCTTCCGGATAGAAGAGGGGTTGGTCGTTGCTTAGTTGTGAAGCTTGGTGGGATAATTGAACTCGTTGTCGTTCTTGTGTCGGTGGTGTCGGATAACGGTCGAGTTCCATAGAATCCGGGGGTGGAGGCGTCGCATCAGGGGGACGCCGGCAAAACATTCTCACTCTTTGGGGTATACGACTGAAATCAAATGGTTGCGGGATTGGGTACGGAATGGTCAGATCGAACTTTAACCATTCATCCTCGCAGGTACCAGATATCATCGGATGCAACTCTGGGATCTCGAGTCAACCAAAGAGAGACTTTAGTTCCCGGTGTACGTACTTCGAGTGTCCTCGGGATGGCCGACATGTTCAAAGTTGTAAGGAAAGATGACGGTATAGCCAGTGTGGTGGTTAAACCAGGGACGTCTTTTGAGTCCCAGACGCAAGCTGTGTTGGCCGTATGCAGCCTTTGGGAAGGGCAGCTCATCTGGAGAGGGGAGTTCAACGATGACGGCTATATCTGGTTGTTTTTCGATCTCATAGATGAACTTAGCGGCTCGCTGATCACTGTGGAGGGCGCGCAGCCAGTATTCGAGGGGTGTATAGTCGATCTGGCCGTCATTTTGGATTATGTGAGGCGGTTTCAGGACCACGATCCATTGGGCGTCGTTGGGTGGCTTGTAAGGTGGGCCTTTCTTACCCATGGCGTTTAGAGCTCAGATCGGAGGAAAATGTGATAGGATCGGGGGAAACGCTGGCTGTGCGGATGCAGTGTGGATGCGTGGGGAGATGGGTAGTATTTGCAACGGCAAAACGAAAGGACGCCAAGACGCTACCGGGTCTTCTCGCAGGGCGGGACTCCCGCCCGCGAATGGGGAAGGAGAGGATACACGGGAAAGGAAGCGGGTGGATAAGATTGAATGCCAGTGCTCCTGCGAAATTCCCATTGGAACCAGATAACGGGGATGGGTGCAGACATCACCTCATATAAACCTCGTCTGGAGCCATCCAACAGGGCATGGGATGCGTTTTGATTTACGTCCGAATACGTACGAATCAAACGTTCGTCATGTTTTTACAAAAGGTTTTTATAAAGCCAGTCCTTTGGAAATTTTTACCTCTTCGTTGACTCTCTTTTTTACCCCTCCAGATTTCAGGTAAGCATCTCGACGAATTGCCGTTTGGATATAAGAATTGTCGTCGACCATCCGATTAGTCAGCAGCCAACCACGTGAACCCTCCAATCGACCTGTTTTCCTTGTCCCGACGACCATTTCACTTTCCTCTTTTCCTGGTCGACGCTCGGAATCTTCTCGCTTGCGGATCATTCACTTCCCTCTCATATATCCTCAACCTTCCATCCCCTCCCCTTCTCTCTCTTTCCTTCCCTCCTCCCTGTCTTCCGTTACACCCCATCCTTCTCCATGGACTCTTCCTGTCCATCTTCCCTCTCGCATTTTCTCTCCTCCGACCGCACATCAAATCCCATAACCCAAGACAGCGAACACGTCGACGACGATGACCATTGCCTCTCCATAACTCCAACCGTTCGTCGCATAACACCTCGCAAATCTCCACCCGTTCCACGAGCGTCAACGGCGATCGTCGAATCCCCCTCCTCCCCTACCTCCAACCTCTCCCCAATCAGCCGAACACCAACAACCAGTGGTTCAAGACACTCCTTTTCTCAAAGGACACCTACCATCCCTCCTTACCACTCAAACTCTCCCATCCCCCTCCCGAGATCACGTTCCCGCTCATCTACCGACTCGTCCTCCTCATCGGGTTCCGAACCTCAGTCGTCACAACAACATGGCATGGGCCGTAAGGTCGCTGCCTCACTCGATCTTTTTCGAGAGACCGCCTCCTCTGCCGACGAACTTGATGATCTCGACAAGCCATCAATACCTCTAGTCACTTCCACAAAGAGGAGAGTAACATCAAAACACCACCCTCAGACCAGCGCAGAGCCCGAGTTTGCCTTTTTCAAGCGATCAGAGTGGCCAGATCGAGAGGCTGCTGTTGCACGGCGAGAACAGTCGGCTGGTACCAGAGAGCATGTCCGTACTAGAGATGGCAGTTACTCAAATTCCGCTTCCCGGGACCCTACAGACGTCCAAAGGCGTAAAGACCGCCCCCACTCTGTTCGTGAAAACGTCATTAGTGATCTCGTCAGCTGGCGAAAAGACGTTCTCGGTGATCCATATCAGGATCGCGGTCGCCCTCGCAAACGTTCCTTAGACTCTAATCAGGATATAGACCCTATCGATCACCAGGGCTTGCGCCGAAATGAATCTTCCTCATTCAGGCATCCCCGCGATTTTCAGTTCTCCTCGTCCTCGTCATCCCCCGTTTCTCTCACGGACGTCGTCTTGACGTCACCGATCGTCCCATCAGCAATCATTGCAGACTCCCCCTTATCGCACCAAGACGCCCTCCCCCTACCAAACGCCCCAAATTCTCCATACACCACAGAGGACGAGGACGACGAATCTTCTAACTGGGATGAAGAGACTGTTTCTGATTCCGGAACCACTGTTTCTACCAGCTCACCATGGCCGCGTTCTCCGTTTCAAAGCAACGTCTCATCCCCAGTGCTTAAGCATTCTGTCCATCACGACGAAGATGGCGAAGACACGGGTCTCGTGATGCCCACACGTGTCCACCAGTCGACCGTTCCCCCAGAGCTCTCAGATCTTCCTTCATACCTCTCCAACTTTCACGACGATGACGTTCAAGCCGAGGAGAATGGCACTGACCACGAGACTTTCCCCTCTGGTCCTTTGGGGGGGCTTGCCAACGTGTCTCAGGAAAGCTTGCCGCACATACCGTTGCGACCGTTTCGCAATCAGGTTGGTGGTCACAGTGCCATCTACAAGTTTACGAAGCGGGCGGTGTGCAAGGTACGCTGAATTATCGATGGCCTTGATCCATACAACATTTCTGATCGTTCCTTGTTTTCTGCTTGCGTCCTATACATTTACAAAGCCCTTGGTTTCACGGGAAAATCTATTCTACGAAGCCGTCGAGCGTGAAGCTCCTCCGCTTCTTGGCTTCATTCCACGATACCTCGGGGTCATGCTTATAACGTACCGTCGCGTCAAGTCGAACGAGCACTCTCCTGCATCTTCAGATGACCGGAAGGCCCGACCGGTGTTGCGCAAGGCAACGACCATCGCCTCTCTCGAACCGGCACCAACTAATAACCGGTTGACGCCTGAGGCACCTTCTATAGTTTCCCGCGTTATCGAGGAGCCGGAGTCTTCATTCGTGGAACATGATGGCGGAGATACAGAAACCGAGTTGCCCGAAGTCGTATTGGACCGCAACACCCACATCATCCCCCATTGGTTGCTCAGGTACAACCAAGCTGACAGGAGGAGACTTCGAGCCGCATCAACATCGCAATCTCACTTCCCGTCGGACGGGAGGTCCTATTTCTCGCAAACCGTCGGGCCTGCGGCCATGGCAGGGCGGAAATTTGGCGATGCGACCGTTTCTACCCCAGATCTCGGTGTTGAGACAAGGTTTTGCCCACAACCGAGCCCGTTATCGAGACATGCTACCTTGCAGAGTGCGGCTCCCACGCCTGTCAACTCGCCAAAGATGTTCGGTCGATTCATGCACACGAATGGGGAAAACGATCACCGCCTCTCGCCTGCCACTCCGATGACGCCCAACAGTGTTTGTCCGATGGGCCCGAAACCCGCTTGTGGTTTCGGCGGTACGGGGTCGACGATGGTCAACACCAAGCTGAAAGACCACATCTTCAGCACGATCCTCAAGAAGATGTCAAAGCATCATCGACTTTCCACTGGCTCTTTGAGGAAGCTATCCCAGGTATCGGGGTCGGCCGTCGTGTCCGACTCTGCTTCTGCGGGCAACCCTTCGCCCAGCTTGAAAGGGAGGAGATGGAGGGTTGTTGAGGAGGGTGACGTCGCGGATACCGAAGGTGAAAGCAGTAGGAGTCCGAGGGTACGTTCTTCGATCCCGGTTACCGACAGGAATACCAACTCTCGTGACCGCCCGGCCGAGGGGTATGGGACGATCAGGAGAATCCACAGTGAAGATATGGCGGTTAGTGTGAAGGCAAGGACAATGGCTGGACTTAGGAAGTGTAACGATTCCTCCTCCCCTGAGCACGGCGATGTCTTCCACATGGAGCTCGATAGCGCAGTAGAAGACGTTCATTTGAGGCAGACCCTTGGTAGTTCGTTCCTCCCGCTAGTTAGGAAGAGGAGTCGATCCAGATCACTCGGACCTGGTCCTCGTTTGTCGATTCTTCCTCGTCCCTCCCTCGCAATTCCTCGTGGGCGGCGTGACTCAAAGACACCAGTTCCCCCCTCGCGTGAGCTCTCCACCCAACCACTATCTGCATCCGCCAACGTTGAGTCATCCCCTACCGGCACTGCACCTTCCTCTCCTCGCCAGAACCACTTCATTCTGATGGAAGACCTCACCGGGAAGCTCAAGAAGCCGTGCGTACTTGATCTGAAGATGGGGACGAGGCAATATGGGATGGACGCGACGCCAGCGAAGAAGAAAAGCCAGAGGAAGAAATGCGACAGGACGACCAGCAGGTCGTTGGGAGTCAGGGTTTGTGGCATGCAGGTGAGTTGGGCTAGTCCCTTTTATCCCCAAACTCTGGTTGGCTTTTCTGTTCGCCGAGTTGCCGCATCTGTATTAACTTTCCTATACATGGTATCCTTCCCTTTTCCGCCCTCGCCTTTCTCTCCCATCTATCCGTTAAACGCCCAGTTGCTGATTCACGTTAACGCTGCGCATCCGTGGTGTTATTCTCATTAGGTGTGGAATAATGCGACCCAGTCTTACGTGACCCAAAATAAGTACAACGGGCGGGAGATCAAGACGGATGGTTTCGCTTCCGTTTTAGCATCTTTCCTGCACGATGGCAAGCATCTACTAGTCCACCAGATCCCGATTTTGCTCTCCAAGATCTATTCGTTGGCCAGAATCGTTAATCGCCTCAAGGGGTTTCGTTTCTACGGCTGCTCTGTACTGTTGATCTACGACGGAGACCATGAGGTTCAGGACGTGCTCATCCCTCAGATTTGCGAACAACCGAGTTCCGGGAAGCAGAGAGGAGAGTCGTTGGAGAGGAGGAAGAACCATCAGAAAAATTTATCTGGTTCCTCTTCCGGAAAGAATCCTCCTACCCCGACCCCGAAGACCCGTCAACCCCCTGACGCCGAGGATGAGAAGTCGGATCAGGACTCCTCGAGTTCGCCACACCCCATTCCTCTTCGTCGATCCCATAGCGAGGACCTCATGGTTGGGCCTATCGCCAGACGCTGCCACAACTCTCGACCACGTAAGCGCGGAGAGGTCAACCTCCGAATTGTCGATTTCGCCCACACGACCACCGGCCAGGATTGGCTACTCTACCCCGACCCCTCAATGGACAAGTACTCTCCAGCGCACTTCAGTGCTCAGCATCCAAAGGTTGAGGAAGTCGCCAGTGGGAAGGGTTACGTTGCCGACATCGATCCAGCGACGGGATGCATATACGCCAGGTTCCCGCCGCACTACCCTGACCAGCCTGACCGTGGGTTCTTGTGGGGATTGAAGAATGTGGCTGAGACGTTGGAGAGCCTTTGGAACCAGGAGAGAGTAAGGCGGATGAAGGGGTCGGGAGCGAGCACCTGTCCATGTCCCACGACATCTTTTGGGTCTTCCATCCATTCGTCGCCTCCCTCGGTCTACGAGACACAGCAGTTACCCCCACTTTCCACCTACGGCAAAGAGACCTTCACGGAGATTTTTGGAGAAGATGATGAGGACCTTGGGTATATTTCGAGTTAAACTCAAGCGGTTCTCATGGGTACCTCTCTCTGTTTCTAGATCCCTTCCTTCCTTTCCATTCTGTCATCTCATCAAAAAGTGCCTTTGGTTCCTGGTCACGATCATGTTCACGAGTTCAAACGTACTTTTTTCCGTCGTCTGCAGGTTGTACTCTTCACGTCACGCCTCCTATCTGAACCCCTTCATCCTCCTTCCGTTCTCTCCGTTTCCCACCTTTTCCCACTGGAACCGGTCCCCGCGAGCTCTTCCTGTGTATATAAAGGTGCCACGCACTCATCCTCTTCCTTTATCCTCGCCAGTGTCTGTTGTGCTTCTGCCTTGTTTGTTGTTGCCAACGATCTCCGCGCGTTCTTCTCATCTCCTAGTACCCCCTCTTCATATTGTGCCTATCTCTATTTCTATGTCGCACCTGTTCACGCATGCACTCTGATCGACATGCACACCACCCATAGAACTAGCTTCGTGTTTATGTGTCATCCCCCTCGCCTTGTTTTCACCGCTTCCCATTCACCCATCATGCATCACCCATCCACCCACCCCCATCCCCCTCGCCCCTTAGCCTTCGTCGTTCCTTGTTCGCATCTGTCGAAACTGTGCAAATTATTCTTATTCCTCCTTCGCTTTTTGTCCACTCTATCCTTTTCAGTCACTCTGCAATCATGTAGCATAACTTCAAAGGCACACCCATTTTTCGCTTTTCAGAACTTACGAGTACGATAATCAGCCGTTCCTCGATTGACCTTCTTCGAGTAATTATTCGAGCATACGAATACCATTGAATTTTCTGTCCATCTTTATTTGGCTCAGGTGGTTACCATGTGTTCGATGTTGGAAGGCTCCTGCAGCCTCGTGGACTTGCCGCGTCATGTTTGCGAATCGTACGCTTGGTCGCTCTGAACACTTTCCGATGGTGCTTCATGCATCATGCATCATGTGTTTCTAGAAGGTCGATGTCCTTGAATTAGTTTCCAACCCGATGGTTCCCTCCTGTTGCTTGTTTTACCGGCTGATGGTGGCGCCATGGGGGCTGCTCCCCGACTGGAAACCCCGGCCTCCACCCTAACGATAAGCTGGCGCGTGTAAAGCTCTTCCGACACGCCGTCAATTACAGCAATTTGCATCGCTAACACGAACACGCGCATTTAGGGGTAAGCGGCGAGAGCGGGGAACCAACGTTACATTGTTTTGGGGCTAGGGGCTAGAGAACTATTAACAGCAACGTGTGTGTAACTATCGATTAGATGACGGTGTATAAACTTTTCGCATAAACGGTGAGATGTTTTAGAATCCTCCCATACCACCCATGCCACCCATTCCTGGCATGCCTCCTCCGGCCTTGGGCTCCTCAGGGGACTCCACGATGCACGCCTCACTGGTAGTGAGGAGACTCGCGACACCGGCAGCATCAACCAGGGCTGTTCTGACCACCTTCAAGGGGTCGACTATGCCGGCTTTGATCATGTCCACGTACTCGCCCTTAGCAGCATCATAACCCCACGAGAACTTCTCTGGACTGGAGTAAGGCTCAGAAAGGAGGGTTCCCACAATGACGGAGGACTCCTCTCCGGCGTTATCGAGAATCGTGCGAGTGGGGTGCGTCAGGGCACGGCGGATGATAGATACGCCTAGGTCTTGGTCGAAGTTGGCTGTGGGGATGACCTTGTTTACTTGGGTGCTCGAGTGTGAACCAGATGGAGTGGGAGAGCCGAGAGCGAGGGACGCCTTGAGAAGTGCCGTGCCGCCTCCAGGAAGGATGCCCTCTTCCACCGCAGCACGTGTGGCGTTCAAGGCGTCGTCGTACCGATCCTTCTTTTCCCCGACCTCAACCTCAGAGCTGCCTCCGACCTTGATGACCGCCACACCACCGCTTAACTTGGCCAATCGCTCCTGGAGTTTGGTCTTATCGAATTCGCTAGTCGTCGGGTCCGAAATCAACGAGCGAATCTGCTCACAGCGAGCGGAAATGGAATCCTTCGAACCTCCGCCGTTGAGGATGATGGTGTCGTCCTTGGTGATGGTAACGGACCCGGTTGACCCAAGCATGTCAGGCGTGGCCTTTTCGAGTTTAATATCCAGTTCATCGGTAAAGACAGTTCCACCGGTGAGAATAGCCAGATCGCCCAAAATCGACTTCCTATTGTCTCCAAAGCCTGGAGCTTTGACCGCAGCGACCTGGAGTTGGCCGCGGAGTTTGTTGAGAATGCAGGCCGCAAGTGCCTCGCCATCAATGTCCTCGGCGATGATGAGGAGGGGGCGGCGAGACTGAGCAGCAGTTTCCAACGATGGGAGAATATCCTGGAGAAGGGAGATCTTCTTCTCGGAGAGAAGTATCAACGGTTTCTCGAATTCGACCTTCTGGGACTTGATATCCGTCACGAAGTAGGGAGAGATGAATCCTCGGTCAAACCTCATCCCTTCTGTGATCTCGATTTCGTCCTCAATTGTCTTTCCCTCTTTGACTGTAATGACTCCTTCCTTTCCGACCTTCTCCATGGCGGTAGCGATGAGGTTCCCGATGTGAGAATCACCGTTGGCGGAGATGGTAGCAACCTGGGCAATTTCTTCCGTTGTGGTGATAGTTTTGGCGTGCGAAGACAGGAACTGCACGATTTTTTCCACAGCGGCTTGTGAACCGCGTCGAAGGCCCATTGGGTTGCATCCTGCAGCGACATTCTTGACACCTTCCGAGTAGATGGCTCGGGCAAGTACAGTGGCGGTCGTTGTCCCATCACCAGCAATCTCGTTTGTTTTAGAAGCAACCTCCTGAACAAGACTAGGATAACACTAAGGATACGAAAAGACTTTTCACGAGTAAGGGGACCTACCGAGCACCAAGGTTCTCGAACTTGTCTTTGAGTTGGATAGACTTGGCAACCGTCACGCCATCTATACTGTGTTTAACATAGGAAAAAGCTGCAACGAGGGGAGGTGCACACCTTTGGTGATCTTGGGGCCACCGAATGACTGTTCAATGATGACGTTTCGCCCTATTGAGGGTCAATAACAAACGACAACTCTACAAGACGCATGAGACGCACCTTTGGGACCTAGTGTCACACTAACCGCATTCGCAAGCACATCCACCCCAGCTAATATGCTTGCTCGCCCTTCGTTGGAAAACTTGACATCCTTGTGTGCGTACCGACGTGCGACACGTATAGCCGACGAACCATTAACCACGCGACGAGCAACCTTACTGGAGGACTGGGAAAGGTGATGCATTGTTGGAGGGGGGAAGGGACTCGCGAAGAAGGATGTAGCGGGTAGACGTAGGGAATAAAGCCGGCCTCCAGGCTAGCGCCCGCTCACGATCGATGAAAAAAGAAAAGGTTAACGTAAGGCCCAACTATTGCCCCGCATCCGAGGGTGGTATCTACGACTTGTTTCTAGATGAAAATAATACAGCAGGACCAGAGTTGGTTCGCTGCACTCGACGAGTTGGGCGGGGGAAAATAACTTGATTATTCATGCGCTAGTCTACGCGACGCCTCTCAAAGGTCGCCAGAGGACACTACGACAAAAAGCCCAAACTGCTTGCACAAGTCTCCTGTCAAAGTGATCGTGATTGACCCCACAAGCTGTCGTCTCCTTTACAAGGAGTGGAAGAAGCACAAGCAAGAACTGGAGAAGGCTCGAAGGTCAGAATTGAGTACCCGGAGGTAAGAGCAGAGGGCACTGGAGAAGATGAAGATGGAGCAGGGATCGCAGACTCGGGTTGAGGAAGTGGCTGAAGCAGTGGAGGGACGGTACAAAGGACAGCTTGAGGAATGTAGGAGGGAGAATGAGAGCCTGAAGAAGGATCCTGCTGGGGTTGTCCAGGAGGAGGGCTTTGCGCCTACACTCCCTCACAGATGGAGATGTCCACGCATGGAGGTTGGATTACCAGCTGCTGCGTATACCGCATTGTTTCCTCGGGTCAATGGAACGAACGAAAGCAACATACTAGCAATACTAGCATGACTGACCGCAGAGATCGCCCCGCCGCGTGGTATGCTTGTTCGCGTAGTGATGCAAACTGCTGTATATCAGGACCTCCTGATGCTCTACAAAGGGAAGCATGGCGCATCTGCGCGAATTGCGGGGATAGAAGCCGAGAATCTGATGGCTGATTCTTGATACGGTACGAAGCGACGTGGGACTGTCAGGTATGTATGACGGGTATCGACCAGTATATTAACTGGTTTCCTTGTTTCCGATGTTGTGCCATGCGCTTTCCTGTATCCAAGGTGGTTGTTCTTGATTCCCGATGGGATGAAGAGAGTTTTTGACGTTACCAAACGGTGGGTACGTGGTCGTGGTATATAATACACCTGAGTGAGAAGATGCTCGAGTGAGGAAAGCCTCAATCCACTCTGTCGCGGTGTCCCGCCATCCCTCCCAGCCATGGTTCTTCTGGTTTCTTATCTCCTCTCAGCGCTCGCTTGTACAGCGTTGTACTCCGCGGTCGGAACCGTCTCGGCGAGGAAAATAGATAGGAAGTACATTGAGGCCCTTCAACGGCAAGCTGCAGATAGGTTCAACCAGAACAAGCCTGCGGCGTCGTTCGTCGGTGGTAACGTTAGACTGAGCGCAGGTGTGAAGAACTTTACGTTTTCAAACCCTGCTGCGTCTGGTGAGTCTCTCTCCTCGTGCGAAGGAGGTCTCGGATCCGTGAGATATTGGGTAGTCATGTTGACTGTGGGGTGTAGCGTTTTATGTTGATGGGAAGACAATCCCGGAGGTCGATTGGGATGTTGGACCTAGTTGGGCGGGATTGTTACCCATTAGTGGGAACAAGGACGAAACGCGAAAGGTAAGCATTCGGTTGCAATTGGGTGCTTCGACTTGAGTGATGTGCGTGTGGATACTGAGGTGTCTTGGTAGCTGTTCTTTTGGTTCTTCCCACCCGGGCCGACAGGAAGCACCGATTCGTTGACGATTTGGACGAATGGAGGTCCCGGATGTTCTTCGTTTGAAGGATTACTTCAGGAGAATGGGGTACGAAATCTCATATCTCCTGTCCCAAGTGAACGACCGCCCTGAGGATCGAGATTTCTACGTTTTCTTTCTCTGAAGCCTTTCTCATGGTCTTGGGGTCAATACAAGCCCACGGTGAACCAGTACAGTTGGACCAACTTGTCCAGCGTGTTGTATATCGAGCAACCCGTCGGGACTGGTTTCTCTCAGGGAACGCCGAACATCAATAACGAAGATGATTTGGCTGCACAATTTGTTGGATTCTTGCAACAGTTCTTGGTGGTCTTCTCCGAGTTGAAGGGTAAGAAGACGTACCTAACCGGAGAGAGCGTACGTCCGGCGTTTTCTTTTTCTGAATCGTGAATGTTAAACATCATCCGGGTGTCACACAGTATGCCGGGAAGTATATTCCCTGTGAGTCGTGGTTCTGTATGTGCTCGCTGGAATCGTGCGCTGACCGCTTGCAGACATCGCCGACTACATTTACAAAAAGAAGGCACCTCTTGATCTGTCGCTGCAGGGAATTTGGATGGCCGACCGTGAGTAACATCTTCACACCCATCCTGCCGCATGGTTTACATTTGTTCCATCTAGCGGTGCTTGGGTGGGACGTCGTCCAAGATCAGATCCCTGCCGTCGACTTCGTTCACAAATACGAACACCTCTTTGCGCTCAAGTGAATTTCAATCTCTTTGAGAGCTGATGTTTGTTTTTGAGCCAATCTCCCATAGTCAAACGTTCTTAAGCTACCTCGACCAGAAGAACAAGGAGTGCAAATACGCCGGGTATCTGGCTGAACATCTCAAGTATCCACCTCAAGGCCTGCTCCCTTTGCCCGGAAAGAGCGTGGAGGCTGACCCGGGATGTGATCTCTGGACGGACATCTTCAACGCTGCCCTTTTGGTTAACCCCGCGTTCAACGTTTACAGGATCTTCGACGTGGTTAGTATCCTGTTACCCTCAGCCGTTTCGTGTGGGTGTCTGATTCGTTTGTAGTATCCTATTCTGTGGGATGTCCTGGGTTTCCCGTAAGTTGTCGTGATGTTCCTAAGTTGCATCGGTTAATGGTATTTTTCTTACAGGGGATCCTTCCCCAATGTCCAGTCCCCGATCTATTTCGATCGTGAAGACGTGAAGAAAGTTATTCACGCTCCCGCCAACCAGACCTGGCAAGAGTGTACTGACATTAACGTCTTCCCTAATGGAGATGCTAGTTTGCCGCCTGCGTTCACTGTGCTTCCCGGTGTCATCGAGAAGAGTGAACGGAGCGTCATCATCCATGGTTTGGGTGATTATGTATTGATCGCCGAAGGGGCTAGGGTCGTGCTGCAAAAGTAAGTGAAGTCACGACGAACACTGCGAGTTCTTGAAGTTGACCTTGTTCTTCCACCGTAGTATGACTTGTGAGTCCCCACGTTGGTTTCTTTACGTAGAGTGTTTCCTGAGCTCTTGATATTTCAGGGGGCGGAAAGCAAGGATTCCAGCAGGCACCGAAACTGGATAGCTTCATCGTCGACGGTATGGGTGCGATGGGTACCGTCCAAAACGAACGTAAGCTTGGGTATTACGAGGTCGTGCTCAGTGGTCACATGGTTCCACAATTCGCCCCTCCGGTGAGATTTCTCGCTTCCCGTTCCCTCCACTTGAGGGAGGCTAATTGCTCCGCGTTCTATTAGGCTGCGTTCCAGAGCATGCAGTGGTTATTTGGACTCAGGCAGAACCCTTGAATTACAATATAAGTTTTATTGTGTTAAATTTGTAGATAATTCTGATATCTTGAAATCGAATCCCCCGGTTGAAAAGCTGGTTAGCCAGACCACCCAAAATCTCACTGAGATTCCTCCATCATTTGCCGTGAGCTGAGCGGGCTCAGATTTCAGCTCAGATTGCAGAGATCGCCGAGCTCACTTTAAAACAAGTTTCGGCACGGCCGTCAATAGACATTTCTACTTATTGGAGGTCGAAAACGCTAGCGACAAGGCGTTTTTTTTTATGGTAAAATGTTTCTTCCGCGTGGTTATCAGTCAGTTGGTTAGGGCACATGCGACGTCCACGGTCTGTCAATAGAGGTTATCCAGCGGCCAGTCGGAAATTATGCTACGTGGGAATTAGTTTTGGTGATCGAGCTCAGATTTTGCGATGTGAGTTGATCGCTCACATCAGCTCAGCTCAGATTCCGAAAATTTGATCCGAAACACGAACACGTGACCAGAATATACGCGCTCCAGTGACTCCGCCGCGTCAGAAATAATTACGCGCTCTCAACCTCCACTCCCGATGGATAACCAGCCGAGCACGGTGCTGCAAAATACCACAAACGTATACGGCGATGGGACCACGCTTCATACGTTTTTTCAACCCCATAAACGACCTTCGAATGATGACGCGACTAGACCACTCAATAAGAAACCGAGGATAGGAGTGACTACGGAGAACCGGGAGGCTGAATCGCAAAGCCCTGTTGAGGGTGTCGTGGAGGAGGTGCGCGTGCCTAGAACGAACGTGTTCAATATGCTACGGAATATGTATCGGGTGAGAAATGCGCTTGTACAACCATCGAGTACGTATCCCGTTTTTGGAGGAACAGTGGGCGGAAGCTGAAAACTGGCATTAGTTCCAACGAACAGAATATTGGAGAGCTTCGTTTCATCAGAGAAGGCGGACACATTTCACTGTCATTCTGTCAGGGACGGTGTCTCGGTCTCGCCACCGTACACCTGTGCCTTCTCCAATGGTGAGGATAGATATTATACGGATGTTACAACATTGACCGAGAGTTATCCCCAGGCTCAAAACGTGGAAAAAGTGCTTTGTTGGCCGTCGCAGCCGAAGATGGTGCGGTTCACATACTCAACACCACAAGGCGGGAGGATTGGGACTATGGTGAAGATCTCCGTACTTATCCGTGCGTTAGCACTGATTGCCCGTTACAGAACCGCAACGAACCGTATTCGCTGCCCATTGCAATGCCGTATTTGACTTGAAGTGGCATCCAGATGATGAATACATCGCGACTGCTTCAGGTGACCAGACCATCGTCATCTCTTCCGTTCGTCACGAGAGCCGACTCGCCACTTTGGCTGGACACACGCAGTCTGTGAAATGCGTTGCATGGGAGCCAGAGAATGTAAATGTATTATGTAGCGGTGGCCGTGACGGGACAATCCTCCTCTGGGACCTCCGGGCAGGCGAGAACTGGAAGACGTCAACGGACCATGGGGAACTTGGGCCATGTTTGATTATCCCACATGCACACAAAGACTTTGGAACGAGATTTACGCCCAACGGGCGCAAGGTAGCAAGGAGTATCACCAGCCTGGTGTATGCTATCGGAAAGCCGTATTCGGTCATCAGTAGTGGGGCGTTCGATGGGTGTGTTAAATTTACTTGGCCTGCGGACCAATTTCTTACCAACCTCGATATAGAGTTCTGCGAGAATGGGACATCCGGCTTCCCGGTCAGAAGTCCAAGCTCCCAAAAAGACAGACCCGCCCCATCCAGATGTCTCCTCTGGATCCTACCATTGAATTTGACTCTTCCTCCAGTCGACGTGCGCGAGGTGTCACTAGCCTCTCTGTCGGTACTGGGCCTACGGAAGGCTTACTGTTCGCTCTGGCCAACGATTCAAGTATCCACACCTTCAGCACTGATACCTTGACTCCGCTTTCTTCTACATTCTCCCACGAGACGATGCGGACGAACTCATTTTACGTCAAGTCTGCGATTTCACCCTGCGGCAAGTGGATAGTTACAGGCTCTTCAGATCGGAAGGCTTTCTTGTACGATGTCAGCAACGCTTCAAGGAACTTCGAAATATCCTCATGGGAGGGGAAATGCAGCGTAGTTGAGTTGGGAGGGAACCGTTCCGAGGTTGGAGCTGTGGACTGGGGTCACGATATCTTCGCGACTTGTTGTGACAGAGCTGTCAAGGTTTGGAGACCGGACATTGAAATACGCAGGTCGTGCGAACGTGACCCCCAGGAGCAGAAGTGGAACTGGAGTTGGGCAACGAGCTTATGATCATGACCTGGGTTCCAAGAGTAGCAGTGCCGGTGTCGAGGGGATTTCGAGTGGTTGACAGGGTATTGGTGTATTTCTACGTTACCTTGCTTGCAAGGTTTCCCTGACCCCCCCTAAATTATAAGCGCGGACGTCTGACTATATGAACAATTTGCCTTATCGCGAGTATAAGTGACGTCCGAGGCTATGGCACACCGTCGCAAACGCGAGCGCAAGTTCTTGGTGTCTGAAGCTAATACCACGACCAGTGTAATAACCCAAAGTTCCTTTTTATGTCGTGGAAGGCTTTCGCGGGTTCAATATGCGAGGTGGAGAACGGGGTGGAAAGAAACCATGGTAGGGAATGATTAATGAACATTTGGACTGCTAGATATCAAACGAACATTCGGGACTAAAGAGAAGTACACTCATACAGCCATGTCAACGGTGGCCATTCACCCTGGTCAGGGGATGATACAATCACATTGTGGGAGTATCAAGTCGAGACAACCGCTAAAGTGACCTAAAGTGGGGGAGGATTTCGAGGATAGACCCCTTTGCTGTGGGCCCACCGTTCCTGTTAACTCGATAGAATACCTTGCATGGATGACAACCGGTATCATATGGATGAGTAGAAAATCCTGAATCAAATTCCTTCCCAACCTTCCCAGCCGAGTAGACTAGGAAGTTTCGCCGAGAAAACTCGCTTGCGCCAACTAATATGAGTTGCCTCCAGCCACTTTGCGCAATCTGCGCAGACAATGTTTCCCAATGAGGGGGCAGACAGCAGATCGCCTTCATCCCTCCCGGCCATGACGTCGAAGATCTTATTCAACGCTTCCATCCTCTGTTCTGCACGATTGATGCCAACGTTCAAGGTGCATGCACTCTCCGAGCATACTCCCATGTTCGGAACGTACACGATAGTGTGTGCGGCGACAATACCCGCTCGCCGCATTTTCCCCATGCCGTCTACGATAGACGCGAGGGTTAGACGTGGGAGCACCGTACCGGGTTCGTCGCTGGCAAGTGCGGAAGGACCACCTAAGCCAGCTCGATAGGCAGCGAATGGTAATGCGAACTTGATTCTCTGCTCCAAGAACAGCTTCAGAACCGCATTGGGATGGGGTCTGGGTAGCCCGAAAACATCCTCGCCAAGGACCTTCGTCGTTTCGAAGTCCTCCCATTTGGTAGGGTACGCACCCTTGAGGTCCTCGACAAGTCCCTCGCGAGCGTCGGAGAAACCGTACTTGGTCGCCATCCGAAGGAGGGATATGAATGTGGCGAACTCTGGAACCTTGTTCCTTGCCGGGAACCTGTTCAACAATCAACGGCAAGTTCGCGGGGAACCCACTTTGGTAGTAAGAGAGACCCACCCTGGCATGTAAATCATCTTCAATAGGACTGCGAAATCCTCGACGCTATCTGTCAGGGTGATCCGGGCGCATCCTTCCGGCATTGGTGCATGAAGCAGCGCCTGCTGAGAGAGGATGTCTCGGAGTTTCGAGGAGGCAAACGAAATGATGGTGGAGTGAACCCGGAACAATGTGTCTCTGCATAGGATCTCAACGTTTCCATCTTGGAAGTAGAAAGTCTCATGACGAGTGGTTATCCGTTCCCCGCTGTCCTCCCCGATGCCGTCGTCTAATTCAGTGGGGGTTAAGTCGGAGATAGTGGAGATGCTCAACGTGGGGGAAGACACTGCTGGGTCACGGACATCGGCGAATGTAGTGGAGGTGGACTCCGCGACCTGCGCTACTGAAATAGGTTCCAAATATCGGAAGACGGAGGAAGGGGAATCAATGCTAGTATGAGCGGCGGGGAGATCCTGGGAAACGAAGGCAACGGGAGTTTCGACCTCTGCTGCAGACACTTCAACAGCGGCAGCATTCCTTTGTTCTTTCTCTCTGTGCTGCAACCACGTAGCATGAGTTGTGCGAAATTCCTGGTTCACAAGTTAGGTTCTAATGCGAGGTATTAAGACGAGAATCACACTGTACATTCAATTTCTCTGCATCCAATGGATACAATTTATCCGATCCCCCTATTACCCCAAGCGGGATCGGGGCGTCCAATCTTTCAAAGCAGGTCCGAACATCCTCAGGTTCAAGGAGACCCTGGAGTAAGGTATTTCCTGCGGTGATGAACAATTGGTAGATGGCTTTGGCCCTGATAGCCAGCTCCAGGTCGTCTTTTTGATAGGTCGTTAACGGTTTGACGAGGTGTCGACGCACGAGTTCGTGGTCCAGCAGACCGCGTTCGATGAGATGACCCACGAACGATGCCGCATGTATAAAGCCGGGTGATCCGCCACTCGTAACCGAGTTATCGGAGTGATAACAGTAATGATTCCACTGAAGGCGGTCCGCTGAAGCAACTGCAAACCAGCGAAGAATGTGAAGGCACAAGTCGTCGACGAAGGATCTGACTTGCTCGGGACGGTGGGGTGCGTCGCGAAACTCTTTCAAGAATCGTGAAACCTCCCACCCGGAATCGACACTTTCCCATGCCATGGACGAGACAAGTTCCGCAAGGCTTTTGGCCGTCGTGAACCGTTCGATGATTGCATAATCGATCCAGTATTCGATCTTCGGCGCGATCTCGTCGTACGTTGATGGAGAGAGACTGTGTAGCAAGCCGCGGACATTCGCAGCAATACCAAGCTGGCGATTATGATAACCAGGTCCGTTGGGCATGGTTGTGGCTCGATGAGAAGTGTGGCTGGCGTATAGCTTGCGTCAGGAAATGAGGTGTCTTCTTATTCACTTATCCTGCTTATTCGATCTTATTTTTGACAAGTCTCCGCCATTTAGACCCTTCTAAAACGTCAAAATTCGGACTTGGATTATAAAATGAGGATAAGTGTCATAAATGTCGAATAAGCGAGGAATAAGCGTTCTTCGTGTCTCCTCATGTTAGCGATACGATGCGGCGCCTGAAATTGGTATGTAGCGTTAGGGTTAAGGCGGCCGCGGCCGAGTTGGAGCGCCTCCGTAAAGCATGTTATGAATGTCTCTTAATTCTCTTCGCGGGTAAGCGTTCCCAGGGAATAGACGTCGGCAACCTTGGTGGATGCCAGGGGACGTGCGTTTCCTTCAAGTTACCAGAGTAGACTGTTACATGGCAAACAAGGTTTCTGCCGACATCAAGTCGGCATTTTTCTAGTACTGTATTAAGGCGCAGTATTCGGTTTACGCGTATATGACCCAGTTTCTCGACCTCAGTGGAAGGTGCCAGCATGGGCTCTTGAATGTTTCCCACGAGCCACGTGGGCGACGCGCGTTCTGTCTTATCCCAACTCTGTGGTGGTATATAAGCCCGGGTCGTTCATTGCTGCACCGAGTTACCGTTAATCCCCGTCTACCAACATCCTAATACCTTCACCATGGCCGATCCCAGTGGCGCTCCTCCTCAACCTGGCCCAAACGATACCGCGACCGCTATCTTGCGGACGAAGAAATCGTACGGAGTCCCACTTCATCGGACCTCGCAACACCTCTGACACCGTTCTTCGTAGCCCCCATCGTCTCATTGTAGACGAGGCCACTTCCGATGACAACTCTGGTGAGTACCTCGGCCCCAATTCTGGATGTATGCTTGACAATATGATGCAGTCGCCACTCTCAACCCAGCCACGATGGAGACGCTGCAGCTCTTCCGAGGGGACACTATTATCGTCCGGTACGTTGGGTTTCACAGATTCAAGAGCCGCTGTTAATAATATTTGCAGTGGGAAGAAGAGACGTGACACCGTCCTCATCGTTCTCAGTTCCGATGATGTTGAAGAGGGAAGGATCCAAATTAACAAGGTCGCCCGAAACAACCTTCGGGTGAAGCTGGGAGATGTCGCAAATGTTCACCAGTGTCCTGACATCAAATACGGTAAACGCGTCCACATTCTCCCCTTCGACGACTCCATCGAGGGTCTTAGTGGCAACATCTTCGATGTCTACTTGAAACCATACTTCTTGGAGGGTAAGTGTTTTGTTGTGAGCAATCTAGGGTATACCCTCACGTGGGCTCTAGCATATCGACCTGTCCGCAAGGGCGACACCTTCCTCGTCCGTGGTGGAATGAGGACCGTAGAGTTCAAAGTTATCGAAACTGATCCGGCCGAGTATTGTATTGTGGCCCAAGACACTGTCATCCACACCGGCACGTATCTTGTATCCCACTAGATCTATCTCACCTACTAATATCCACTTCAGAGGGTGATCCTGTGAAACGAGAGGATGAAGAGTCGAGCCTGAACGACGTTGGCTATGATGACATCGGTGGTTGCAGAAAGCAAATGGCACAGATCCGTGAATTGGTCGAACTTCCCCTTCGCCACCCACAGCTTTTCAAGTCGATTGGTATCAAGCCACCTCGAGGTATTCTCATGTACGGTCCACCTGGTACGGGTAAAACCCTGATGGCCCGAGCTGTTGCCAACGAGACTGGTGCTTTCTTCTTCCTCATAAATGGTCCGGAAATCATGAGTAAGATGGCTGGAGAGAGTGAGAGTAACCTACGAAAGGCTTTTGAGGAAGCGGAGAAGAACTCACCGGCGATCATCTTTATTGATGAAATCGACTCGATCGCTCCAAAGCGTGAAAAGGTTAGCAGCTCTATTTTGCCCGAGCTTCTTTAGCCTAATTTTTTGTCAGACCAACGGAGAAGTCGAACGTCGTGTGGTTTCTCAACTTCTGACTCTCATGGATGGTCTCAAGGCTAGGTCAAACGTCGTCGTCATGGCCGCCACTAACAGGCCAAATTCAATCGATCCCGCCCTTCGTCGTTTTGGTCGATTCGATCGTGAGGTCGACATTGGTATCCCTGATCCTACTGGCCGTCTCGAGATTCTCCGAATTCATACCAAAAACATGAAGCTCGCTGATGATGTCGACCTCGAGCAGATTGCCGCCGATACGCATGGTTACGTCGGTTCCGATATTGCTGCTCTCTGTTCGGAGGCAGCCATGCAACAGATCCGAGAGAAGATGGATCTCATCGACCTCGAGGAAGATACGATTGATGCAGAGGTTTTGGATTCGTTGGGTGTCACTATGGAGAACTTCCGTTTTGCCTTGGGAACTTCGAACCCCTCTGCCTTGCGCGAGACTGTTGTGGAGATTCCGACCGTTACTTGGAACGACATTGGTGGATTGGACAAGGTCAAGCAGGAGTTACAAGAAACTGTGCAGTACCCCGTCGAGCACCCCGACAAGTTCCTCAAGTACGGCATGTCTCCATCAAAGGGTGTCTTGTTCTATGGTCCTCCGGGTACCGGTAAGACGTTGCTCGCCAAGGCCATCGCTAACGAGACCCAGGCGAACTTTATCAGTATCAAGGTAAGTTCGTATTCTCATAGGTTCGAGAGCTCTTGTTCTAACCAGTGATCTTAGGGTCCTGAACTACTTACCATGTGGTTCGGTGAGTCCGAAGCCAATGTCCGTGATGTCTTCGACAAGGCCCGTGCCGCTGCTCCTTGCGTCATGTTCTTTGATGAGTTGGACTCGATTGCCAAGGCCCGTGGTGGTTCCGCCGGTGACGCTGGGGGTGCTGGAGACCGTGTGCTCAACCAGATATTGACGGAGATGGACGGTATGAACCAAAAGAAGAACGTCTTCATCATTGGCGCTACCAACAGGCCAGACCAGATCGACCCCGCTCTCCTTCGCCCTGGTCGTCTCGATCAGTTGATCTACATCCCGCTTCCGGACGAGCCTTCACGTCTTTCGATTCTGAAGGCTGCTCTCAGGAATTCTCCTGTTGCTTCGGATGTCAACCTTACCTTCCTGGCCAAATCAACTCACGGGTTCTCTGGTGCCGATCTCACCGAGGTTTGCCAGAGGGCTGCCAAGTTGGCTATCAGGGAGAGTATCGAGGCTGACATCAGAAGGGTTCGGGAGAGGAAGGAGCGTGAAGAGGCCGCTGGAGATGAGGTGAAGATGGAGGAAGATGAGGAAGAGGAGGACCCCGTTCCGGTCATCACTAGGTCCGTATTATTCACAGCTCATGGCCAATCGTCCCATTGATCTCATCTTTTTAGGGAGCACTTCGAGGAGGCTATGAAATACGCTCGCCGCTCCGTCTCTGATGCCGACATCAGGCGGTATGAGATGTTTGCTCAGAATCTCCAACAATCCCGCTCGTTCGGCAACAACTTCAAGTTCCCCGACGGTCCAGGCGACGCCTCTGGGGTCGGTACCGCTAATACTGGTGGAAACGCCACATTCGGTGACGACGGTGGAGATGATGACCTCTATGCCTAAATCACGCTACTGTCGTTCTCTTACCCCCTTCGTTTTTATTTCCTTGATTCTCTTCCCTTCGCTGGAGTAAAATAGATAAGGCGCTCGATGTACTACTATCATTAGCAACGAATGGGCACGAATAAAGAACCATCGTCCTTACACTTTGACCGCCTCCTTTTAGTGTATGGGGGGGCCAGGATGAGGGTTGATGTAGAAGCTGTCAAGTGGAAGGTCCTGTGTATGTACGATGAGTGTCGCCTGCTCCCCATGTCAAAGAGTTCGTGAATATATTATGCCCGAGAGATATGACCTAGTGTATGTGGTGGCTGGCTTCTGCCTCCTTTCCATCTGTAGGTGTAGATTGGTCGGGGGGATATTCGCTCGCGTGTTTATTGGCCGTGGTCTCTTTGGGTGGCGGTTGGGCAGAAGTCTGTTCGACGTCCATAGCATCCTCGTCCTCGTTCTTCTTTGCGCCTTCGCCTTTGACGTTTTCAACGTCTCTCATCTTCATCTGTTCTTCAGTGTGTACTGGCGGCGCGACGCCAGCCGCTACGGTTACAGGAGGCTTCGTCGGCTCCTCAACTTTCTTCACTGTAAACAACGAACGGTTAGGTCTCGCACGACCAACAAACGTTCCCACACTGACCTGGTTCGTCTTTCGTTACTCTCTTTTGAGTATCCCGTAGGAGGCTCTTCAAGCCAGCCCTGACTTCGGAGGGGTACAGCCTATCTGACCTTGCACGGAACTCGCCAACAGCACGTTCAACGAGAGGATACCTTGTTTGGTTATAAGTATGAAGGTTTGAGGGACCCCAAAGGATATATATTACTATCCTTACCTATCGAGTTCTGCTATGAGCTCTCGGTGAACCGCCTCTTGGGGCAGGTACTCAAGTTTACGATCCGCCTGCAACTTTTGGCGGGCGATGTCCTCGACTCGAGACAGTAGAGGCCGAACAGCCTCCTGCGTACCAGGTATTGAACCTCATGCCATCCGTTAAACAGGAAAGGCAGTAGAAACTTACACTTCTCTGGAAATCTGATAGCATTTCTCGTCTAAGGCGGTCGAATTCACCAGATTTCTTGTACCTAAATCCATCCACGCGTCAACGACCGTCAGCCGAACAGTCAGCCCGGACGCTTACTCTGCGACCAGCTGTGCTGGATTCATTATGGACATACTGGTTTCGACGATGTCATGTGTAGCCACACGGGGCAAAGTCGTGATGGAGATCGCCGAAAACCGAAACGCCGCGAGCGATCGGCCGCGATCGGCCCAACTACAGTCACCGTGGTCTCTCCCCAAGGCTCTCCCTCCCTCTCCCCTCCTCCTCTCCAACTATCCGAATCCGGAACCAAGCGTTTGCGAACCGTGTATGCTACTGACGGCAGTCATTGCACTCGTCGGACTCATAGTTGGATATCACATCGAGCGGATTCAGTTGGACCGGGAATTAGAAGCAAATTTAGATCCAGAGGCAGAAGATTACGACGAGATGACCACTCCACATGATTCCCCAGAGTTGAGGAATGATTTGCTCTTGCGGGCCGCTCGAGGTATGGTATTCTGGTCTTATACTAATGTAGCTGCAGATCTAAATGATGTTTAGGTGAAGTGACGGAAAGGGCACCGGTCTGGGTCATGAGACAAGCCGGTCGATATCTACCCGGTGCGAGCCGCCGAGGTCACCCCCAAATCATGAAAGAACCTAACCACGTGGTTTTCGTTCTTGTGTAGAGTTTCGTGCTGTTCGTGAGAAACATGGATTTTTCGAAATCTGCAGGACACCTCACCTCGCGTGCGAGATCACCCTCCAACCAATCCGTAGATATTCCGGGTTAGTGGACGCTGCGATCATCTTCTCTGATATTCTCGTCGTTCCACAAGCGATGGGTATGGAGGTGATCATGAACCCCGGTCCACACTTCCCGGATCCCTTGAGCACTCCAGAAGACGCCCATACGAAACTACACAAAGTCGTGGACGTGGAGAAGGAGTTGGGATACGTGTTTGAGGCCATAACGTTGACGAGGAAAGAACTCAAAGGCGAGGTTCCTTTGATTGGTTTTGCTGGTGCACCGTGGACCCTATTTGCCTACATGATCGAGGGTGGAGGGAGCAAAACGCTGCGGGAGGCCAAGAGTTGGCTGTACCTATACCCTTCGGAATCGAAGGACCTACTTCACAGGATAGCGGAGGTCTGTGTGGAATTCCTTGTCGGTCAAGTGAAGGCCGGGGCACAGGTAAATGATTTGTAGATGATCTCGCCCTGATTGACTTGGGCCGTTCCGTCCCACAGCTCCTTCAAGTTTTCGACTCTTGGGCCGGTGAACTCTCACCCCACGATTTCGCCGAATTCTCGTTACCCTCCCTCCAGTACATCGCCGCCGAAGTTCGTCAGCGACTAAAGGCCCAAGGGCTCCCAATCGTTCCTCTCACCCTCTTTCCCAAGGGAGCCAACGGTTCCCTGAAAAAAATCGCTCAGACCAGCGGTTACGATGTGATCGGGCTGGACTGGTGCATTGAACCGTCCGTTGCTCGGGAAACCGTCGGTCCAAGTGTCGCGTTACAAGGAAACCTGGATCCGAACGTGCTGTACGGCGGGAGAGAAGCGATCGAGCGGGGGGTTGAGAGGATGTGCGAAAGTTTCAAAGGTGGTGAAAAGACAAAAGCGTGGATCACTAACTTGGGACATGGTATCACGCCAGGAGTTAACCCTGAGGATCTCAGGTTTTTCTTTGAATGCGTGCACAAATACTCGACGAATTAGTTTTCACCCATTTTGTGGGCATATAATGGAACAATGATTTTCACTTCTAGTCTTCAAATCAGCTCGGATGCATTTCCTGATCGGACCACCATGTGAATTCAGGTTACCACGAAAAAACAACAAAAAGGAGCACAACAAAACCGAGATTTAAGTACAGAAGATTATTCTACAGTATACAGTCCGTGGTACCGCTATTCGCAGTAAAATGTCTGGATACCATGAAGAGGCGATCAACGGCATGGAGGGAATAAATCGAATCAATAAGGAGAGTGATTCCCAAAGTACAACAGTGGTTGGTTTGTGGAGAAAGGAAGTCGAAAAGCGGACTTGTACACGCCAGGAGCGGTGTTGACATTTACAGGGGGAAGGTGTGAAGGTGGGGAGTTGCCAGGGCAAGGAGGTAGAGGGTAATGGACAAGTGCCAAACCGTCAAGGCAGCGGGGGATGATGGTGGGGACAATTGGTATCGCGGGTCACCATCGATGACCTGGACTCATTCCGTTAGTAAAGACCGTCACGACCAATAAATGAAAGAGATAGCTTACCAGAAGGACCACACGAAGTCGATGGGAGAGGTATATGGCGAGTTGCTTAGGCAATAACACAGCCGCCAGAGGATGAAACTCCACTGGTCTCGTATTCCGTGGGGGTTTCAACTTCCTCAGACCTGGCGGTAGAGGGGTAGTGAGAAGCGAAGTCGAGGGAGGCGAAGGCGTCCATTGCAATCGAGTTTGTTGCAGAGGAGTTTATTGCAAGGGGGTGTTAAAAAACTCAAGAGCTTGAGAAGGACGAAGGGGGTTGGTGATTATCTGGTCATTCTAGGTCCAGCTTTTATATGCGTCGACCATGCTGTGCGTCAGGATCCGACAATAAAATTGAGGAGAGTGGTCCAGTACAAATTCTAGTTCAGGCCAAAGCGTGTCGTCAGGGGTCAGGCGGGTTGATGAAGACGTATTGGGCGTTACTCGCCGGTGCGGGAACAGATGGAGGAGACAAGACAATAGTTTGACCTCGTTGAATCACCCCGACAAGTGCGACATTGACCCCAAAGCGGAAATGGCGGATCATCACCAACACCGAGAGGGTGTAAAACAAAAGAAAGTGAGAAGACCCAGTGTGAAACCCACTTCGACGAGCGATCAATGTTCAGTCGCGAGGCAGACACTTTATTGTTTTAACGGGCCGACGATGCTTCATATCGTTCCCTATATCCCACCCAAGACCCGCGGGGATAGAGAAAAAGAAGGCGACGAGGAGAAGTGAATTCAAGCCCGTAACCCATTTGGACTTATTTCCCTGAGCGTATTCGCCAGAGCTAGACTTTTCCTGAGTCGTCTGATTGAGGGTCCGAGCGAGTGACGGTCGTGCGCAAACCAGCAAGCGCTTAATCTCACGACCTTATTGTCTTTCGCGGGGCTTGCGCCATGTGGGAAATTTGATCGGACTTTGCAAGACCGTTTTTCCTCTTTCCGCTTCCGCGTCGAGTTAATTCCTTGATTTCGGTTTGGTCGTCAGGACAGTCCGGTTCTGGAAAGGGATTTTCTTTGGCTCATCGGTGGGGACGTTCGCCTCCAGGCTTAGACCTTTATCGCTTTACTACGACAAGAAAACGGGGGTAAATGATGTCCTCAAGCGGCCCTCTCTTCCGAGTCGATCCCTCAGCTTTCGACAGAACAAAAGGACGGCATCTCGGAAGGTACTGGTGCCGTCAAACAGATGTATCGGCTTGATTTTCACAGGCACTCTTCGACTTTGATATAGGTACGTAGATCCGTGAGAACTTAACATCTAGAAAGGACGCCACTGAACGTATAACACCCTCTGCACAACAAGACAAATGCTGAGCCTGACATGTGATTGGCGTACTTACAATATACCCTCCCTCGCAGGCGAACGAACATCGTGGGTGGGGTCTAGAGTGTGCTAAACCTCTTATTGTTCTCGCAAAAAAAAATTCCACTATACGAACTCGTTCCTGACACTGATAACGGTGAGTGATCGGCTTCCACACCATAATCTCCCCCCTGGGATTCGATGCCCATAGTTAGGTATGCACTTATCGGAACCCTCGAAAGGTAAGTTTGCGTATACCTCTACGTGTTAACTTTGTACTTACCGAAACGCCTCCGGTCCCGCCTCATTGGAAATTCGATCTTCTGAAATGTAGATAAAGGTTGGAGCACAAAACCCGCAATATGGTTGGTTCGGAGTACGCTGAACCGAAAGCCTTCAGCAGAAATCTTTCTGGAGCGAACATGACCGATACGCCCGAATGCGAAAGGCATGACCATAGTCCAAACTCGATATCTACGGTTTAGATGATCAACGTTCAACGTCTGCCTCGAGGCACAGCCCCTGGAACTGTGCACCTGGGAATTCGTTATCAGTCAGCAATCCACGGACGAGCACGGGAGCCGCATCATGTGTCCACGATTAAGCCCACTCACAGACCTCACACACGCTCATCATCTCAATCAACCATCCTTTCGGTCCCGACATAACCTCCCTAAGAAATCGCACGTTCATCCAAGACCACATTGCCCACCGAGAATGCAGACTATTCCTTTTCCAACCAACAGCTACAGCATGGTGTTAGGCACCGATTGCACGGACCGACGATCCACTCTCAAAATGGCCCCAGATGAATTTGTTATTGTTAAATGAACAGACCTGATCTGCGGTACGGAAAGATGCGGTAAGTAGTGGAAAGATCTATCAGGCGCGTGTGTATGGAGAGATTGATATGGTCGCTCGGTCACCCACTGTGCTATGATCATATCATTGATCAACGAGAGGATAGACATCCAAAACGCTCAAGTGAGTGATGAACGTAGGACGTAGTAGCATTGGTGGTGTAGAGAAAGGAAAGTCGATAGCAGGGTACATGCTGGGGTATGTGAAAGCGAGAGAGAGATCATGGGCGGTGAAGGACGATAAACCAAGAGTCGTCACACGGCTGAAATTGTAGAGCGAGGGGGATGGGGAGGGAGGATGGAGACAAGGGGCAGGGGACAGTGTACGTCAAGTGAGAAACGAATGAATAGATGATGAAGCGCTTGAAACCAGGTCAAACAATAGTTATGGGAAAGTGGCACGGGGGAAGCGCCTATATGGTATGCCAAGGATATGTATGCAGTGACGAATCAACAAGGAAAACACTTGGATGCTTGGATCTTGATTGAACAAATATGACGATGTGCTACGAAAAAGGGCAAGCAGCATGCGGTGGGAACATAGGATGAAGAGCGAGCCACGCGGGATTCGGGATCCGGCCGCAGCCAGCAGGACCACGCTTCAGCGCTATGGGGAAGGGGGGTCAGAAGACTTGACGGCATTCAAGCCTCACTGAAACTACTCCTTCTCCTCCTCGAGCTCCTCAAACTCGGTTTCTCCGTCCGACTAGTGGGTATCGAAACCGCTCCAGCGTTCTCAGAAACCCACGCAGAGCCCTCCTTCACCCCACCCAACCCTACACTCCCGCTCCTGTTCACCGAACGCGTCCCGACGGCCAGGTCACAGAGGGAGTTCGAGGTCTGATGGGTGGGCCTCTTCCCCACCAGTGTGGGAAGTCTCGAAGGCAGGGTAGGCGAACTGGGGACAGGAGTTTTCTGCGTGCCCTTTTTCGTCGTGGTGGTATTACTGTTGGAATTAGGGTTCTCATTGAACTTGGTATTGGTGTTTATCGGCACAGGTTTTGACGTTGTGCTCCTGGTAGTCGTCCCGTGAGCCAATCTGGGTATCTTGTTTGGTGGCTGCACGCTACTGATAGGCTTCGTGCTCTTCACTGGACTCCCAGTGGTGAGATTATTCGCCTGCCCCGATGCGAGCTTGTTCTTCGCGTTCGTGGTTGATCGGGTAACCCTGACCGGTCGCTGTTCCGAAGCCGCAACTCTCGTAGTTGGCGCAGCAGAACGAGGAGCGGTCTTCTTGACTTTCTGCGGCCGAACTGAAGTCGTGGTATTGGTGGTCGTGGTTGTGGTCGTCACCGCGGGGATTAATGGGAAGAGCTCTTCATTTCCCTCCTCTTCCGAGTCGTTCGTGCTTTTCCGTTTAGCCAAGGGAGTTTTGCGGGGTTGTCCGGGTGGGGAGACAAGTTTCGCCTTCTCCTGGGCAGCAGCAACATGCTTACTCGGAGTCACAGGCGGTAACGGCCTTGTGAGGATCGTAGTGGCAGTCGTTGGCGAAGCCTCATTCATCTCTTCGTCCTCGGCAGGGGGAGTAGCAGGGGCAACAACCTTCGCAGCAGCAGCAGCGGCAGTGAGGGCAGCAATTTGCTGTGCTTGAAGTTTCTTCATCTCGTCTACTGCAGCCCACTTCGCCCATTCTAGTTGCTTGAGGTACATGTATTGCTGTTGCGGGCCGACGACCGTCCCGGGACGGACGATGCGCATGAAGGCAATAGCCTCTGTTGCAGTAAAACCAAACTTCCAGATCAGATAAGCTCCTATCAGGGTCCCCGTTCGCCCAAGGCCAGCTTTACACTACAAACGAAAATTTAGTGTCCAGTCTCGAAAGCCCTGTAGCATTTGCAGTAAATAACTTACGTGAACGGCGACAACACCTCCAGCTTCTATAACTTCATCCGCCATGTCGATGAACTTCCTCACAATTTCGTCGGTGGGGTTTGTCCCATCGTCGAAGTAGAGTTCGACATGGTCGATTGACCGATCGATGAACATCTGACGATCATACAGCTCGTTATTAAGCCTAACGACGAGCTTGACGTTTCTCTGCTCGAAGTAGTCAAGACAATTCAAGAAAGGTTGGGGTAATTTCCTTTCCAGTGCGTGCCTGGATGGACTGGGGCTGGTTTGGTCGTTCTTCTCCTTCTGTTTCTTGATCCAATTGGGATCAACCGGGGAAGCGAAGGCGATGAAGTTCGGCGTTATCCAGTTCCAGTCACCGTTCTCGACCTTCTCGTAGCACTCATAGTCATCGAGGTTGAATTCTGAGAAATCGCACAATCCGCATTGGATGGCTTTCCAGATGCCCCAAAGACAGTCTTGGATGCTTAGGTTAAAGTCGGACCGACCTTTTCCTGCATCACGGAAGCAGAGGAACTCGAGCTCTGCGATAGGTTGGAAGGCCTCCCAGGGTGTTCGGCGATGAACAACCATCTGTCGGCGAAAAATGAGCGTGAATATCGGTGAGCGGGAGTAGGGTGTACGTGAACAGGGTGACGTACAATATAGAGAGCTATTAGTAACGCAGCGTTGGCTTTCTTCCTCGGATCACTCGACGAATAGAATACCAACCGATAAGGTGCTAGTTCCTTATCCTACCCCACGAACATCACGTTTAAGCACCCTCTTGCACCAACAAGCAATCGGAACACAAAGGCACACTAACCTCAAGCAACTCGTGTATCAGGATGCACGCCCTATAGACCATCGCCATGTTCAACGGACCCCAGTCTTGGTAGAACGAAAGATAGAATAGGTCGTCGTCGAGGGTGAAATAGTAGTACAACGCTTGAGAGTCGGCTTCGGGAGCGGGTTCGGTCCTGGACCCGCTAGCACCGTGGCCGGCGCCTCGGATGGGGGGAGGTTTGAACTCTGAGCCGCAGGTGTTGAGGTGCTGTGGTTTGGGTAGAGACTCGGGGAAGCTGGTAAAGTACAACCTACGAGAGTAGATAAGCCGACGAATCAGACGAGAGGCGACCTGGGATCGAAACGCCACTGGACCAGAAGGACAAAGCCGCAGGAGACAACGCGCGTGAGGGAGAAAGGATGGGTTACCTTTCCGCGAACTTTGAGAGAGGCTCGCAGTTGAGCGTGCTTGTGGGCATGTTTCGTTTGGACGTCAAACCGGCGATCTTGCTGGGATGGAAGAAAAAGAGAATTTCTGCGGGGGAGGGTAAGCAGAAACCAGATGAGGGTGTGGTTCGTGTGCGGTAGGAGGGAGGATCACTGATGGCTTCCCACGATTGCAACGTCTCTCTCCTTTGCCAGCGACCATGGCAAACGCTTCCGCAAAGAAAACGGCCGCAAACAATGAGCGAGCCATCTCTAACTTACGACAGGGTCTGCTCATCGCCACGATACTCTCCACCCTCATCCGAGCCATCTTCCGCACAAAATCTCTCTCACCCACCCAGTTCTCCTTCTGGATACACATCTTCTCACACATACCCTCCACTCTCATCGCTAGGTATCTGGCCGAGATAGGGGAACCAAAGCGGTCCGACATAGGGGAGTTAACTTCACCCGGGGAGGACCTTAACCAACCAGGCGTAATCGAATGGTGCTTCGACATTATCTATGTTACTTGTAAGCGTACTGCCTACTCTCAGATTCTTCTCTTTCAAATAGTATCTTGTAGGGACGTGTCAAGTTGGAAGCGCAATATTTGGCGAAAAGCTCTGGTGGTTAGCTGCAGTCGTAAGCCCCAGCTCTCCATCTCGCACTACTCGGTCTAAATTGCAGCCGGCACATCATAGATCCCACTATATGCACTCTACAAAATCTGGACGTCGTTCCTCAGGCCATATCTTGGCTTTGGGAAATCCTCTGATTCAGCCGATAAGACAGAAAACAATCCCCCTCAGCAAACGAGCAAACGACAGGAGAAACTTAAGAAGCGCAGCGAACGGGGAGACCCTCGTGTCCAGACCAAAACTGTCAAGAAGCAGGAGTGAGCAGGAGTATAGTGTACATGATACATCCAGCATGGCATGTCGTGTCGTATGTCATCATGATGTGCCGAGCTTCCAGCGTTTTCGTTGGTAGCCAATCGCCTGTCCATTCACGATCGCGCCGAGCAGTTTCGCATCTTCGTCATCGGGGTTGACCTCTGTCGCGAGCATGAGACTTCTCAGCGATTCTTGCACGAGAGCCGCATTCTGTAGTTTCTTTTCGAGTGATTGTACGGCAGCCTTCTTCATCGGTGCAACCTGGGGAAACGAGTTCAATGGATCGAAAACCACATGAACGGGGAAGTCATACCGGTGTTCTCAAATATGTATGTTTTGGAGGTAGGGCAGGTGTATAATGAGGTATACTCCTCAGTGTTGCGGGTATGACCAAGCCGGGTTCATCTTCATCCGAATTGACCATGCGTGGCAGAGGAGGTGTAGGTTCAGGTAGCACAAGGGTCGCAGCTTGGATGTGGTGTGGATCTATGGGTGGTAAAGTCATCACGTACTAAGCAGATCAAAGAAAACCACACACCTGATGCCTTTCGCTTTTTACCTCTGGATCCTCCGGCAACTTTCTTGAGTTGCTCCGGATCCACATTCCGTTCTTTACACGCCAACAACAGATCCGTGACAATGGGTCCTGACCTATTCGCGAGATTCGCGAGTTCGTGCGCCCTTTCAAACAACATCTTCACGTCTATGTGAGGAATTAGGAACATGGTCCGTGATCTCAACATCGGGTACGTACATTCGACAACTTCTGCTTCCAGCTTCTTCAACGCACCAGATTCACTCCCATCAAAACCTGCGTTTTTCAATCTAGCAAGCGCTAACCTCTCGATGGCCTTGGTCGCCACCTCCGGATTGATCGATGAATAATCCGGTGGGGGAGGAGGTTCAGCTGGACTGGTCGGACGCGCGTACAAAGATGAATAGGCTTGTCCATAATACGACGAATAGGATGTTGTATACGGCAGCGTTAGTCCTGATAGCCCACTCATGGCCATCGTGGATGTGTACGGTGGGACGGTGTACGTCCCATACGAATACGGTCCCGAACCAGAGGCATAACTCGTCGTTGTGGTCGAGTACCCTGAGGCATTGAACGTCGTGGTTGTGGATTGGATTGGCTGGATTGGGGATGTGTACACGGACGTTGTTGGAGGTGTGTAAGGAATTGTGGTGTAAGATGAACCCGACATGGTGACCGTCGCGGTGATGGTAAGTCTCGATCAATCCACCTTCCCGCTCGGCGACGCTGACTGGAATTGTGGCTAGGACGTCCCTTAAGGATGTGGACCGGTCGAGAGCCGGGCTCCGATTCCATGCTCATCCTTCTTTTAAAATAGGAAGATGGTCACAGCAATCGGGGTCAAATAACACTGAAAGGAACACGAACACTTGGATGATGGGTACGAGATGTGGGGAACTGTCTACAAAACAGTAATGCGGAATCCACCGGGCGCGCGATGTATGGATCTGGGCAAGGAAAACATTCTGACGGGTTCATCTCTGGGCCAATGGGAGAGCGTGGACAGTGTGCATCCCTGCGCTATTCAACATCGCTCATCCCATCCAATAGCTTCCGCGCCTTTTCAAACCTCCTCCGTGTTCGTTCTACATCTTGATTTACGCGAAAGTAGTACGCACCAACTTCAGCCGGAGTAAATTGGAATGCTGCAGCAATCTCTTTGACACTAGCGTGATGTTCGATACTGAAACGGCAAAAAACGTCAACGAGTAGTGTAAGGTACAAGGGTCAAAGGCAACACGCCAGCAGAGGGGCCGGTCAGGGATGGACGATAACAGAGTGACTGGACTGGAAGACGTACCAAGGATCTACCCTCTTCCGCTTGGAATCGCTCTCTAACGTATCTTCTTGAGGTAAACCCCTCTTCTTGCCCCATGCAGGGGGAGGAGCATCACCGACCTTAATAGCCCACCCGCTGCCCCCCTGTGATTCTTCCAGCGATGACAGCGTTGCCGTCCGGGAGGTATCACCAACGCTGATTGGCGTGGATTGTAGTGGAGCAGAATACGTTATGATCGAGGCCGGGTGCACCAACTCGCCCGAGGTAGAGGTCGAAGCTTGAACGGAAGAGGGTGTGGATCCAGATGCGCCGTATAAGTCTGGCGGTATGGGAGTGCCGTGTTTTGGTGTCTTCTTGGTTTTCCTCCCTTTCTCCTCGATGAGTCGAACATAACCGTATTGGCCTTTCTCCCCGGGAACCACCGGTCGTTGCGAGATTATGTTGGCGATAGCGATATCAAGGCGGGTAGAGTTCTTCTTGTAACGCTCCCGCCAGGACTGCCAGGTGTGCCTGCTTACCCAACCGTACCCAGGTTCATTGACCTAACCTCCATTTAGGACCATACAGGGTACAATCACGATCGGGAGCAAACCTTTTCACATAATTGTTGGTATAACCGGTTGCCGGTCCTTCCACCACTTTCCTTGAATGGAATTTTCAGCGCGACGTACTCGCATAGATGCTGTTCATCGGAAGCCGTAAATTGTGTCCGCCTGTCACGAGCAAAGATCAAGAGAGGAATCGATGGAAGTTAGGTTGAAGGGCACCCACTCCTCACCCGGGCGTCTTCCACCGGGATTCTTGTAAACGGAAGGGGTATATGAGACCCGTCCCGCAGCTACGCATTTGCCGATCCACTCGAAATGCTCTATGTACTTCCCAGGGGAGCTCTCGTACTCCTTGACAAGCTGCATGAATGTGGGTGTTTGGTTGTCGGCAAGGATGACGCGCGCCTCCTCCTCCGACGCGTACGGGTTGCCACCGGCATGCTATTTGGAGTCGATTTGACACACGTTTTGGGCAAGAGATGAGCCGAATGTGACGAACCGTTATGACTGCGGCGATGTTTCCGCGTACAATCACGTTTGCGATGCTCCGGTGGATATGAATTCCCATTGGTCTGTCTTCGTGGATGAAAATTTGCTTGAGGAGTACCCCTTTAGACTCGCACATTTCGACGAAAGTGTAAGGAACAACGAATCGTTCCGGTCGGTCCACTGTTAACCAGCAACTTTTGAGGCGGTTGCCTTCGGGGGTGTCGGGATTTATCAGTACGTAGCCGGCCCTTGGAACTTTATCTTCAATACGTCCTCCTAGCCTCTGCTCGCGTTAAATCAAGGTGAGAAAGAGATTAGCTTTCGTGGAGGTCTCACCGTGATAATGTCGGCGATGCGAGACTTGATTTCCTCCGGGATGTCTTTCTGGATAAAGAATTTGATGGCAGCTCCATCGTTGTCGACGAATATCGACTGCGTGGAAGGTCAGATGAGTGGATGGGGGTGAAAACGGAGTGAGATGCTAACCATGATTTCTGTCTTACTGACGTCGTGGAAAGGGTTAGGGTTAACGTTACTTCGTTAATTGCCGAAGCCGATCGGCAACTCTTGCGCGAGATTGAGCACGGCTAACCCATAAGTGTCACAAGAAGTTGTAACTAAAGCCACCCGAGTTGCTGGATTTCGTGAAGTCGACTTATCGATTACCGAGTTGACCTGCCAGATTGCTTTTGGGTGAATCATCCAGTATCCCCATTTGGCGGGGGAAAGTCGCTCGGCATTGGGTGGGTTAAGTCATGTACCGTCGATCGTCCGAATCCCGGGTGATTCTTACTCATTTCCTACTCATCACTCTCTCTCACCAACCATGACCCTACCCAACGGCGGCCCAGTTACCCAAACCCCCACTTACAGAGCATCAAGACCACAGGTCGTCGGGGCTGAGACTCCTCAGGGACCCTTCCCGATCTACCTCTCCGGAGCGGTCCAGAAGGGTTTCGGAAGGGGTGGTAAGGACCTCGGGTGTCCCACTGGTTAGCCTGACCTACCTACAAACGATACACAGAGACTGACTCTGGGCGGATAGCTAATCTGCCAGACGATGCGCTCCCTCAAATGGTGGACGTCACACCCCCGGGTGTATACTTTGGTTACGCCCAGATCTCTGCTCGTACTTCCGACGCCCAAGTCGACGGCCCATCTTCGGGTACGCTCGACGAGGAACAGATCAAGGTTCATCCCATGGTCATGAGCTTGGGTTGGAATCCATTCTACAAGAACAAGAAACTGACCGCTGTACGTTACACTCCCACCATTCGTTGTGTTTCTTTCGCAGAAAAGATGTGACACCTAACTGTCTGTCCCTCGTGTTTCTAAATGCAGGAAATTCACATCATGCATCCCTTCAACGCCGACTTCTACGGACACGAGATGAGGGCCATCGTGCTTGGATACATTCGCCCAGAATTAGACTACACATCAAGAGGTACGTACCAGCGCTGGCTCCCAAATTATGATCCATTTCTCACACAGCCCCCGTTCCCTTCGCACCTCCTACTTCCGATTGGGTCGCCTCTAATTGATACTCACCCAATGTGTTTTCTGTTTTTTCAGAGGACCTTATCGAGGATATTGAAACCGATAAGCGCGTCGCGCTCAAGTCCCTCGTGCGGCCGGATTATCAGAAGTTCGCTCATGACAAACATTTCGATCTTGCCCTCGTCCACGAAATTCGCCCTTGAATGAACAGATCAATGCCTAGATATCTCGAGTTGCTTCGACTTACGCTTGCGGTGCATTCTTGCTTACACGTATTCTCAATGACGTCCGTTTTAGAAGGTGGTTTCTTGCGTGTGCTGTTGCTTCGTGAGAGGTAGATATATGCGACTAATGTGGGGCAAATAGAAAGGAATAGAAGTAGATGGAAAGTAACGAAAACTCGAATCCGTATCATGATATGGGTCCGCGGCTTTGAGCACTAAGAAATCCGGACCGTAATTCTATCCTCATCAGCGTCAACTCCTTCACATTCCCAAACGAGAGTTCAGTCCAAGGCCAAGCTCATCAAACCCTCAACCTTGAGCCTTCACAGATTATCCACCCACCCTTCAATATTCGGTTCGATCTGTGGAGAACATTCACAGATCAAATTCGTCAAACGCCCTGCTCCACCATTCTTCTCACTCTACCAGTACGACCACCAATGACTGCCTTCCACAGTACACCCAAAGCAATGTAAATTTCCTTCCTCCTCAACCCAGTTCGCCTCCACCCCACCTTCGCTACCGCGAGGACCGCTAACACAAAACTCAAGTCCAAGAACAACCTCCTGATCACCACAAATGTCGGTGACCTGTTCTCGTTCACTGCCAGGAAGGCTGCAACCCCACGCACGGATGCCAGGAGTTTTGCGAATGGTTGAAGGACGAGTGACCACAACCCCATGTCGTCCAGGTCGAAAACGAGCTCCCCCGAGGAGGACGATGAGCCGAATCGATTTGGTGAATTTGAGTCCCTCGGCGAAGCAGCTACTCGTGTTCGAATGGATGATCGAGAGACCTCCAAGGTTTCAAGACGTTCTGAAAGAGCGGCGAGGTGTGATTGAACATTCTCTACCGCTCGTTCCAGCGTCAACCTCGATCCTGGTCTCAACTGTCCTTGGGTGGGGGCGCTGTGAACAGCAGACCCCGATCGCCTGTGAACAGGATCAGAGGTCATACGAGGGTCCTGTACCCGATGCCCATACCCAGAATCACTGTTCCTTGACGAATGGGCCAAATGCGCGGGGTATGAAGTCGTCGCGACATTAAAGTTTTCATTGTTCACCGTTGCGGCGTCGTCAAACGCAGATTGAGTTTCGTAGCTCGGCATCGGCTGTTGACTAGGCACACCGTGAAGGGCGTGTACGGAACGTACGGAGTAATTTGAAGGAGGGGGAGAGGTGAGAACGGAGCCCATAGGTGTCCGGTATCGATTCCCCGACATCGCGGAGAGGGAGGAGAGTGGTCGTTGGCGGGGAGTGGGGTCAGTGTAAGGTGAAGTCGTGTCCCCACGAAAATGGCCGTCGCGTTCTTCCCGTTCTTGCTCGGAGTCAGTTTCTTCGTCTTCGGGACCTTGTACTTGTGGTTGATTGGGGTAAAGCCGTTGGGAACTCTGGCCACCGTGGATATGAGAGGTATATGGGGGATTTTCTGGCTCGGACCCAGAAGAATTTGAAGAATCCGAGTGCCGACTCAGTGTACCTAACCCACAAAAATCGGACCATGCTCGTCAAGGTGGTCTATGAAGCGGGCTGAGGTAAGAGAGGCGCACGACTTAGCAAGATATTATTTGGATCACCCTCGAACGCCTCAAGTTCCTTCAGTAGATCCTTTGCGATCGTCCTCTCAGGGTATTTCTTTAGAACCTAGTCCATAACCTCGTCAAACAGGCTGAAATGCACCCAGGAATGCAGGATTACCTTCATGAGTGCGTCGACGTATAGCCACTTGGCTTCATATTTGTCCAGGTCCTTGTGCTTCGCCCATGCATCCCTAAATTATGAAGGCCCACCCATCAAGTAACAGACGTCAGAATCCTAGCATACACTAACGTGATTGACACGTGATATCGTGTGCTGGGGGACTGCGAAAGTGAAGGCGAGAGAGGAATACACACCATTTTGCCCGTCCAAGCATGTCCCAAATGCCCGGCCTGGTGGAGGTGACATTGCCCACCGTCGCTGGAAGTCCGTAACGATGTCAATCTCGTTTGCACACTTGCGAAGTAGGATCCGTGTAAGTACCTTGCTTGTATAAGCTAACGCGAGAAAGCGACGAATCAATGGCTGGGAAGGAATGGAATGAGTAGGTAGGAACATACCTATACATCGTGAGTTTCTCCTCATAGTCGGTCTGGATTGGACCGTTCTTTGGAAGACTTTGGACAATTTCGACAGCACGGTCGAACTGGGCGTCGATAAGCTGGCGCGAGTCCATGACTTAAGCGAGGGTTAACACGGAGCTTAGGCGGTGGGGGTGAGGGATTGAAAGAAATAGAGAGTTAGCCTTCCCTCTTGATTATGAGAGTTGACGTCGGAGTGGGTTTCGGCAAGATGAGGGTCGTGTGTTGATGATCGGCTAATGGATGAAAGGAATATCACGTTCACTCTCCTCTTCCGGAGCACCGACTTACGCGTTACGCCTACCTGGATTTGAGGTTCGCGCCGGAGAACGACTCGGAACCTCACTCGGAGTATGGCAAACCGCTGAGTGCCTACACTCTCAGAACATAACATGCAGGCCGCATTCTTCCCTGATATAACCACCTCCGCAAACGAGCATGTCCTCCGAGCCCTGGAATTGAACAAAGATCACCAAGCGGTGGTAAAGGCCGAAATCGAGCAGCTAGAGAACAAACTCGCCGCCTTGGACAAACTCCTCGTTCGTGCTAAATCCCACATTCCGCTTTGGGGAAGTTGACTGGATGCCCTAGGCTGCCGCAGAAGAGCACGACGAAGACGAGTTCGAATCTGATGTGGGCGGGTACATCTCCATCCCCGGATCCTCAACGATCTCAGCTCCAATCACTTCCAAAGAACTTATTTCGGAGGTTGGTTGCGTCCTTCCTTCGGTGCGAGAACTCTGCTGAACGCTGCGTGTCTTCGAACAGGACTCTCCGTTCTATGCGGATAGCCAACGAAGGCAGAGGTATGTGGAATTTACGGGATATCACCCAAGTTCGTCCAGGTTCTCCTGCGATATACGAGAGATCTTGACCTGCTTCCATGTGTCGTAGTGAAGGCGAAAGAACTTGACGATCTTACAGAGGCTGTGAGGGCCGAGAATCATCGATTATATGCGCTTCAGGAGCAGCGGAAGTAGGGACTTCCTCGATTCTCGCACGGAGATCAGTCTCTCATCCGTGCTCTCTTGGCAGTGGGGGCACTGCCTTGTTTCAGAAACCTCCCGAAGAGTTTCTCGAACGCAACAGCGAGGGAATTGATTGGGGACGCGTAGCAAGTACAGTATGCATATCTCCCCCTCAAGCACGGGAGCGTGATACTGAATAGCCGGTCTTCCCTTAAGATGACTACAAGAAACCGCATACACGGTAGTCGCACTGTCAAAGAATGTGAAATCAAGTGGTCGGGCGATCACAATCCGAGCATCAATCATTCCCAATGGTCTCAACCGGAGATAAGCAAGTGCAGGGACCTGGTGGATGCTTATCGGGCGGAACATGGGTATGGGGCAGCCGTCGATTGGGTGTGGGTCGCAAGCGAGCTCAAGGTAACGTATAGTAACCTTTCAAACCGGGAACTAGGGTTGTTCAAATTCAGTCAGACCAACAGAACACCTTTGGACTGTATGCGACATGGGACAGTTCGTAAAACCCATGTTTGGACACCAGAAGCTGACAACGCGCTTTTGCAAGCCGTCAAGGTCTACGGTCTAAACAACTGGCTTCTAGGTACTTTGTGAGTAATAGTACGACTTGCTTAGCACTGACAGAGAGATGTACAGTCGCACGCGTCGTTTCATCGGATGCAACGGCCCAGCAATGTCAAAACCGGTACCAACGATCTCTTGACCCAACGCTCAAGCGTGGTTCATGGTCACCAGCGGAAGATGCAAAGTTACAGCTCGCTGTTTCAGCGTATGGGAATTCGTGGGTAGACGTGGCGACGATGATGGAGGGGAGGAGTAATGAACAGTGTAGGGATCGGTGGAATGAGAGGTTGGATCCAAAAATTAACAGGGAGGCGTGGACGGAGGCAGAGGATAAATTGCTGATGGATGCCGTCGGGGTATTTGGAGAGGGTAAGTGGAAGGCGGTGAGCGAGAAGATGGGAAACGGAAGAAAAGATAGTGCGGTGAGTGGTTGGAGTGTCCTACACCACGTTACCCCGAATACCGACTCTAGTGGTTCAGTGCAGGGCGAGATACGAGATTCTCAGGAAGGGGAAAACGAAAGCAACAGCGAGTGTGGACGGAGGCCGTTCCTTGAGGTCCCTCAATGACGAAGGAGACGAACATGCTGAGACTTCCGAAACGACTCGGCCTACATCCAGAAAGCGAGGGTCGGCCAAAGGCAAGGGTAAACAGCCTACAATCTCACCCCCAGAGGAAGATTCTATGCTGGTCAGTGATAATACCACAAAATCACGCCCAAAACGACCAAGGGGTCGGCTACGCAAGGTCGGCCGGGCACAAGACGCGACGCCCAAAACTCCAGGAGACGGAGGGTCGAATGCTGAGGTAGTGCAAGGACCTGCACCGCGTAAACGAGGTAAACCTCCAAAAGCCAAACCACGCGAGTCCCCCGCCACAACGGATGACCCAGAAGCAGAGTGTAAAAAAAATGCGTAGGTATTGTAATGTACGACCACATTTATCATTCACCGCATGTCAACGACAAATCCATAGTCCATGTATGAGTATCTATCCGTGCCTCTCACTAGGACGACAATTCTCCCCGAAACCTCATCAAAGTTTACAACATCCACCGAACGCGTCCGCGTCTTTGCTTTAGAGATACCTAACCTCACCAACCCCGTATGTCGAACGTCATCTGTCGAGAACGTCACAAAGTCATGCGAACGTCGTTCAGGGGAGTTTCCTAGTTTAAACCAGATCCCCTTCTGGGATTGCAAGAGTGTCGTGCCTTGGGATGGGAAGGAAATAGGTCGGGAGATGTTAATATACGTGTGGTCAGCGACGTTCAGATATGAAGATCCTGGCGACTTTTCCGATGGGTGGAGGGTGATTGTGTGACTGAGGAAGTCGCAGATGAGCGTAATAACGGTGGGTGCTGTGTGACCCGGTTCCCAACGAACGGAGTTGGATGTTAAGCGAGTCTTTGGAATGGTGGGGTTGTCCCAAGACCAAACTGGTGGGAGTTCGGAGAGGTGGTGATTACCAGGTGCTACTTCCGATAGGTCTGGAAGGTGGTAGCACCGGATGTTGGATACTTCGAAGAGGATGAGTGTCATCGGAGTGGGTAGGCAAATGTCGCAGAGAAAGACGGTCTATATGGCTGGGATGAGCGTACTGTTCTTCACTCAATATGGTTTGTGTCTCTCGAGCTTACCACGGGGTTGACGGGTATTCCTGAAATACAGAGCACCCTCTTGACCGTGTCGTCTAGAGTCGTAATGACGAAGGTGAAAGCATTATGTCCGAGTTCCATGTCCTGGCACAAGCATACGACTGTGTCGTGCCGTACCGTGACAGCCAACACTGCAGTCTCAGTCTCCAGATACTTGACAACGTTGATGCTCTTTGTTTCGACGTCGAGAGTTGCAAGGAAAACCCTGGGGTCGTTAATGAGCGAGGTAACGAAAGTCGTGTGCATGTAAGTACCTTCCTGGAGAGCCATACACACACAGAGCTAGGAGAGTACGTCCTGTATGGTCAGTGATCAGTGACGCAGCGCGCGCGTAGTCCGTGCGGAGGCCTAGTGAGAGTCTGGAAATTTCGTGGATGTTACCCAGATCCACCAGAGATTGGAGGGAGATATCCCCATTTCGATGGACGAGGACCAAGTGTCTGCCTCCCGATAATAGTCCACAAAACATCAACCGGGTTGATGCCGGGAACTGGAAGCGCGGGAGGGGACTCGTGAGCGCGGTCTCTCTGGCCCAGTATCGATCGACCATGGCTTGTTCCACAACGAGCGTCCGCAGTTCATCGGTTGAATGTGCGGTAAGGGGAAGGATATGACATGCGACTGAAATGTTCCTGGAGCAGCATTTCGCAGCCAACTCTAGCCAGACGTGGTGCTCCTCTAGATTAGCTTTCAGGTGTTTGCATGTCTACACCTCACGGCGGGTCGTCAGTGTCGTTCTATTCCAGGTTGGGTGGGGAGCCGGCTGACCTGACAAGTTCTGACAATATCGTAGGCTGACAGATGATAGAATACCCTAAGAATGACATCGAAAGGTAGTGTATCTAGGGATATACCCATGGAGGTTGCTGATCAGGAGATGGCTACCGTACAGGTACAGGCGGTTAATTAGTGATCGAGAGGTGTGAGGTACCCACGTGCCAGACCCACCTTTCCTGTTGCATCGGCTTGGGACGTCCTCCGCCGCTTATTCCTCACAAACTATTGTCTTTCTGACCACTGCCTTGCGACCATCGTATCGCCGCCGGCCAGTCATGCCGTCTATTCGCGTCAAAACTTCACGATCCTTCTACAAGACCTTAGAAGAAGAGGTTCCGGCTTCACCTACCCTACCTAACAGACGGGCTCGTTCAAAGTCTGTGATCGAGGTCTTTTCGGGGACCTCTTTCCTGCACTCTCCAGACCCTCAATCGCCTCGTCCTCAGTCGCATACACCCAAATTAGGGGGTGCTAGGCTCAGTAGAGTTTCGCAACAGATTTCCAATTCATCGAGAGAGGCGCTTCCCGAACCTCCGGTCGATTCGCAGCACCGAGGGAGTAATGTATCCTACGATAACACCCGGTTGTGGGACGAAGACCAAACCGAAGCCGTAATAGACCATTTGGACGTTATAGGTGCGGAATCCCCATTCTTGCTGCAGCGTTGGTGGAGAAAGTAAACATCCCTCCCGTAGACCCGCAAGTGGCAACTATGTCCAGCCTTACGAATGCTGCAAACTGTATGGTTATGTACGTAGTGGCGCGCGCGCTTGAGATGCTTGATTGACATATTCACAGTCCACCAATGTCACTGTATTCCCTGAAACCGACGGTCGTGTTACCATGTCCCGACCGGAGATCACGTCTGCATCATGAAGAGAGAGAAGTTGACCCAGAGAACGAGCTCGATTTGCATATCGAGGATGTACTGAGGTGGGTCCGTGGCGATGCAAAGAGCCTGCTGCTGTTGACGGACGTGACAGAAAACGAGATCGATTCAAACGAACCATGAAGGGAGTGTGGAGTTTCGTGAAAACCCGTTCGTGCTTCTTTCTCCTTGCTTGTCTTCGAGTACTAAAAACCTTGTAGCTCTCGGCGTGGGTGGTCTCTGTTTGTCTATTGACCAACGACTCACGGTTTCCTTGTACAGTTTATCACGGCCCTCTACGGTTTTGCAGTGGGTACGTCCACTTCGTTCCTCACCACATCCCTTAGTCTTACTGGTCTGTCGCAGTGTTTTGGGGAGCAGCAATTGTGTTCTTCCTTGCGAAGTTCATCAACTTCCATAATCCCGACAGACAAGGGTTTTGGGTGGAAGTATCTTCCCAAGTTGTTAACGGTAAGCGTACTCGCCTTCGTAGTCCGGACCAGGCGATCAACCGGTCCGCCCTAGCCTTATTTACGGCTACTGGCGTTGGCTTTATACCCTTCCGTGCTATGGATACCTACCGTAAGTGCGAACGTTCGATCCCTCGTTCAGACCCATTGAAGGTTAGCAGGGATATACAATATCTGGTATTTCAAACGCAAGATTCGCCGACTTCGGAAGGAACGGGGTATACCCCTCCTCTTGGATGAGGACGATCTCCCCGATCCAATTTACGACCCGAACTACGTTGGGCTCCCACCCCACCTCCACTTCTCGAACTAACACCGACTTACATAGGTCCAAGTCTTAACCGAGACGGAACAACGAGATCTGCACTATCGTGAGTTGGTCCAGGTCGTCATTCGAACTCTGGTGCTGATGATAACAGACCAACGACAATTCATGCGGTCTCAGACATGGTACCGACCCCACGGGACAGCAACACACAGAGCCTTCCCTATCGAGTATGCGGTATATTGCTGTTGGCTAAGCGCCGAGCGGTCAACTAATGTTATTTAACAGCACTGCCTTGATTATATGCTGTTGTAATGACGGCAACTCTTTCTTCCAAATTATACTGTGCGGAACCATGTGGGGTCTCAACAGGTACTGTCTCGTGTCGGTAAAACCGTCCTGGTGGCTGAGATTGTGCATCGTTAGGTTTGAGCGTCCTCCATGGTCGACTGGTATATTGATACCTGCGAGTTTCCTTTGCGGTATCGCGTCCGCGATCTTCATCTGGCGCGGGGGGAAGAAGACCAAACGGGTGGAAAAGGTCGAGCAGTTCCTAAAGAACGCCCTGGCCGCGGAAGAAAAACAACGAGCATCCAATCGAGAATCACCGTTGATCTCACCCAAACCCACCTCCCGTCTCCCATCATCCCCACTCGCCAATACTCCATTCACAGCGAGTGATAGGGACAGAAACGAAAAACGCGTTGTCGACAGTATGGTGATCGAGTCTATGATTATACCTCGGCATGAAGATATCCCATGACCATCTACGGCGATCTTGCTAGCGCTCTACCTATCACACTACATTGCTATGTAATTTTATGGGGACCTCTTTATACGGGTTTGCTTTTTGGTTTCATAGTTCGCCTCGGAGATGACATAACGACGTTAAATATTACACGAAAGCAAAATATAGCGTACACCACTAAAATAAGATTTTTTGGTCGAGACTTTGGACTTCCTTGAAGCATTCCGTGTACAACTCCTTGAACTCGTCGTCCGGGAGATCCTTCGTCGCGTCCGAAGCCTTTCCATCTTTGGCTTTTGGCTTCTTCTTGAGGTTGGGACAAACCATGACGCAGCTTGTTGGACGTTTTGTAGCACTGGCGTGGCCGAGCTCCTCTTTCGAAGGGACGAAGACGTATGGTATTTGTGCGTCCTCGCACATGACGGGGAGGTGCGAGATGATGTCGATTGGCGTGATATCCGCGGCAAGGATCAAGATACTGGAGTTCGAACGTTTAACGGTCAAGGAGGGTTAGGCGAACTTAAGTGCTCACCCTTTCTCGCCCTTCCTGATACCTTTCACCACCTCCTTCACACCGCGTTTTACCTGACGGGCTTTTGAGGCTAGAGTGACCGTATCGGTCAGCAGCTAAGAAGAAAATGGAGGGACTCGCACCTTTCTTCACCGCCTTGTTAAGCTTTTTCAGCAATTTCCTCTGGGCCAGAGGGTGTGCTATCGGTGAGAGCTCCTCCACCGGGACGACGATTTCACCCTGCTCCTCCTTCTTCTCTTTCTTTGATTTCTTCGTTACCTGTAGCGTTTGTCTGTGTGAGTCCGATCGGTCGAAACCAAGTCCGAATGGAATGAGAAAAACCCACCTTGGTATCCACAACGTTATCCATTTCGACATCCTCTGGAACGTCAGTGGTGGGAGCTTCAGCAAGAGTCTCCTCGACGACCTCTTTTTTCTTCCTCTTCTTCTCTTTTTTCTCCTTCTCCTTTTCCTTCTTTTCCGTCGGATCCTTGACCATGATCGAGGAAAGCGCGAGGTTCAGGGAGGAAAGTCTAAGCCGCTGAGAGCCGATCACATTGATCCTGCCCCATCACCGTCGTCGACCCTCATGAGAGACAAAAGGTCCCTGCGTTGGATATCCGAGCAGTACTTTGGTACGGCGATCGTTGATCTAACCCTGCCTCCAACAGTGACCAATTAACGTCCATAGAACAAAATGGATCCCACTACCAAATATTGCTAACACCTCCGACACCTTTGGAGTTCTCAAGGTTGGTGCATATATCGCGCCCAGTACTGATAAAAGGTGCATAGAGACAGAAAGGCGGCAGAGAATCCCACTAACTTTGTTGTTTCACCGGTTTCAGGACTTCAGGTTGTGGAAAGTTTGACCAGATTATGGACGAATGATTATCTCGTTGAGCGTATGGGGGAACGACCCATATCCGTGGCCGTGACTCCTAATGGGTACAATACAAAAAGACATCCCCAAGATTGATTCTGACCCGACGTAAGGCGCGCAGACACTGTCACGTCTCACGACGGAACCGACTACTTCGTGGAACCGTCGGTTGAACAAATGACCATGTCTGAACTACTAGTCAGTCTCTCAACAGGTTCAGTACGCTATTTCCATGACCATCCCTCTCTCTCGTTGCTGACACGATCTCTTAGCGACATCGGCAAGATCGGACATTATCTGCAGTCACAGAACGGGAATGTGTACCGAAGTCGCCCAGCTTCTCAGGAAGGGGACTCCCTTTCGGAGTTCAATAGTTTGAAGCGAGACATTCCCGAAGAAATTTCCTGGTGCAGCGAGGCATTAGGTCCTTGCTCCGTTTTCCCCATTTCCAGGTGGATTGATGGACAAATCCAGGCCAGCCTCCTGATGCCGTAAACCTGTGGATTGGTGATAGCAGGAGCGTCACCAGCATACACAACGGTGAGAATGATAGGAATTTAATATGATACATTTTAATGGACTCTTTGCTCCAGATCCATACGAAAATGTCTACTGCGTGATAAGAGGGAAGAAAATTTTCACCTTGTTTCCCCCTAGTGAGGGTTGGCTGCTTGAAGGTATGTAGCTCTCGCCATGTCGGCCCCACGTTGTTATTTGAGCGTCGTCCTCGCAGAACGGGAATACCCCCACGCAGCTTACACCCGACCCTCACCGTCGGCGAACCTCAAAATATCGCCTTCCGGCCAGACTGTACGATGGTCGTCAATGCCTGAGCCCGATGTGCATCCCCCTCGCGGAACTCACCCAATCCAGATAGAGGTAGAAGCTGGGGATACATTGTACTTACCGGCTGGGTGGTGGCATCATGTTCGCCAGTCTGGGCCGACAGTCATTGCTCTGAACTGGTGGTACGACATGGAGATGAGTGGGATGTCTTGGGTGATGTTGAGTTTTCTCCGTGGGATGCACCTCGAAGAGAATGGAGATGCCAAGGACGACAGTCTATGATCTTCCCGCTCCGTATGTATCTTCTCACGGGCGATGCACAAACCTCTAATTCCGGGAAACATCACACTTGATAGGTGTGCGTCATATACTGTCATTTGTTGTACAAAAGAAACAATGCATAAACCACGCGTTAGGAGCCTCTATGCCTCAACAACCTTGTCGAATTCCTGTATAGCCTGCGCCTTCGCCTTCGCCTTCTCGTGATCGTACCAAGCTCGATATTCCTTCGATTCGACCCATTCCGCCCAAGGAGTCTCCCTCAGAGCGGTCCACCATTCCTCCGCGTACGGGTGACCTCGCGCCTTCGCGTATCCCCATGGCTTCGAAACGCATGGTTGGATGTAAGGATTCAGGACCAAAGGGAGGGAGGGACTGACAGGTCCAGTGAAGTGAACGAGCATCGGGTCGGCCATTTCGTGTAGTTTGGCTGCTTGCCTGTCTGTGGTCCGGAGGTCAGCATAAGTCCCCAAGCCCTGCGCGTTCCATTCCAGACTCAATGACTTCCAACCCCCCCGAAAATGAACATTCAGCGCGTCCTGTTCAACGAACTTTGAGGACAGCATTGACTTTGCGACATCCCTGAGCTCCTGCACCTCGCCTCTAATTCTCGTCAAGTCCATCAGCAACACCCCCGCGTTGAAATATGGGCCTCGCTCGATTTTCTCGTGGCCAAGGGGGAAACCGACGTCCGGACACGCTCCAAGTAACTTTCCATCTAAGTCGGTATCCCATAATCTCCCAATTTCTTCTCTGGCCAGGATGTCGGCATCGAGGTACAACGCTCGTTCTACCGGAAGCAAATCAACCAAGTCGATCTTCGCCCAAACCGGACCCAGAGAAGCGCCTAGACCGTCGCCATTGAGCGGGATAAACACGAGGGAGACGTTAGGCTTTCTAGCGATGGACAAAGTCATCCGGTCCCTGTGGTCTACCCCAAGACCGCAATCGATGATGTAGAATGTCAACCTTCGGGAGGAATGCTTAGCGATGCTGTGGATGGTCACGGTTGCCGGCATGGCGTAAGAGGCGTCAACCACAAGGACAATGTTAACACTGTGACCAAACGCATCCGCCCCGATGTCGACCGGTTTTGAGCTCTCCACGAGGAACCCGATATGCATCTTCGTTTTCTTCCGAAGTACCATCTGGTAACTGGAGGAAATTATCTCGAACTCGTCTTTGTGGAGCTTCATGAAAGCGTCGATGCCCGGTTTGGGGCGGTGCGGACTGTCGTGGGGCTGAGCATACCAGAGATAGTCGTCGAAGATGAAGATGGCGCCTTCGTTCGCCAGTCGCCAAGCGAGCTCGGCATCGAGGAACGTATCGTCCGCCCTATGGGAACCGTCGATGTAAAGCCAGTCGAAGCCGGTGATCTCGCCCTTGGCCGCTTCCTCGAGGAGGGTCATCAGGCCAGGGACGCTGAACTTCTCGATCACCTTGAAAGGGCGACCTGTGAGGGAGAGGTTATGGAGTACTCTTTTGTGACGCTCTCTTCCGGCTGGTGTGGCAAAGAGGTCGAAGTGGTCGATACAGGTGATAGAGCCTCCGTTTGCGCAGAGTGGAGAGGTCAAGAGGAACGTTGCAGAGCGGCCTTCCCAAGAGCCTATCTCGAGGATCTGGGGGTTGGGGGTGCCGACAAGTGGCATGAAAGACGTCCAGAGAGGAATGTTGCCTGAGAACCAGTCTTGTGTCTCGGTGAATCTATATTCTTCGGATTCATCGTTCGACGGGGCGGTTGTCGAGTCCTGGTATGGAGATAAGTCTGTGTATTTCTGAGGCCTTTTGGTGTTTACCATGTTCCCTCTTGCTACGCAGGGGGTTTGGTCAGGGGTGGGAGAGCCGGGGCTTTCTCTTGGGAAACTTATCTCAAACACTCAGCGGGCACGTCATCACTCCCGCCCTCAATTTGTCGCCGCCACACTTTCTCAAGCGCGCGGAGTTTTGAATATCTGGGGCCTGGTCAATCCCGTGTAATTCAAGACCAACCGGAATAGTTCCCTCTCCAAAAGCTCCGAACTCCACTGTCTTACAAATCCGCAGGATTTAATTTTGGCAGGCGTTGGTTCCACGGAACAGACTAGACCCCAAGTCGAGAACACAAACGAGTGACCTTTCAACCCGATAGTACGTCGAACGATGTTAGATAATTTTATCCGCCACACTTTCTAGGGGTACTTAAACCGGCAGTGTTGAGATCGCTCTCAACCAGCCCCTTGAAACTCGCTTCTTTTTCGACACTATGGCTCTGGAGGACCTCGCTCTTGGCAAGATTCTTGTGACTGGTGGAGGTGGTTTCATCGTAAGGCAGTTACAACGTCTGGCAATCCTCTACCTACTCACCGATACCACAGGGGGGCCACGTAGCCGCACGTCTTTTTGGTGGAGGGCATTATGTCCGTGTCGTCGATATTTCTCCTTCCACGTTCCACTCTCCGGAAGAGATCTGCTCGGAATTTATCCAAGGCAACCTCTGCGATGTCGATGTGTGTCGGCAGGCGGTAGCAGGGATCGACACCGTTCTTCATTTCGCGGCAAATATGGGTGGAATGGGAACGATCCATGAAAGGAACGAGTTGCGGATCTACCTCGAAAATCATCTGATGACGACGAACGTCCTGAACGCTTCCATTGAGGCCGGTGTCAAACGCTTCTTCTTCGCTTCCTCGGCATGCGTCTATCCAGGAAGACTACAATCTAACGAACACGAAGACGTCTCCCTCCGTGAATCCGATGTTTACCCCCCGAACCCCCAAGGTCTCTATGGGACTGAGAAGCTCAACGCAGAGCAGTTCCTCCGGTCTTCGAAGACCGATATGCTTATCCAGGTCGCCCGTTTCCACAATGTCTACGGTCCTCGCGGGGCTTGGAATAACGGCCGCGAGAAAGCTCCTGCAGCGATGCTCCGGAAAGCGTTTGTAGCCACTGCCCTCTACCGTGATTACGGTATTGAGTGTCCCGAGTTCGAGATTTGGGGAAGCGGGAATCAACGGAGGAGTTTCCTTTTCATCGACGATGCCGTGGACGGAGTAATCAGCCTTCTCAGATCCAAGTACCGAGAGCCAGTCAATATCGGGTCCGATCGTTCAGTTACCATCCGAGAACTTGCGACTATTGCCCTCCAATGCGCTGCCTCCCCACCGGTTGAAGTCCGCTATACTTCCCCGAAAGACCACCTTTGGGGGGTCGATACCATCGGAGTGGCGTCGCGCAACTCCAACAACGAACTCGTCGAGCAACAACTTGGCTGGACACCGAAGAATTCCTTGGAGGAGGGGTTGAAAGTCACTGGTGACTGGATTGACAAGGAGCTCCGAGATTTGACCGGTCATCTCTCTCGTGAGGGGCGGTTCGCCACTCTGCAAGGACTGCAGACGAGCCACGTCGTGGACCTTACCAACAATTCTATTCACTTTTCCATCCTACTACCAGTGACCTCTCGTGGTTCTCACTCGCAAGAGACCTGTCTGAAGAACCTTGCTGGATTCGCCCGCTCTCTGATGGCGACGACCTACCGAGATACACACGAGGTAGGTGTCGCCTCCTTTAGATTTACAATTTACCTTTCCATCGATAACGACGATCACTTCCTTCTCGGTCCAGAGCGGAGGGCGGAGGCTGTTTTGAAGAACGCTGGGATCTTCGACGTTGTCCCAATCATGGCGAAGCACGAGAAAGGCCATGTCTGCGCTCACTGGCGCGAGTGTGCGCGACGCGCCTTCAAGGACGGCTGCGACTACTTCATTCTTCTCGGGGATGACATCACTCTGAAGGATGACGGCTGGATGAGGAAGGTCCACGAGGAATTCGGACGGTTGGGGAACGAAAAGGGGGTTCCCTTCGGTTTTGGTTGCGTGGCCTTCACAGATACGACCTTCCTAGGGATGCCAACTTTTCCTGTCGTGCATAAAACGCATATGGAAATCTTCGGTGGGCTCGTTATCCCTGAGGCCTTCTTTAATCAAGATGGAGATCCTTTCCTCTTCCAGCTCTATCGACGTTGGGGATGTTCTAGTATGATCGAGGCTCGGGTTGGGAATGGGGTAGGTGGAAGTGACGACGCGCGTTACCACAAAAAGCCCGCGTCAGACTGGACTTTTGGCACTCTGGATAAAGCAGTCGCGAAAGTGGAAGGCTGGCTCTCACGGACAGCCCCATCTATCGAGAAACTCCTTACTTTGGACGTCATCATCCCTTCGTACCGTGTTGATCTCAAGTTCCTCGATCCTATCTTACAGCTGCGCCCTCCAAAGACCTGCTCCGTTATGTTCATAATCGTCATTGACGATCCCAACTCCCCTTCGATCAACCTTCTACACAAAAAGTACGGCGCCGATCCATTTGTCCGCATCCGTGTAAACAAGACCAACCTCGGTGCTTCGGCCTCGCGGAATCGTGGTATGAAGGAATCGGCTGCCGATTGGATCCATTTCCTTGACGACGACGTCACTCCGGACAGTGACTTGTTGGTCCAGACGGCGAAGGTTATTCGAGAACACCCTAACGTTGTCGGGTTCGTTGGAACCTCTAAATTCCCCATCGCCAACAACATATTCACGACCGCAATCCACCTCGCTGACGTTACCTACTTTTGGGATATTGCGCGAAAGAGACCGGAGGATGGGGACCTTCCATGGGGGGTGACGGCGAATTTGATCGTCAGACGAAACGCGGATGGCATCGACTTCGATTTGATCTTTCCCAAGACAGGTGGAGGAGAGGATATTGACTTCTGTCGGAGGAAGAGGGATTGGATGGTTGCCAAACATGGTGAGGGGAGAGGAGGGTTCCGCGCCGCTCAGGCAGTCGTCGTTACTCACCCCTGGTGGAACAACGGACAACCTTCTTTCTGGAGATTCTATGGTTGGGGAAAGGGAGACGGTGCTTTGGTCAAACTGTACCCGCAATTTCGTTATTCGGACTTCGCCCCAAGTAGCGGCGAGACTCTTCTCCTCTGCCTTCTTGCATTATTCTCTGCTATCCTCATCCCTCTCGATCCTGCCCTCAAAGGGAAATGCATCTTCCTCTCACTCTGCGGAGCGATTGCCGTGGTCTTGGCGAATATGTTTCATTCGATCTATGGGGCGGTTTTTCCAGATTACGACCGCTGGAAATTCCAGCAGTGCACCGTCACTGGCTACAAGTATGCTGTTGCGGTTGTCGTGAGTGCCGCTATAAGGATGATTAGCGAGATTGGGAGGACCGTGGGGATATTGGAGAGGGGTGAAATTAGGTACCTTGGCAGGAGGTTTGAGTGGTTCGCGGGTGGAGGTGGCAGGGATCCCATCGTCAACGAACGTAGAGGCTCTCTCCAACGGTTTGTACTCTTTGTCGCCTTTACGGTATGGCTACGCGCTTCGTAGTTGACAGTCGAACGAGTTTCTCTTTTTCCGTAGACTTTTGAATGTAACAAAATGGAATACACGTATTGCTCAGTAACCAATGCTGTAGCAATCGAATTATCCTTGACCGCTTCGTACCGTACCGAGCTTGTTAATTAATTAGTACTTGATGAGCGCGTCAACCACTAATCTCCGTTGTCACGTGCGCTGGAAATCCCGACCATCCGTTCCGCCAACTGCTCCGAGTATGAAGACTCGCAAACTCCTGTCGATGCCATTTCTGACATCTTTTGCAGCATTTAGTGCATTATGAATTGGCTCTCTCAAAGTACGCTCAAGAGGGTGTATGGTCTCACACGTCAATGGCAGACTCTGCCCTCTTCACTGGCGACTTCGGGTTCACCAAAGTCATTACTGGGATGCCAGTGCATGACTCTACGCACCATGTCATCGTCTGTCACGAGCCAGAGATTAATCAACGACAAGATCCCCTTCAGACTCGTCCGTCTCGCCGACTCCGAGTCCGGTTCCCTCCATCCTCTCGCACCCCTCCAAATCATCCTCAACTCGATCGACCGCAAAACTCACCACGTAGAACTCGTAGCTGACGCGCCAGACCCTATCGTCAAGATCGTAGATACGAAACAGGCGAGGGAAAAGTATAAGGAGGCGAAGAAACGCGCTCAGGCGGCCGCGAGAGCACAAGTGCGCAAGGAGATTCAGGTTACTTGGGGCGTCGCGGCGGGAGATTTGGCTCATAAATTGGAAAAAGTCCGGCAAGAACTAGCGGGGGATAAGAAAGTGGATTTGATATTTACCAGTAAGAAGGGACAAGTAGTGCCTACGAAACAGGCGATGGACGCCCGACTTCAGGGTGTTCTGGAGACCCTCACAGACGTAGGGAAGGAATACCTGCCCAGGGAGCAACGGAAGAATATGGTCGCTTTGCACCTCAAACCACTGAGTCAATCGTAACCATAATATATTCATCGTCGTGGCCAACTAGATTATATTCGCGTGTATCATGTTAGGTATCAATTACACCCCACGCCGGGCACGTCTACGAGGCTTCCCGCGGGGGATAGGCAGACCACGAGTTTTAAGGACCGGAATACGGTGACGGTTTTTCCGAGGAGGAGGGAACGGGCCCGGACGAATTGGTTGCAAAGGCTCGGAACCCCCGACGCCCACACAGGAGATGCGACCGACGAGTAGGAACCTGAGGCCCTCTGGCACCTTGTAACCATATTTATGCATCTCCGTGACGATCTCCGCCAACATGGGGTGCCAGTGAACACTGGTCGCTCCGTTCCTCGCGAATCGATCACTTGCAACCTTCTCCAACCATCTCCAATAGCTTTTGTGGCTTTTCATCGGCCTCGCGTACTTCAATACCCGCCTCCCGAACAAATCAAGGAGAGCGTTGAAGTAGCGTTCGTCCGGGGTGAATTTCCGCAAGGTAGGTGGCAGTCCGAGGACATCATCTCTCCCCTTCATAGTTTCCAAGAACTGACAGCGGACTCGCACTGCTCGGAAGACCTGCTTGCCCATAGCCATCGCAGACACGACCCTCGTGTCAGATCTCGTCCGCCCAATAATACCACCGTTACTATTTCTCCTCAGAGATGCAGTAACTTTCCCAACTTTCCCCTCTTTGGAACACAACTGGAGCATGCACGTGTAAGCGTGGATGGGTAGAAACCACGGTTCATTCTTGTCCACCCAACTGGCCTTCTCCGCTTCGATAGCCATCCTCCAAACCCGTCCTGCGCGACTGGTCCTGCCGTCCTTAACCAAGGCGTTAAGAATAGTGGTGAAGAAATAGGGCCCGTATGATACCACACAACGACCGCGTTCCTCAATAGGAAGCCTTGAGCCGTCCTCGTTAGCAAGGTTCAGCTCGGGGATGATCTCGGTAAGTTTCTCGGCGATGATATGGCCGCGGTCCGTTGCAGTTAAGTGAGTAATAAGGCCGGTAACAGTGTATGCATCGGGCGTGGCAGGGATACGTATCACGGGCTCGGATGGGTATCGTACGGCAAGCTCCAGCTTCAGGATGTTGACAATGTGTGCCCAGCGTGGCGAGAGAAGTTTCGCGCGACGAGCAGACAGGGGGGCTATGGGAGTAGAGCCTACAGCGTGGGCAGAACATCTTTTGTCCACTCGAATAGTATCGTCTCGCAGTAAGGTGCTACCCCGAAAGAGGAGGTTGACAGAAGGTATGGTCATGCCCTGCCATTTTTCCCCCATAACCTCCAGAAGATCGGAAGCATGAGCCTTTGACAGGCGATGACGTAGACAGTAATGTAAGAGGGCATTGAAGGCGTGTACATTGAACTTGCGTCCCGCCACCAGATCTCTTTGCTCGTCCAGTTTCCCTGTTGCATCACCAACCAATCTCATCAAGACCTGGTGGATGTATCTGTACGCGTTGACGGCATGGACCTCGTTTGGAGAACCGACGTGGACGATCGCGTGCGATTTGGGAACGGAATACAATGCTTTGATCAGGCTCCCCATAAACCGCGACGGGAATTGTCCTGTGTCCACCGCAAAAGCCAGGTTTGCTAACGCCTGTATTGCATTCTGGAATGAAGGGTCCTGCGGGTCTTTCCGTGTGGTCAAGATATGGTCGATGCGCTCGAGCAAGGACCAGTGAGTCTGCCTCGTTGGATGAGGCGAGGATGCGGTAAGGGTTTCAGGAGGTTCCGGGGGAGGGTTATTTGCACGTTGGTTCTTTAGGGCTTGACGAAGCTGCCAATCCTTGATGAGCATGATGAACAGCAGGGATGCCACGATGACCTCTCCCTGAAGCAGACAAGCGTTTATGACGACATCGTACATCCGTTGCGTGCGCTCTTGCCGCCTGCGCCGGGCTTCTTCGAGTAGACGAACCGCGATACGAGTGTGTGTATCGGCGATAGGATACTCGCTGAGTGCATCAAGGCGGCTCTTCCCGAGAGGAACCTTCAACGGCTGTATGGGAGGGTAGGAGGATTGGTCAACAGTTGATGCAAGAATGGACTCCATGGTCTTGGTATGGATGCGGATACCGTCGGCCATCATCAATTTGGCTTGCGAAGCGGCTTTGGTGGGGAGTCCGGCCTTGACCAGACTGTGAAGGAAGGAGTGGGAAGCGAGGCGAGTAGGTACAGGCTGACCAAAGTTGATGAAGGTGTAACCATTGATCGAAGATGGGATGGAGGAGAGAAGTTGTGAACGTTCCGGTTTCGGGATCCAAGTAGACGCGGCCCGTTCACTCTGCGGAGGCGGAAGGTTGGAACTCGGGGGGAAGATGGAAAACCGCATAGAGTTTAAAATATACAACGCGTCGCCAAATTGCTTTTCCTTCGCGCACATACGAATCGTTTGAGATGCGGCTCGGGCGAGTGCAGCTGGGGAGAGTTTTGGCGACGTTTCGGTTCCCGCATGGCTGGCTGGCTGTTCTAACGCTGCCGACCCAAAAGGGCGCGACCGAGAGACCATTCTAGTTGGGAGTGTGAAACGCGGGGCATTCCGAGTAGGGTTTGGTGTGAAAGCTCTATGAAAGACTGGGAGTCGGAAGGACCGGATCGCTGTTGACCATCCATGGCATTGCATGTGTTGCGCATCACTACCACAAAGGTTAGCCAAACTAGAGTGTTGACCATATGCGATAGACGTACCATGCGCGACACCGGCCGTGTGTTTAAATGATTTTCGGTCAGTGTGTGCAAACAGGTCAAAGGGAGTTAGAAGCGTGAGAATTCGCCTCAGTAGAGGCTGAACCGATCCAGATATCTTCCAGGTGAGGTTGGTGAAGTGTACTCATCCATACGAAGTCAAAAGTCAAATATGGATTACCCATACATCTACACGATATGCTACGAATGCCGCTCCAGGTGGGGCGAATAAACTCAGGTGGTCACCCGTTGGGCTGGAGGCGGGGGTGGCGCAAAGATAGGCGGCGCGGAGCCAGACGTCGCCCCATAGTAAAGCCTTCCCGCGACGTCTTCAACAACCCAGTTAATACCCTCAACGATGTTGTATCCAGTCACAGCGCTGCACGACATGATCGACCACTGGTGGGACTTGATTCCGTCCAGATCAAGAGCCTGGAGCGAGGTTAATTGGGCATTCATAGCACGACCTGGCGTTATTGAGCTTACAGTCCGAATCTCAGCGCTAGTCACCGCTCCCCCGATATCCTGTTTGTTCGCGAATACGAGTAAGGATGCTCCAGAAAGCCTCTGTCAGCGGAAGTCGTTAGGCGACGCAACGGCTGGAGAACGAATTGACGTTACATCTTCCTGCAGTAGGGTATGGAGTTCTGCTTTGCAATCTTCCATTCGAAGACGGTCTCCAGAATCGACAACCCAGACGATAGCATCGGTTTGTTCAAAGTAGTTTCGCCAGTAAGGACGAAGCGTGCGTTGCCCGCCAACGTCCCCTGCGTCTCGTTAGACAACGCTCCGAGCTCTGTATCAACGATAACCTACAGATGTTCAAAGTATAACTGTAACTATCGTTAGTTCCTGATATACGTCGAGCGACGTCTACCCACCCTTCATGCATGAACGTCTTTATATTGAACCCCAGAGTGGGACTAACGGTCATTATATCTTCACCATTAAGTCGCTTCAAGATGGTGGTCTTTCCGGCATTATCGAGCCCACTGTGTGGACACTAGATATCAGTGGCTGTGGCATGGACGGCCTGACGATGTCGATTCACAGAAATAGGATGCGCATTTCCCTCTCCTTCCGTCGGTTCTTGCGGATAATCGTAAGCAAACCCATGCCGTGAACGTTCCCAGGGTGGGTGGGGTGAGAGAAAGCTCTTATGACCCAAACAAACTGCACGCGAAGCAAACAAGGACTTCGAAACTCGCAGCTGGCAGCAAGAGTCAACGGAACCAATGATTAATGATCGGCGATCGATGTGGAATGGGGATTTCAACGTTTGACCCGAAAAGCTGCATGGTGTCGGACTACACACGATTAAAATCCACGGAATAGATGGCTGGATAAATGTTTCTACAGTACATTGCACTCTTTACCCACTTGCGAATATATCTACGTGAGACTTGCGCAAGAGATAACGAGAGAGAAGCTACCAGCAGAATATAATCTACGCGTGCGGCATCTATCACACACAATAGTACGAAAGGACTCTCTCTCGGACATGAGCCACATCGCCGGTCCCGGTCATCCACCGGAGTATACGTAGTCACAAAAATGGTAGGCTCTAACGTTCCATTCCCTAGCCCCTGTGTGCAGAGAAAACGAGAAGTAATGGAAGGATAGGTGATCGATTCGCGTGGTCGAGATGATACGGGGAAAAGAATGTCTATGTGGTGTCTCCTTTGGATTTGTGGGTGTCGTAAACATCGAGGGTTCAACTGCCGGGGCCGGAGGGTCGGGTCAAGAGGACCCGTGGACGGAAGACAGAAAGAATGCCGTATAGTGAAGAGGTCGCGAAATGGAACAGGGACAAAAAGGTACGAGTAATGTGATTGTCGAGCATGAATGTTTGGGATCCAGCAGGAGCGTTAAAACTTCGCGGACGATGTGGGTTGATGAGCACTCAGATCCCGAATCTTCCTGGGAGAGGGACAGGGTGAATGGGAGGGCTAGCGTGAAAAGAGCATAACGCTAAACCAGAGAAACGGTAACGGGATCTGGGTAAAACCAGATTCACATGTATTCCTCAGTATGAACGAAAGAAGGCTAAATTAGATACCTGAGCACAACCAGGTTCAGATGTTAAAGCATAAGTCGTCGCATAAAACATAGATGTGTGGGATACTTACTCAGTACGAACGAAAGAAGGCTGAGGAGTGACAACGGGCGAAAAAATTAAAAAATGACCATGAGCACAAACAAACGCAAAACACCGGATCACAGTCCGGAGATTTCTGAATGCACAACGAGATCGTCGGTTTTCAACAGACGAAAGAGTTGACCAGCCGCTTCATGCGGGGCAAGTAAGGAGTCCATACAGCCGCAATCCAGGGTAAAAATAGAACATCAACGCCGCAATAACGTACCTACGTTCCAAAATGGCATACGTCAGCCACGAGGAGAAGAAGAAAAAAAGGTCAAGACGCACAAACAGATCAGAATCATTCCTTTTAACCAATTCGATCTACCGTCTTGCACAGCGTAGTTGACGGTCAACACGGAGAAGAAGAGCACGACCGCCACAAACGGGTCAAAAAGCATCGTGATTGGACGATCGATGATCCACCCGAGGATGTTGATGAACGGGATGACGGACAACGAAATTTGCTGGAGGGATGGGAGTAAGTTAAGTAAGCCGCAATCGGAGAAGAGGGGCAGGGCTTACGATACTGCTTCCAACAGTGGCGACCAAACTCGAGGCTAGTTTGTCCTGAACCGAGACCGTGACGGCCGCGGCGCACTCGGCGGCGTTACCAACGATTGGGAGTAGGACCAAACCAATGAACTCTTTCGAGACCACACCACCACTAGCCAACCCCTCGATCGATTGGACAAGCCCTTCGGCGGTAACAGCGACGAGAACTGTGATCAAAACAAGAAGGGCGAGGGCCATCGGCAGAGACAACTCCGGTATTCGCTCATCCTCTTTGTCACCATCAGATTCAGTCACGCTACACCATTCTTCGGCCGTAGATTGTGGCAGATCGTCGTCAGGGTAGGAGTGGATAAAATGGGAGCTATTATCTGTCGATTCCTTGGCCGGGACACTGTCCTCTTCGATCCCCTTGGTGGTGGAAAACTCAAGGAACTTCTGGGTCCCGTCCTTTACACCTGGTCCAGTGCGAGGAGCGTACTTGATCGTCTCAAGCCTTTGACTGCTCTTGTCATCGTACAGATTCTTATGGGAGAAGAGCTGGAAAATAAGAAACGAGGCGTAGACTTGGGGCATAGAAACACGTCAATGCACTGTTGTGGGCATAACGTTTCAGCAACAGATCGAACTCACTAAACAGGAGCACGATCGCAATCCCATGGGAAAGCTTCAAGATGTGACGCTGTTCGGTTTCACTGTCGAATCCACTTATCTGATTGCTCCCTGTCACCATGTGGTACCTATATCATGACATAACCCCGTGCAGATGAATAGACAGATTAGCGAAGTCGCCAAGCAATAGGCATGAAATGGGCGACAGGTAAACTCACGTGACCGGAGTCAGAACGCCAATGACACTAAGGGTCAATAAGGACGAATTGACTTGGATAGCGCCTAGTGTACGGACGTTCGGAAGAGCAAACCGATGAAATAGTCAGAGTGCATGCGATGGTTCAAAGTTGGTCATGAACATACTCAAAGAGAACCCCTGCTCGCTAAACCTTGTTCCACCCACGAAAAAACACAAGCCAAGGACCTATGCGTACAGATCGAGTCAGCCAAGCCTATGCTGCCACGTTACTGGACCGGGAGAAGCCAAAAAAAATAACCTACCAATACTATAGATGAAGAGGCGTGATTCCAGGTCAGCCACGATGTTCCGCAGGGGATCAAATGAGTGGATGCAAAAAATAAATCTATAACTCACAGAGTTTACTCAGGATGGACCCAACAAGAGACGACTGAACGACACGGAGTTCGCATTTCCAGAGTGCGATGATCTGCAAAACCGCCTCAGCCGCCTGAAGGCAGACACGGGTAATATGTTTTACGCACGGCGACAATCAGCTCGACACTGAGTATGTTCAAAATGGAGCAAGTCATTGGAACAATTAAGCCAAAGCTACAGTCAACGTTTACCGTGGTACTCACGTGTTACCCTACAGGCAAGCCCGAATTTCTGTGAGCCGAGGGACACGAGAGGATAAAAATACAAGGCAAAATGAAACACTCACCAGGGTGGCGTTGAGTAGTTCAGCCAACCTTTCGCCCACTCGAATTGAGAGTTCATCTGTGGCGAACGCCAATAACTGCAGTGTGAGGAGAACACGTCGGACGATGAACGGAGAGGGATAGAATTGAGTGCATGCACACCTTTGCGAGGGGTACGATAGCTAAAAAGGAGACTGTACGGGAGTTAAGTGGCCCTGATGTTATATGAAATGCAAGAAAATCACATACGGACAAATATAAGAGTATACTCGTGAGGTTTGGCAAATTCTAGCGCCCACTGAAAACGGACAAAGAATGACAGGTTGATCAGCTCGTTTTGATGTGAAATTGGGATCCAATGGAGCACACACAGCGACTGGAATGGCCAACAAGAGAACATTAAACCCTGGTGGACCGCGTCAAAACACCAGATGCACTCGAAAAGGTAGGACAGTAGGACACACAAGAACCAAACAATATCGTCTTCAACTGGTGCATAGAGCCGGGGGCTTTGCCAACCTTACGCTCGGGTGCAAGCAAGTTGGGCAAGCCCGCTCCGACTCTCTTCACTATCGTCGTTGAAGGGACCTCCTGATCCTGAGAGATAATAGAGTCCGTTATACTCGTGGTCCGACCACCGTACTCCATCCTCGAAGGAGCAGACTGGACAGATGTGCGACGAGCGGGTCTGAAGTGTACATCTGGAAGTGACATCTGTTGACCCAGGTAGGGTGGTGAGTGACGGCCACCATTGTCGGGATCGTTATCGGTGGGGTGCGACGGTGAGGATTCGAACTGGGGTGTGTCTTTGGATGGATCCCGACTCGTCGTGAGCTGGTCAGGTGCCGATCTCACTGTACGTCCTAACCAAGGAAAAAGGGTCAAAGTTAGTAAAGCGAGGTGGTATTGGAGAGAATGCAGGGGACGGGGGTGGAATAAGAAACAAAAATCAGCGAAAGTCTTGTGGTGGAGGTTTGGAAACCAAGGGGACTGAACTAGACGTACGCATTACGAAGACTTGAGATGGGATGGGGGAGAGGGTGAAGAGAGGACTTGGCAAAACTCATGGGGTCGACGCCCTGGTTTTATTTCGGGGGTCTTTTCGGTGGTAGGATTTGCTGGGCCCGATCGACAAGTCGATCATCCACCCACTGGTTACCAGTCGATTAGCCTTGGCAAAAGGAAGCTTCCGTTTTACCGCCGGGATGTTCCTTTGTTCGATTGTAGGGGTGACGAAGAATCGTCCCGATCAGTAGACGCAGGATTGAAAGTTGAAACCCTTGTCCAGTGCACAAAGATTTGTGTGGTGAGGAGACAACGCGTCCGGAGGGTATGGACTGAGTGGTCGACCTTGAACATCGCGCTGGTACCTGGTGGACGTGATACCCATCGTCAGTGCTTCAGTAACGATGGATTGAAGCGAAAGGGAAGATAATACATCCGTCGGCTAGTGGCTTGCACTTGCGGCTGATCTCCTTGGCAGATGAAAATTCAAGGGCCAAGTTATCTTGAGCGAACGTGTACGGCAATTATGAAGGCGCGAGGAGGGTGCCCCCCTCCGCGCGTCCCACGATTACCCAGGTGGCTGTGGCCCGTGAGAGGGTATGGTTATAATGATCGCATCGCCTAGTCTATACCTCATGAGGATTCCCGGGACATAAGTCCTGGGTCTTGTAGTTTTTTCATTTACCTCCGTCCTGCAAAAAACGCAAAAAAGCATGCAGTCACGTGATATACTCTCACGATCACATGAAGTCAGTTGTGTGATTCTTGCGTGATCATGATGATTCCAACCGAAAGGCGGATTGGATTTCTAATCATCTCATTTCACGACGTTGTTCTCATCTCCCACCTTCCCCTGCTTTTATCCTCTTTCTCAAAACACTGCTAT